>CM031618.1:36240645-36252209 GCA_018398815.1 Conus ventricosus
GGAGGCAGTAGTGAACACAGTTCACACATTGGATGATCACATATATTCAATTTGAGGAATGGGGAGAGGGGGAACATGGGGGAGGGGGATGAGTGTGGCAGGGGTATGTGGGATGAGTCTAAAGAGGAGTGGGTGGAGGAAGTTGATGGGGAAAGGGGAGTGGGGAGGAAGGAAGGGTTACAAAGGTGAGGAGGCCAGGAGAGGGAAGGATGAGGGGTGGGGTGGGGGCTTGGTCGGAAATAGAGTGTCACTGTCGAATGTTAAAGCCTAGTGGCCGCAGGGTGCTTGGTGGGAGATGACATGAATTTTTGATAAGGAACACCACGGCCATTTGCCAAACAGCTGCCACTCTGATATGTGAAAGATCATGGTTGCCACATTAAATGATTTGAAACTTGTGTATCTGTACGTCTTTGGGATCTAGAGCGTGTGATCTGGAGACGTAGTGCACTCGTTCAAGGGAGCCGGAATAGCTCAGTGGGGCCAACATAGCTCAGTTGGTGGAGCACCGGATCTGTTATCTTGGTGATCCTGGGGTTTCGGGTTCGAATCTCCGCCAAGCCGTTTCAGTACAGAGGGATTTTCCCCCAGAGTTAATATTGGTTCTGACTCCATTTCCCAAATAGTCCTTCGAATGAGGCTATAAACTGAGGTTTCGTGCGTGAACGCACGCATAACATCTTGCACACACGTAAAATCTCATCACCAACTTTCGGAAGAGAAAGCCAGTTTGGCCGTTGGTATGGATGACACGTTACACATAGCATACACCCTGCTTGAGAAATGGAAAGAATGAAGGAAATAGGGAAATGGAGTGAACGATAATGATTAGATGACACAAGAAACGACTGAATGAAGCGCCAGCAGGCAGCTCTTCAGATGGCACTATCCAGGTAGATAGCCAGTTGTGTGCACGAGAACGTGGATTGTCAGCGCCTAGAACCTTTGGCAATTCGCTTTAAAAATGCTATGTCATTATCATTATTACTGTTACTGTTACTGTTATTGTATCATCATCATCATCATCATCATCATCATCATCATCATCATCATCATCATCATCATCATCATCATCATTCTTATGATCACTATGATCATGTTGTATCAGTATGCTCGTGTCCAACAACCCAACTGTCACAATTTATTAACACTCTGTCCTTTCAAGGTAGATATTTTTTCCCGTCCAACTCATACCCACATGTCTCCAACTGGATGTTGTAAACTGATAATGATGTGGTTGATGTTTCCTCTTGTTCCTAAACTGGGCACCCACATTGTATCTCTATTGAGTGCAGGGGCATAATGCAGTGGCTCAGTATAGGAACAGTGTGGCTCAGTATAGGAATAGTGTGGCTCAGTATGGGAAATCTTTGCAGACTGTCATTTTTGCCGAAAGATTTAGTTGTTTCACTCATTAAGATGCAGTGTTTGCCGCTGTCTGTATACTGCTGCAAAGGTTCAGCCAGTAGGTGTTGGCACAGTGGCGGGCAATCCGCTGGGCACTTTTCCTGGCAGTTCTCAAGGCTTCTTGTGAAGTGGGGCCAGGCGCAGTCTTGTAAGCCAGGAGCGCTTTCCCCTCGCCTCGGTCATGCGCTCCATACCCTTCCAATGGGCCTCATACCAGTCAGCATTCCTGCACTCCTTCTTCCCGTAGGCAGCGATGGCGGAGTTGTGCACAGTATCTCGAAGGCGGGACCACTTGGAGTCGATGGTGTCATCAACGTCAGGCGTCTTCTCAATGAGGGCTGCTTCCAGTTTGCTGAGGAACAGTTAGTGCAGCAGGTGTTGGTGCGTGGGCGTTCTTTCTTCTTCGAGCAGAGCAACGTCTTTAGTGTTACACGCACCTTGCTGGCTATGAGGGAGTGATCTGTGTCACAGTCCGTGCTGTGATAGCTGCGAGTGAGGAGGACACTGGCAAATTCCATTCGCCTGGTGATAACTGAGTCTAGCTGCTGCCAGTGGCGGGAAGAGAACAGGGAAATGTTCATTCTAGCTTTTACTGCCCTCAATAAATTTCGGGCAGTAAAAGCTAGAATAAACATTTCCCTGTTCTCTGACAAGTAACACTTTAACAACGAATTAAAAATGATAATCCATCAAACATTTTTTCAATAAACCAAAAAATAACGATTTTTTTACAAACATACATACTGTGTAGGATTATCCGTTTTCAATACTAATTTACTAAACTTTTCAGATTTTAGTTTTTGCTTAATCCTGCGTTTTTCCTGATCATTTTCAATAACATCATTTTCACGCAGACATTCGTCAGATGAGTCTCTGTCTTTCATGTGAAATAAAACTACAGTCTTTAACTGTTCTCTAAAGTCTTTTAAAACTGAGTTATATTTTTGACATAAAATCCACACACTTATCCCAGCATGTCTTCCACTGAAAGCCAGTTTTGACAAAGTGTTTCTCTTTTTAACTATGTCTCTTTCTGCCGAACAGTCATCTATAATAAATAGTGTTTGCGTTCCTTTAAACGCTCTATAAAAGTATTCTAAACACTCACTCAGTTTATTGCTAGGATCAACTAAATATATGTCATCATCTGTCCATATAAACCTTCTATCATGATATGCTTTGTTCCATTCAAGCGTTGGACAGAAAATTACAATATAATCAAAATTATAGCGATAAACTGTTTGTAATAGGTCGAGGACAAATATTGTTTTTCCACAACCAGTTTGTCCACAAATTAATGAACAATGAGGGGTTTTTGTCATAAAGTTTAACTGCTCCATAGTTTTATAACAGAATTTAATCTAATCCAGTTATTATTTTTATCATACTTTCTGTCAAAACCTGTTCAGTATAATAAAATCCTATGAGGCCTAAATGTGTAAGATTAATCCAATTCAGTTCTGTAAGATTGTTTCTATTTAAGTCAACATTGATTTTGTTGCTTGTTGTTATGACCTTAATATCCTCACCATTGTGAAGAACGACGATGGTAACTTTAAGACGTTTAACGTCTACGTTTTGCCAGCTAATATTAATTCCTTTTATAAGGACGTCACTAACGCCCACAACCCCATCCCTCTCCACATCTTTAAAGACAGAAATTTCAAATATCATTGTGAACGTGTCTCCTAATTTTCTGCTTGGAAAGAACTGTAATTTTGTAGAAGCTTTCTTTAAAACCGTTTCTCTTCTGTGGAGGATGTACTGTTTTTTCCCATACTGCGTTTTTTCAATCTCTTTCCGACTGTTGTCATCCGGCATAAGACTTACATGTAAAGGGCCAGAGTTGAATGCTTTTCTGAAACTTTTTTGACGGCTAAAAAATGTAAATGGGCTTATGAATTCAAATTTTATTTCCCATTCTAAATATGGTTCTAAATGCCATTTGCTGTCAGGTTTTCGAACTATTTTATATTCATACTGGCCAGCATTATTTGCTTCTACATTGCGTAGTTGTTCTAGTTTAGGAAACTTTTTGTTGTCGCTAACTTCTTTGCGTTTATAATCACCATCTTTAGTGTACTCAAAACCATACAAAGCGCCTATCTCACCGTTCTGTTCAAAGTCCGCAACGTCTGCAAGGTCTTTTAATTCTAAGGTTATACACCTTACAGGCGCTAATGTAACTCCTGATTCTTCTGGCCCACGTGACATTATTTTTTAGTACAGTTTATTATTTTATTTCCAAAACAATGTGTAGGTTATCACATTTCACGACTTTCCCTGTTTTCTCTGCAATTTTTATATTAAATGATCCGACCCTCCCACAAACTAATCTTTTAAACTGTAAATTAGGGAATTGTATAATTTCATAATCGCAATATGCAGCTTTCCCTGATGGAAGAGCTCTTAAAACAGTTGAGGGCCTTCCATCATATAAGTTTTCATCAGTGCTCAGTTCATCTAAATGAACATAGAGTAATGAATGTAATGCAAGATCGAGCGGACTTTCCCCCTCAAACGTAGTTTCATCTAGCGAAACACTAAAACTATGAGTGGGAAGATTGACAGTTGTAAAGCCTAACATTTTAGCTAGCTCTCTATCAAAATAGTAAGCTACTTCTTCAGGCTTGAATGTTAACATTGTTTTCAGATTCGCATTGTTAAGTTTAAGAGTAATGTCAAAGTTACTCATTGCTTCTTTTAGTGAGCAAAACCCGTAATAACCATCAGGTATTGTTAACTGGCTAACTTTGGTCCCTGTTTTGTCAATTTTTTTAATCTTATTATTCTTCTTTGATTCACTTATATTAAACCATACGACTTTGTAAAAAATTTCATGGAGTGCAACCCTTTGGGTTCCGCAATTGTTATCAATAGCATGTTCTAAAAACGAAGGGCGGTCTTGAGTTGTTATTGTTACAAACATTTTTTAAACGAAATAAAAATGAGTGCATTCAAATATACTAATGCAAAATATTCTGTTGGACCGCACTAAAATCTTAAAAATATAACAACTAAAACCCTCGAAAATTCTGGGACTCAGTCTGACCCCTTTCAAAAAGGGAGTACCCCCGGGGGCAAATACTTAACCCCCTTTTAAAAAAAAGACACATCGCAAAGTGTGGTTCAGTCATCCATGCATTTTTTATCAGAACCATTTAAACTTTGTTTGTTTTTTGGGCTTCAACTGGGGGGGGGTTTCGTAGTTTGACATTTAAAAATCACCCCTAACCCTTTTGGGGGGAGGCGGGGGTACAGATTTCATTTCTATTACACCTTCAGACGAAATTTTGACTAAATTTCAAGCCCCATTACCAAATGCCCAAATTTTTTAAATTTCCATTCAGCAACAGAATAGACATAAAAGGCTTTTAAAAGGATCTGCAACGAATTCAATTTTAAATGTTAAGACGACTTTAGAAAAAAATTGGATTTTAAATCTTTGGCGGCCCCCCCTTTTTTTTGGGGGCGTGCCCCAGAAAGTATAAAAAATGACTGAATCCCTCCTTACACATTTTTTCTCTTCAACCCACAGCTGTTCACCTCGGGTCCTAGAAAAAGAGCAAAACCCAGAAAGGGAACAACATTTTTTTTAGCCCCCTTCAAAGGGGCCCCTAACAAAAGCAGGTTTAGAAGGGAAAAACGACCTTTTTCCGTACTTTGGGGGTTTTGCTGGGTTCGCAAGCACAAACGAATCGGGGCATAACTGATCCTCAACTGGCTTTGACCGCAAAAACAATACTTAAAAAATTTTAGAGGAGGGCCTTTTTTTTAAATTCTACAGTTGATTTTCCTTCAAGTTTTAAAAGTACCAAAAGGTTTTACAATACGAAAGATCAAAAAGTAGCCCTTTGCGGGGGCACGGGTTTTTAATACAGTTTCCCTTTCCCGACCTCAGACCCCAAAGATGGGTAAATTTAAAAATTTAAACAATAATGAAATCCTTGGGGCCCGGCCAATAACACATTGGGAAAAAAACCCGCCCAAAAGTTTTCTGAGCCATAAATTCAAGCAGAAAAACAAACAAGTCAAACCCCCCAAGTTTAAGCCCATCCAACCCCCGGGGTTCCAAAGCCCAAAAAACCTTGAAAACACGAATCCACGAAGTCCAAAAAAATAATGACCATAAATATGAAAAGACAGCACTTTTTTTTGGGGGTTTAACACCTGGGTTTTTATTTCCTTTTTATTTACAAAAAATTTTAAACCCCAACTATTAAGAGAACAAATGTCCATAAGGCTGGGCCCAAAAAAAGCCAACTATTTTTTGCTTGCAGGAACAAAAGCCAGCTAACGATATTTCCCAAAATATACCGGGAAAGATTCTATTTTTTTACCAGCTAATTTTTTTAAAAAAACCGCAAGATGATCAACCTTTTTTTTTTTTTTTAACCCCAAAGGTTTTTTTCAGGGGGTAATGGGGGGCAATGGGGGGGTGGGGGTACTGAACTTTGACCACCGCCACCTTAAAAAAGCCAGCACCAATGAATTAAATTGCAAATCCAAAAGGCTTTTTTAAACGCTTGCTAAGTGACCCTTGCTCTCTAAACATTTTTCGAAATTTCGTTCGGGCAGGGGCGCGTCTTCATAAAAAATTTTTTTTCGATAGTTTCCCTTTTATTTTTTTTCACTTGAGTTCGTTTTGGTCCGGTTAGTGGGCGTCACTTCTAGTCTTGCTGATTTTTTCTTGCCCAAGATCTTTTATTTCTTTTTTTATTCTTTTTTTTAACCCAGGTCCAAGTTGGCGTGGGCACCTCCCGAGTTTTTTTTTTTCCCCTTTTTTTAATATGCTTATCTAGTTCACCCTTTTTTGTTTAAATTTTTTTGGTTAATTCCCCTTTTGGAGGGTTCTTAAAGTACGGATAAAGGGCTAAAAATTTTCCCCCTCTAAAACCGGGTGGATCTTCTATATTTTTAAAATGCGTTTTTTCTTTTTCAGGGGTTTCGCTCTTTTGCTTTTTATCATTCTGTCTGCTGATTTTTTTAATTTTTTAATTCCATGTTTTGCTTTTGGTTTCTTTTGGGATTTCTTTTTGGGTTTTTTTGGGAATTTTTAAAACTGCCTCCACACAAATTTTTTGGTTTAGAAAAACCCAAAGGCGTTCTGCTCGTTTTCCCGGGGGGGTTTTTGGGTCAAATTTGGAAACCCAAACGCCTTTAAAAAACCTTGAGGGGTCTCGTTTTATGCTTTAAGGGGAACACTTTTCCCCTTTTGTCGTTTTTCACAACAAATGGTTATTTTTTTGGTTTAAAAAATCTCGGGGTATATATTTTGGGGGGTTCTAGCCAAATTTTTGGGTTATAAGGATCTAAACCTTACTTTCGGGTTAATTCACGTCTTTGCACCCCTTCAAATTCATCATTATTGAGAGCCCCGAGCGATGCTGCCCCAAAGGGGAATCACTCTTGGGGTCGTCTCCAGGTTTAAAATCATAATTTTCATCTTCAATGCCCCCCCCATTTTTAAAAAAATAATTAACTTTTTTTTTTTGTTTTAAAAAAAAATTTTTACATGCATATGGCTCGTTTCTTGACCCCATAGAAGACGAAAGACCCTTGGCGGGGAAGGGGAAAAAACCCGGAATATTCCCTTTTCCAAAAACCCCACTACTATTGATGCGGGATAAAATTTCTTACTGTAAATTTTTCCAACCTAGGGCGGATAAAGTGTTTGTGCCAGGCTGCCGTCTTACTTTAAAAATAGAACCGCATCAGAAACAGCCCCCAACAGGATTTTTTAAACAAATCTGGGGGGGGCAATCGTTAAGAAAATTTTTTAAAAAAACTTGAGGACAAAAAATTTTTTTCTTTTCCCAAAAATGCAGACAAAATTTTAACCTTTTCGGACTAGGGAAAAACCCGGGGAATAAAAGGGGGCTGATCTTGCGTTTCAAAAAACAAAAATTTAAGAACACTAAAACCCTAGAAAGGCGCCCAGACGCTAAAGAGGCAAAAGGGTTTTTGAAGCTTAAGTTATGCGTATGGAAATCGTTTTTTCATACCCCTAGTTTTTGAGTTTTTAAAAAAGCGCAGGCCCCATATTTTTCAAGGAGAAATTAAAAGACAATTGCCCATAGGAACTTTTTTTAATGCCCACAAATATGTTATTATATCTAAAGACCCGAAGAAAATTTACAGCTTTTTCTGACATCTCTTTTAGAGTTTGCCCGTTTTTTAGCAACCCTGACTTAGCGATTTGAGCCAGCAAAAATTTATCAGTAAAATTAGCAATATTTTAGGGAAAGAGTGATTCATCATTTTTAAATACCAAAAACCGGGGCAACACAATAGGGAATTTTATTTTTTAGTGCCACAGCAAGATCGCTTAAAAATTTTTATTGCTGGGGGGAAAATGAAGAACCCCTTCAAAAGCAAACGGGAAAAATTTTTTTAATCCTAAAATAAAAAAAGTGCCCAAATTTCAATTGAGGGGTAGTCCCAACCCAAATCTACGTAGCGGGGTTTAAACCCCTTTCACATTTTTATGAAATAAAAAACGTTTGGGGCGGGGGGGTGTTTGAAAACCAAAAGTTGGGCCTTGGGGGTAAAGATCTACACTTTACAGTGTTTGACTTGAAACATTATTTAAAAAACAAAAAAAGGTTTTTTGGGTTTACCTAAGGGCAAAAAGATAATCATTTTCATGGAAGCGGGGGAACTGTTAAGACATAATAAACATTCAATTGAAAAAGAAAAAGAGGCCCCTTTAAAAAGCTTTAATTTTATTTTTTTTTTTAATATATTATTTCGCAGCAAAAAATTCAAGATAACAATTAGAAAATAACATTTTCTTTAAAATTTTTTTTTATTTTAAAAAAAACATGCTGTTCGCATTAAACCGGATACCTAAAGAAGAGAAAAGTAGGCAAATTCCCGCTGCTATAGAAACCCCCCACATAAAAAAAACCCCAGATTAACAAACTTACCAAATGGGAGCAAGTACTAGAGCAAACCTTTCAAAATAAAAGCAAAGCCAAACGAAAGGGATTTTGCTCCCTTTTAAAGCTGTTAAACCCATTTAATTTCTGGAGCATCGACAAAGTGCTCTAACCAGGAACGATGTTGGGCTCTTAGCAAAAGGATAGGCCACCCCCCAGCTTTACCTCTAGGGGGGTTTTTCTTTTGCTCTTCCTGGTTCATTAGCTTAGGGCTCTAGTAAAAAAAATTTAAAAACCCAAACTCCAAAAACACACAGCAAAGGGTTTAACCCAATAACAGCTAAACTTAGTTCGTTTTAAAAAGGGGCAAAAATAAAGCACTAGTTTGGGCTCAAAAAAATCACGGTTAAGAAATTTTAAACGTTTTCAGGGCCCATTTTGATGACTATAAAAACAAAAATTTTTATTCCTTTAAAAAAGAGGCAAGAGCAACTTTTTTTTCAACAGCCAACCCCGAGCAGATAAAAAAAGGAATGTTTAAAAAAAGTAAACGAAAAAATTAAACTTTTGTTCTAAAAAAGCTCCATTAAAACGCCAAAGGGGTTTATTACTTTTTGTTTATAGTCCCCAACACAAAAAGACCGTTGAATTTTATTCTGATTAATTTTTTTTTAAAATTTTAAAAAAATATTTTTAGTTAGAAAAAACAACTCAACTTGGGGAAAATATATGAAGGCCCAGATGAATTGTTTTTAAGGAATGCTCGAGGAAGAGCGGGTTTTTCAAAAGCTTTAAAGATATTAAAACTGAAGTCATTGGATTTCCCGCAAACCCAACAGGCAAAACGGTTTTTCCTGCTATTTCTCCCAAATTCCAAGTAAACTAAAAATAACCCCCCAGTTAAATAATGTTTCTGTTTTAATCCCCCTTTTATAACAATAAATAAGAAAACCCAGAATCGGGGGCCCCAACTTAAAAAACAGGTTAAATTTTCTTTTCAAAAGGGCTTAACACCCGTTGGGGAACGAACTGCCCTTTCAAAATTTGAAAGTGGCCGCTGAAGAAGCCAAAAAAGAAAAGGCTCTGGTTGGGCAAGGGGGAAAATCTTTGAGATCAGATAAAACAGCTAAGTATGACCCCAGGGGGCAAGTCTTTCTTTCCCCCTACCTCTAGCATTAGTACAAAACGGCATTTTAAAAATTTAAAAAATTCAACCAAAAAAATGTTTTAAAAGTGGTTTTGGTTTTTTGCAAGGCTTTATTTACTCCGCAAAAACGCAGAGAAAAATTCTAACTATCAGCCTTTCATCAAAGATCTTAACTTTATGGAAAAAACCCCTTTTCCCTTTTGCGGGGCAAAATTGGGTCCCGTTTGAAGAACAAAACAAACCAAAAACTGTTTTAAAGTAACCATGGTCCCGAAAAACAATTTTGGGGCCATTAGAGGGTCTTTAAAAACAGCCCAAAAATAAAGGGGGTCCCGACAAAAACCCCGGTTGACCCTTTCTCCTAATGTTTTCAAACCCGCAGGGCTAAACCCCATTACACATTAATAAAGAACAATGAGTAGACTAATGCGGCATACTTCAAAAAATCATGCAAACAAGAATTCTGTAGAAAAAGTTTAACAAAATGCCACCTTTCCCCGCCGCGCTTGAACATATAAAACTTTTTAAAAGGGTTTTGTAGCCCGTAATACAGAACTAATTTCGCCGGGGGAAGGCAGTAAAGTTAGTTTTTAAAAAACGGAAAAACGGGAAAATTCTCCATATGTTTGGTTTTGGGGGAAATCAAGTCGCTTATTGTTCCTTTTGAAGGGGCCCCGGGGCCACAAAAAACTTTCCCAAAAAAGCCTTTTTGAGTATCAAACGATTTTTCATTTTTCTTTTAAACATTTTCCCGGTCATGGGGCCCCCCCCAGCACCAAAAATTTTTATAGAGGGCCAGGTCGCAGAATACTTCTTAAACGCATGCAGAAAGTGCTAATGACTGTTTTAATAATCTAAACTTACTTTAAAAACATAAAACCCCGAAAAAACCAACAACATATTAAAACACCACACATTTTTGGATTTGTGGTTTTGAAAAAAAGGTTAACATGAGGGAAGCCCAAACCAACAAATAAAGACCATAAACACTTAGCCGGAAAATTCTGGAGCAGCACACAGTAAATGCAATCTTCAACTAAAGTTTTAACCAAAAACATGGAAGCTGCCATTTCTTTTTCACAACTTAGAGGTTACGACTCTCACCCTTTTAATGCCCAAACAGTAAAACCCAAAGCCCCTTTTGGGGGTCATGCATTGCACATCATCAAAAAGTACATTTTTTTTTTACTTTAAATAACAAGTCTTTTTTTTGACTCTATGCAGCCAGATGGGGTCATTAGAGTCACAGCTTTTCCTTAAAAATCCGGGCCCCCCTAACCCAAGAAAAATTTTGGGGGCCCCAAAACTTGTTTAAAGGGGGTTTTTCCCTTATGAATACATGAAAGTTTGGGGGGAAGGGTTTTATGAAGACCCACTTTTCCCCTTTAAAAACGCGTTCTTTTCTGTCCTTTAGAGGAAAGGACATCAGTGATTCCCATTACCAGCATGCTCAAGATGGGTGGGGAGAAGTTTGAGTGTAAAACTTTGGGGACTATCATGATTCCAACTTGAATTTGGGTGAGGGATGTTTGTTGCGGACTCTTTTTAAAATTACAGAAAACCGGCTTTAAAAATTAAGCCTGGGTCCCCCGCCCTTACATTTCCCGCGCCCGGGATGAGTTGGGGCGCTTTTTTAAAGTTTACTAAAATACAGATTGATTTTTTTGTCTGATTTAAACCCAAGTTCAGATATTGAAAACGGATTGCGTGGGGGAAATTTTTAGGCTTCGCATCATTTTCTGTAAAGCAAACAACAAAATTTCCCCCAGATGATTAATTTACCGGTTTTGCAAACTATTTCCCCATTATTTTGATGCAAACAATCTGTATGGGTGGGCTATGGGGCAATCACTTCCTTTTGTAACTTAAAATGTACACAGGTGGCGGGACAAATAATATTTAAAAAGCATTTAAAATGGGTTGGGGCAAATTTTTACGCTGGGGCACACGTGGGTACATTCCCAGAAGTTGAAAAATTTTAGGAAATATCCTTCCCAAAAAAGGGAAACTTCCCCCCAAATTTTTAACTAAAAAAAAATGACCTTAAAACCAAAATTTAAGGGGAGGTTTTAAATTAAAGATGGCCCAAAAACAGAGCCCCTGGAAAAGGAACTTTGCCTAAAAATTTT
>CM031618.1:36252309-36299809 GCA_018398815.1 Conus ventricosus
TTCACTGTGTCTGTCTCTGTCTTTATTTCCGACTCCCTGATTCTATCTCTTTTGTCTTGTTGTCTTTGCCTTTCTTTTTTTCTCATGCTGTCCTCTCTCCCTCCCTCCCTCCCTTCCCTCCCCCCCCCCTCTCTCTCTCTCTCTCGCTCGTGGTCTCTCAGCATTTCTTTGTTTGTCTCCTATGCTCTTTATTTGTTTCTTTGTCAGTCTGTCTGTCTGTCTGTCTGTCTGCCTCCCCCTTTCTCTTTCTCATTGAGAGTTCCATCCCCATTTCTTTCTTCTCGTTTCTACTTCACGATGTCCTTGGACACCACACATTAACATCCACGTTTCATCGTGCACTTCAGATCCCCTTTTCACCACTACCCTCCTTTCCCAGCACGGCTCAGATCATTGAGATGAGATCCTCACTAATTGAAAGGTGGAAGAGGCAGCTCCTCAACAAACAATTTTGCCACAGGCCACACGCTATGACACAGCCAAGGCTGGAAGGCAGGATGGATAACATATCGCCAAGCCATTCAATGTTCACTCTTCATTTTCACGATTATTACCTTAAGAAGTTAAGTTCGACGTTTCATCTGGATAGGATGCAATGATCTCGTTTTTCCTATTTTACCAGATTTACAATGCCTGATCATTTCCTGGTAGGTGACTGAGGCTATAAGCAATACCACCTGATAATTATGAAATTGAGTGATGACATACATGCTGAAATGTGAAGCGGGAGAATGGGATGTTGTGAAACGAAATCGCTAAACAAATGACACAACATTTCACAAGATAGAGGTAATGCATGTCGACTCAGATGAGGCAAGAAATAAAAAAACAACAACAAAAAAACCAGTGACCGACAAAACTTAAGGTAAACGAAAGAGGGAATATTGGCCTAGTTGATTGGGTGGAACTGACGTGGCTTGTTCAAAAGATTACAATTTAAACTGTCTGATTCATTGCTATTCTCTCTCTCTCTCTCTCTCTCTCTCTCTCTCTCTGTCACGATACAGGGTTAGATTTGCTTCTCCAACTGTTTATTTTAGGAACGTGTGTGATAGCTAGGCTTAAAAGAAAACATTGTGTTTGGAAGTTGTGTGCCTGTGCATGTTATTTTTAGTTGCATGCAAGCGTGCGTGTGTCTTCCTTAGATACTTCGTTCCCAGAGTCCAACAAACCGGTTTGAATTTTGACGTGGCCTGAACTGAGTTCAGGTAGACCGGGGAGGTCACTTGTGTGTGACGAGTCAGCGGGGTGACTAAAGTTTCCTCCACACGACGGAGCGTGCTGGCTTGGAACTCCATTCCCCCCCCACAATGGTGGAGTTTGTGGCCTTGGACATTCTTGTCCCCCAATTTCGTGGGCGTTTCAACAGTTTTTCTGTGCGCCTGTTCCAGTGGGTCCGTCTGGTTTCAGTTTGGAACTTTTGCCGTTGTTCGTCTCTGATTCGGAAGTTTATGTTTGTGCGTTTGTGTCTGGTGCGCCATGGTTTCAGTGTATTCATTACAATTTTCCTCTTTGTTTATGCTTTCTGCATTTATGGTTTATGCATGTGTATTTTAAAGTGACTGCGAGAAAAGGTGTGGGAAGAAAGCCGTGTGTATTTTGAACGTGTGAGTTTTGGGAGAGTTTTACTTTGCGTGAATGAGACGGAGTAACTCCTTCGCCCCGATTTTTAATTTTGATATGTATTATAGTAGAAATAAAGAAGGAAACATGTGTCTTTATCGGGAAGCTGGGAAAGCAAGTGATAGTTAATTGAACTAGGTCTGTATGTTTTCTTGGGGAGGGTCGTTTGTTTTTGAGAAAAAAAACCACATTTAATTTGTAGTTAAGTGTTGGGAAGTCAGTAGTAATGTATAATTTTTTCTTTATATAAATTTCGGTTGTTTTAATTTGACAGGTGTGTTCCGAACATTTGACAAGTTAGTTCTCTCCGCTGTTGGGTGAACTGTTAAAATTGGCCCAAGTCAATGATGACCGGACGGAAGATGCCCTTCAAGTCAAATGTCATACATATAAACACTTGGCTGAATATTTCCCTTCTGAATATCATTGTCAAAATTGTTTAAGTAATTCTATATTAATGTTATTGTCTTCTTTCTTGAGGAATTAAAAGGGTGTTTTGCATTTTCTTGTTTGAAAGATATGGTGTTTAATTAAATTTTACCTATGATTTTTCAAGTAGTTGGGACTTAGGTTTTCTGGGTAGAACTCGGGATAGTATCCTGTGTCAGTTTTAATGTCATCCCCAAACTGATTAGTTTGCTGTGACGTGGTCACCTTCCGCAGCCTGAGCTGTGCGAGTGCCGTTGTCTCGCTGTGCCCACTGACGTTGGGTGACGTCCTGAAGGACAGGAGCGGCGTGGAAGGAGTGACTCCATTGACTCCTCAGTTTTAGCAACGGACTTCTGTCTTGGGCTTCAGACTAGGGAGCGGGTAATGGACCGATGGAAGTAGTGGAGAGGATGATGCGGAGAATAGAATGTGTCATCGAGCGGAAATCGGAGAGACTGTAGAGAACTAGGAATCACGCTGACAAGAATGTGAAATGAACTTCTTTGTTGAAGGCTCAACTCTATTCGCCTCCGCCTAATTACACCTGTGGACCCTCAGTTATTTTTTTTTGTTCATCGCTTAGTTTTGATTGTGCGCCATCGTCTTGGCGATGTGAGCTCCATGAACGAACAAACACGTCGGAAAGCTTTCATCGCTTAGGACTTTTGGTTTCACCTTTCTATGAAGGAACTAACATTAGTATGAACCAAAGTTGGTGAAGATTTTGCTTGCCTGAAATTCTGAGTATATGTATTCCGTGCGTGCTGCATGTTGGAATATTTGAATACCCTGTTTGTTGTGGTGTGCATACATTTTTGAAAACATTTGACAGATATTGATGTTGTTGCATTCACAAGGTTTTGTACACAGAGAAGGAAGCAGATGCGGTCGGCAGTGTGTGTGTGTCTATAGCGTACCCGTGCCTTGTTAATGTAATCTTGTGCGCTGTTTGGTTTTTTTTAGCAAATTATAGGTTGTATGTTTTTTCTCCTTGTGGAGCGCATTTGTATGTGATTATAAATATTTGTTAGTTTTGTGTTACATTTGGTGTGAGTGGGTTAGGGGTTGAATCATAGTTGAGTGTTTGGGCTTGTTGGAATGAAGGTTTGAAATGTGGGCCTGATCGTTGCAGTGTGAACGCGGAAGTGGAGCCCCTGACTTGGTGTTTGCATCTCCCTCGGCGACGTGGACAATTTGGTGCAGCGTGGATGATGGCTGAACAGTAAGGTTCGGGAGTTTCTTTCGTGTGTAATGACTGGTGATTGATAGGGTTTAGGACATCTTGTTTTGGTTTCCATCATTGTGACCTGTCGTGTGTTTGTTTGAACTGGAGTTGGAGGGGCCTGGCTCTGAGCCGCTGGAGTCCGGATTCGAGAAGCTCGACAGAGTTTCAGGCCGAGTCCAGACCTGATAGCTTGAGGGAGGACCACTCAGGCGCACAGTAAGGTCCCGATTCAACATAGCGTTCAGAGTTTATTTAGTTTTAAAAAATTTGTAGGTTCGTATTGGGTTTTGTATGAAGTGGTGTGTTGTGAAAGGCGTTAGGTAAAAAAAAAAAAAATTTTGACGGCTGTCGTGAACTGAGTTTTCGCGATAGTCGACCTGTGAGTGGTATGTCCATCGAGAACAAGAAACGTCCTACTTCAGGCCATTTTGTTTTCAGACTCCAGAGGCTTCAGAGAAAATATATGGATGCTGGCAAGTTTAACTGTCGAGGAGAAACCTCTGCTTGTTTGAGCAAGAACGATCTCCGATAGGTACCAACACGAGGTTAAGGTTACCCAAGGTGTTACGGTTGCGCAAGAACGGGATAGCTCTTGGACTGACAGGCACCGAGTTATGCCTTTTTCAGGCGGAGCAGAATGAAATAAGGAAGAAGCGCTTGCGACAAGAGGAACTCGATTTGCGGAGGAGGAAATGAGACGACAAGAGAGCTTGCGACAAGAAGAACTCGATTTGCGGAAGGAGAAGTATGGGACCACAAGAGAGCTTGCGGCAAGAGGAACTCGATTTGAGGAGGAAGAGCTTAATCAACAAGAGAGGCTTAGGAAGGAAGATTGGATCGCCAGGAGAAATTAAGAAGGAGAGTGGATCGCCAAGAAGAAAATTGAGGAAGGAAGAAATGGAGCTTCGGGATCAGATTAGAAGGGAGGACCTGAAGTTGAGACAAGATGAGATCCAGTGCGCCAAGCGGATTGGAGATCTCGAAAGGAAAAGGGCTGAAGAAGCTGAGATCTTTCCAAGGGAGTTAGCGCAGTGGCCAAACCAAAAGACGCCTGATTCGTACCGTGTGCGTTTGCCCGAATTCGACGATGGAGAACGATATTGAGGCATTTTTGCGACATTTGAAAGGATAGCCGTTGCGCAAGAGAAGAGACAGAGGGCGTTTGGGTTCTGTGAGATTGTTCATCCCGTTGTTGCATGGAAAAAGCAGGAAAGCGTTTTCTGCTGTATTGATCACGGCGAAACACCACTCAGCTATCCACGACATCTAGACCGCTCTTCTAAGAGAATTTCGTAGACTCCAGATTTAACCGGAGGAAGTTTAGGAAATGCGGAAGAGGTTGACGAGGAGAATTCACCCAGTTTTTGAAGCACTGAAAGAAACTTCATCTGTGGTTGAAGCTGGCAGAGGTGGACTTAGAAGAACAAAAAGCATAGTGAGATTTGTTCTTGAGAGAACAGTTTTTGTCAACTCTCAGTGCCGACCTAGCTTACTACGTCCGCGAGAAGAAACCGCGAAATGTGGAGGAAGCCGCACAGCTTGCTTTTGACTATGTCGAAGTTAGGCGAGAGGCAAGAGTGCACAATCCTACCATTGGCCCCGAGTCAGTTAAGGAAAACCGACCAGAGGGTCAGTCAGCAATAGAGGAAGGCATTGGAAACTGGGTTAACAAAGCCAACTGCTGCAACTGCAGGGAACTCGGTCAAACCAGGAGACAAACCGTGTGACTCCCAAGGTTCCCTCGTCGTCCTCGTCTAACACTCCGGGGAAGTTTGCGGATTTTCGGTGCTACAGTGTGGGAAACCAGGTCATACTGCCAGGCAGTGCCGATCTTCTGTGAGATTTATACGCTCGCCAGAGAAGGAGGCTTGGACAGAGAAACCTGTGGCTGCTTATTCACCATACTTTCCCGCGACTGTGAACGGCAAGGAGGGACAGCTCTTAGAGACACAGGAGCGGAAGTTTGTTGCGTTAGAGAAGACCTTGTGGCTGCGGACCAGTACCTTCCGGGGAAATATTCAACTGGAAATGGCTGATCTTTCATGTGTGGGAACCTACCCCTTAGCATTAATCTGTGTGGACACCCCGCTTGTGCAAGGAAAGTTTGTTGTGGCCGTACTGCGCCATTTGCGTTGTGAAGTGATCCTTGGAACCAGGTGACAGGGATGAAGGGAGAACTCTTAGCGGTACCTTTGTTTCCGTCGCCCAAAACCGTTGGGAGTAGTTCAGACCCGAGCGCAAAAGGCGGCTGAGGAATCCTACACTGTTCTCGACATCGAAAGTGTTGAAGGTCTCAATGTTAGTCCGCAACAGCTGCGAGAACTACAAGAGAAGGATGCCACGTTGCAGCGCGCTAGAGACGCTGTTGCGAAGAGAGTTGTAGTTCACGTTGGCAAGAAGCGGAACCAGTCACTTTCCGATTTAAGAAGGGGGATTCTACAGAGGGTATATTGTGAGGGTGATCAACAGTATACACAGGTGTGTGTGCCGAAGCCGTTACGTCAGCGGTTTCATTCAACTCGCTCACGACCCACCATGAGCGGACATTTGGGACCAAGAAAACCCGACTCAGAGTGGGACGAGATTTCTATTGGCCGGGAATGTGCGGAGACATTCATCGATATTGTTTGTCTTGCGAACGCTGCCAGAAGTGACTCCTCGCGGGAAAAGTGGGCAAGGTTCCATTAGCTAGGATGCCACTACCCAGCGTCCCATTTGAGCGAGTGGGGGTTGATATCGTGGGGCCAATCAAGCCAGCGTCAGATCGAAGCACCGATATATTCTTGTTATGGTGACTTTGCTACACGGTATCCAGAGGCAGAGGCACTTCGAGATATTGAAACAGAGACAGTTGCCGAGTCGTTGTGGAACATGTGGTCCAGGCTAGGAGTGCCGAGTGAAGTCTTGACGACCGGGAAGCCAATTCACCAGCAGGACCATGCAAGAGGTGTACAAGCTTCTGGCTATCAAAGGACTCACTACCACACCATACCATGCTCAATGCAACGGCTTGGTTGAACGTTTTAACGGTACTTTGAAGAGCATGCTGAAGAAGTTATGCATGGAACAGCCAACAGCATGGCATAGGTATCTTCCGGCAGTGTTGTTCGCGTACCGGGAGGTCCCGCAGGAGAACACCGGATTTTCACCCTTTGAGTTGCTGTATGAAGAACCGTCAGAGGCCCCATGGCTATTCTTCGCGACCTGTGGACGAAGGAACAGCAGCAAGGGGACCATCAACTGCCGCAGCTTATGTTCTTGAGTTGCGGAATCGCATTGCAGAGACTTGTGAGATGCCAAGAAGAATCTTGAGAGAGAAGGTGTGAGCGGCAGAAGCGACACTTCGACAAGAAGGCTAAACACCGAACTTTTAAGGCTGGAGACCAGGTGTTGTTACTTCTTCCGGAGAAGAAGAACAAACTGCAGATGGCATGGCAGGGTCCGTATCCGTGGAAGCTCGGATGGGAGTGTGCGACTACCAAATCCGCATCAAGGGAAACCGAAACTCTTCCTGCTAACATGCTGAAGGAATACCATCAGCGTGGCGCCGGAGGTCAACACCATTGGAGTGGTTGCTGAGGCTGAGGAATGGGAAGAGGTGTCATCTACAAAGGAGAATATCCCGTGATTCCACTCCAGGCTGAGAAAACGGTGATGACGTCTTTAGACCCGACATCTCCAGAGATTTGTTCCGACATCCGGGATTGATTCGAGAGTTTTCTGATGGTCATCACCGATCTTCCACTTCAGACTACTCTGTTCAGTGTGAGATTCGTTACTGGCATGACCAACCTGTGAATACTCGCCAGTACCCATTACCTTTTTCCCAGCGTGATGTAGTGGGAAAAGAAGTAGAGGCAATGTTGAAGATGGGATTGATTGAGACTTCTGTTTCCCGTACAATCGCCAATCGTGCTTGTGGAGAAGAAAGACGGCAAAATCAGGTTTTGCACGATTTTCGCAAGCTAAACCCAAAAATTGTTGTTTTTGATACAAAACCCGATGCCCGACATGGAATACCTTTTTTCCAAGCTAGGTCTGCCAAGTTTTTTGTCAAGATTGACTTATTCCAAGGGATTTTGGCAGGTAACCAATGGCTTTGGAGGACAAACCGAAGACTGCATTCTCTACACCACAGGGGAGTTTTCAGTGGACGGTGATGCCATTTGGCTTGAAGACAGCTGGCGCAGTTTTTTCACGCATGATGGGGAAAGTTACTGTTAAACCTCTTAAGAGCCAGAGATCGACAACTTCATGGACGACATTCTGGTGGCCACAGACTCCAAGGAAAAGCAACTGGAGTTTTTGAGGAGATTGTTTACCAGATTTCGTGAGGTGTCTTTGTCAGCGCGACCTTCAAAGTGCATCTTGGTTTCAAGCGTCTAGAATACTAGGACATGTCGTGGGCAACGGGACTATTGAGCCTACTGAGGACAAGCTCAGTAAGATCCGGGGATCCCCCACAACCAACACGAAGAGGCAATCCGGCGTTCCGGGATTGGCGGTTTCTACCGAGGTTCATCCAGAATTTCGCCGAACTTGCTGTGCCACTCACGGAAGCGACTAGGGAGAAGTTTGCCGAACAAGGTTCAGTGGACACCAGAACTGAACAAGTCGTTCAACTCTCTCAAAGAGTCGTTGTCGTCGCAACCCGTATGGGTTCTACCTCACTTCAACAAACCATTTGTGCTTCGCACGGATGCGTCAGACTCAGGGCTAGGGGCAGTCCTGCTCCAGGATCAAGGTCAAGGACTTCAAATCGTGGCTTGGCAAGCAAGAAGCTTTTGCCAGCAGAGCAAAACTATTAAAACCGTGGAGAAGGAGTGTCTCGCTATGGTTTGGGGAATAGGAAAGTTCAGTCCCTATCTGTATGGCCGACAGTTTACGGTTCAGGGTGACCATCGGCCACTACAGTATCTGCAAACCATGAAAGCGCCAACAAGCGTGTCATGAGATGGTCCCTCCAGATGCAGCCGTATTCTTTTGTGTGGGGGGCCATCAGGCAAGGAGAATGTTGGAGCAGACTATCTGAGTCGCATCGAAGTCGAGTGAGACGTTTCTGCAAATCTATACCTGTACTGTTCCTGGTTGTTAATGTAACCCTCCAGGTTTCATCTGGAAGGGGGGTTTGTCACGATACAGGGTTAGATTTGCTCCCCCAACTTTTTATTTTAGGAACGTGTGTGATAGCTAGGCTTAAAGAAACTTGTGTTTGGAAGTTGTGTGCCTGTGCATGTTTTTTTTAGTTGCATGCAAGCGAGCGTGTGTCTTCCTTAGATACTTCGTTCCCAGAGTCCAACAAAACCCGGTTTGAATTTGGGACGTGGCCTGAACTGAGTTCAGGTAAAGGGGAGGTCATTTGTGTGTGACGAGTCAGTCGAGACTAGAAGTTTCCCTCCCCACGACGTATGCTGTGCTTGGCTTGGAGCTCCTGTTCCCCACAGTGGTGGAGTTGTGGCGTGGACATTATTGTCCCCCAATTTCGTGGGCGTTTTCAACAGTTTTTCTGTGCGCCTGGTCGTGGGTCCCGTCTCGGGTTTCGGGTTTTGGGAAACTTTTGCCGTTGTTCGTCTCTGGATTCGGAAGTCTATGTTTGTGCGTTTGTGTCTGTGTGCGCATGGGTCAATGTATTCAGTTATAATTTTCCTCTTTGTTTCATGCTTTTCGGGCTTTTAGGTTTTATGCATGTGTTTTTTAACGTGACTGCGAGAAAAGGTGTGGGTAGAAAGCTGTGTATTTGTGAACGTGTGAGATTTGGGAGAGTTTTACTTTGCGGTGATGAGACGGAGTAATTTCCCTTCGCCGATTTTAATTTTGTTATGTATTTTAGTAGAAATAAAGAAGGGAACAGTGTTTTTTTCCGTGAAGCTGGGAAAAAGCAAATGGATATTATATGAACTAGTCTGTATGTTTTGAATTGAGGGTTGTTTGTTTTTGAGAAAAAAAACACATTTAATTTGTGTTAAGTGTTGGAAGTCAGTAGTATTGTTTTAATTTTTTGCTTTATATAAATTTCGGTTGTTATTTTAAAGGCGTGTTCCGACATTTTGACAGTTAGTTCCTTCGCTGTGGGAACTTGTTATAATTGGCCAAGGTCATGATGACCGGGGGAAGTTGACCTTCAAGGTCATGTCATACATATAAACAATTGCTGAATTATTTCCCTTTGAAATAACATTGTCAAAATTGTTTAAGTTAATTCTATATTAATGTTATTGTCCCTTTTTTCTTTAGGAATTAAAAGGGGGTTTGCATTTTCCTGTTTGGGAAAGAAAGATGGTGTTTTAATTAATTTTACCTATGTTTTTTCAAGTAGTTGGGACTTAGGTTTTTTCCCTTTGGGGGGACTCGGGTTAGTATTACCTGTCAGTTTAATGTCATCCCCAGAACCCGATTTTGTTGCTGTGCCGTGGTCCCCTTCCGCACCTGAGCTGGTGAGAGTGGCCGTTGTCAAGCTGGTGGCCGACTGACGGTTGGGTGACGTCTGTTGTCTGAAGGACAGGAGCGGCGTGGAAGGAGTGACTCCATTGACTCCTCGTTTTAGCAACGGACTTCTGGTCTTGGGCTTCCTGACTAGGGAGCGGGTGAATGGACCGATGTAAGTAGTGGGGAGTGGATGAATGCGGAGAATAGAATGTGTCATCGAGTGGAAAGCTAGAGACTGTAGAGAACGAGGAATCAACGTGACAAGGAATGTAATGAACTTCTTTGTTGAAGGCTCGACTCATATTCCCCCTCCGCCAACATACCTGTGGACACTCATGTTAGTTCTTTTGTTTTATTCTGCTTAGTTTTGATTGTGCTCCATCGTCTTGGGTTGTGAGCTCCATGAACTTTGAACAGAACACGTCGGAAAGCTTTCATCGCTTTGGACTTTTGGTTTCACCTTCGTTGGAGGAACTACATTAGTAATGAACCATAGTTGGTGATGATTTTGCTTGTCTGAAAATTTTGGTTATTGTGATTCGTGCTTCGCTGCATGTTGGGGAAAGATTTGAATACCCGTTGTTGTGGTGTGCATACATTTTTTAAATCATTTGGCTGATATTGATTGTTGTGTGCATTCACAGGTTTTTGTACACAGAGAAGGAAGCAGAGCGGTCGGCAGTGTGTGTGTGTCTTAAGCGTACGCGTGGCCTTGTTAATGTAATTTTGTGCGCTGTTTGGTTTTAGCAAATATTTGGTTGTTGTTTTCTCGTGGAGGCATGTTGTGATGTGATTAAAAAATTTAGTTAGTTTGTGTTTCATTTGGTGTGAGTTTGGGTTGGGGTGAATCATAGTTGAGTGTTTGGGCTTGTGGATGAAGGTTGAATGTGGGCCTGATCGTTGGAGTGTGAACGGGGGAGTGGAGCCCCCGACTTGGTGTTTGCCATCTCCCGGCGACGTGACAGTGGGCACACCAGATCTCTCTTATCTGGGTTCACAAACTCCCTGATCTCATTGAACAATACTCCCGCCCTTTGGGTTTACTGAGACCAGATTGGGTTAATTTATGGGTGGGGTCATCAGGGAGGGTAGTGGGCTGTTCGTCAGCTCCCAGGTAAAAAATGGTGTTTGCAGGGTGTCCGCATTCGGGCGGAGGAACAGGAAAAACCCAACAGACGTTTGGCATCTGGTTTCCTGCATTAGCATGAAGCAGGATCCCCCTTTTCAGCATCACAGGGCCCCGCTTTCAAAACGACTGGTGGACGAATCCAACAGTCCTCAGCCTCATAGCTGGAAAAACAAAAACAGATTTTTTTGCATTCAATAAAAATAAAATGGGGAAGGCTCATTTTTTCCTTAATAAAACCACCCCATGAAAAAACACACACAGTGACCAACGATACTTGCACACACCAAAACTAAATGACATAACGACAATGATTTTGAGCACACCCCCCCCCTTCCCCAATGAAATACTACCACACACCACCGTCAAGTGCCCCTGACTGAACAGCCTTACCCCCACCCTTAAATACCCCCACCCCTCCCCTGCCTTTCCCCCACCCCCTGCCAGTTACAAAAAAACACACACACACCACACCACCCACACAAAACACCACACAATTCATTCTTTTCATTCATTCACACCCAACACACCCCAAACACCACACACACCCCACCCCACGCCATGCACACATGAACACAACATTCATTCATTCACCAACACCACACACCAAAACCACACACACACACACAAACACCACCATTCTTATTCACACACACTTTTAATTTTACACACCACAACACCCTTCTTTCATTCCCACACCCCACACACTGTTTTTTGTGTACACCCCCTCCTCCCCCCCCCCCCCCCCCCCCCCCCCTTCAAAAAAACCACAAAAAACCCTATTAGTTTACCCTCGTACATTCGTCTTTGAAATGATTATACACTATTTCCCCTTTCAAAAGAGATTTTAGCACAGCTTCCAAACACCAAAAATTTAAAGTCCCACAATTATCTATATCTGAGTGTGATGTTTTTTTATTCCCAAATTGGGCCCTTTGGTTGACAGTGTTGCCTGTTACTAAAATAGTATCAACGCATCAGTTGTTTTCATTGTTTTTTTTTAAAATTTTCGAAAATTAACTTCATTCGGGAAAAAACAAGTAAAATGTGTGTATTTTATCACATTAATTCCTGTTGCCCTACATTACACAAATTTTAAAAAAAAAAAAACTTATGCCGAAGCGACGCATTCGGGGGAAAAATGTAAAAATATCACTTACCCCTTTCAGGTGTTGTGTTTGCCCCCTTTTTCCCCGGCCCGGTTGATATCTTCATCCTCATACTAAAAACTTCGATTCGTTTTTCTATTGTCTCCCAAAAAATTGTCTGCTTCAAAGTTCTGGCGAGGTGAATTCGCGTTTCCCACAGCAGCCTTGAGATCTGCTCGCTCGGGCGCTTTGACGCCGCCCTTGTTGTTCCCTGTTGAAAGCCGCTTCCCCGTTACTCACTTTGGCTTTGAGCTTTTAAAGAAAAGGGGTGGAGCAAAAAAATTTTGACTTTAAAAAGTAGAAGTATGCCTTTTCCCAAATTTTTTCCATCAGAGAAAAAAATCTGTAGCAATGGTGTATGCAGCTTCAGTTAAAATTTGTCATGGATAAGTCGCTTGACACGTGATCGCACTCAAATAGAAATTTTCGATAACAACGACTGTGTTGGAAAGTGTAAAAGTAGGGGTTGTAGAAGTTTACAACCAGATTTTGGTGTTATTCCCCCTTTGCGACTTGAGGTGAATGAAATCGTGTTGAAAGGTGGGGCAAACGAGTCCGCTTGTTTCCACAGTTTACCATCATTCCGACAGGAAAATAATAAAATAAAATACTTTTACTTCGTATTGTTAAACAATACTTGAGATTAGCAGATAAAAACGTCATACAATCTAAATATTTAAAAAATGTCAACATCGATATTTTTAGCTCCAGTCACTTTAACCGCGCGCAGCACAAAAACTTACGCTGGCGACTTATCCATGATTTTCGCGTCGCAAGCAGTCACATTATATTTTATAACCGTTAATAACAGCCCCAGCAGCAGCAAAGGGCGCCAAAAATGGCACAGTTTTAAGTTCAATATACCTGAAGACTTCGGGGCCTTGAATAACATGGAGTTTTTATAGCTGGCATTGAAATCAATAGTTCTAAGGCAGTTGGCGGGGTTATGTTTTCATGAATGAGTCATATTTCTGGAATAGTAATTTTTTACTGTCCTGTTCCACTTGCTAATTGTTTTTCCTGCTTCAACACGCCCGCATTTTTATAATGGTCTCCACCTGCTTCAGCTTTTTCTGCTGATTTCTGGCTGGTTACTTTCTTCCACTGAGTCAGTGTTTTCTGTTTCTGCTGATTTTCCAGGCTCGTTTCATTTTGAAGGGAAACTCAAAATATTTATGATTAAAAGTTATTAATCCATGATTAATGGCGTTAACAAAGTTCCAAATCTATTGTATAAATCACACCTAGGAGACTCTAATTGACTTTGTTAAAACCGGATTCTTGCGTTTTAAATTCATACGTTAAGATCTTGTTCAGAATCAAGGAGCAAATCTACTGACTAGTTTAGTGTACAACACTAAGAACGTTTGCCACAACTTTTCACCATTTCTAGACTCCCAGCTGGCTTCATAACTGTTATGATAACTGTATAATGTCTTGCGGCGACATCTGTTGAATCTGTTCAATGCTGAAATTCAGTTCCGAGGACTGTTTTGTTTTCCACATGCTGCCAAGAATACAGCTCTCTTTTTGGGCATAATAGTTGGTCAATCACACTGGTCATTATAAGTTCAGGAAGGTTTAGGCTCCGGTAAGTGTAGTAGGATCATCATGTTCATGTTTTTTAATATTATAATTTTTTATTTTCTAAAAAATGAGCACGAAAAAAATGTTGCTACTTGTATACATTCTCTGTTATTGGAGGTCTACGTGTAGGATACTCAATGTTGGTAAATTTGTTAAGAATTAAACAGCAGATCTTGGCAAGCTAGACTTTGAGGATTCAGAAGTAATTGCTAGTATTGCAGTTCGTTTGCCACGAATGATTTTCTTGTAAGCAAGGAATAATTCACGACAATATTTAAACTATTAAAAAAAATATGTAGAAAAAAAATAATTATAAAAAATGCTCACTCGCTAATAATGATAGGCGGCGCTGTCGGTGAATGCGCATGCTTTTAGCGGAGTAATTTCGCATTTAGTAAAAAATGGGGGGGGGTTGACGGCGAGAGAATAAAGACACATAACAAAGCTTGGAGCATATGCAGCTGACCAAAGACGCATATGAACAGGCAGTGACTTGAGCAGTTTAGATTTTATTAAATGGACACATAGAAAAGCAGGGGATGCAGCTTAACACATTTTAAAACTGTTGATCAAGCAATAAAAATATTTTTAGTAACAGGCAAACCAATCGGAGACATTGACCCACAAATAATTCAGTGACTTTTATCAACATCAGAAAAACAAAAGATGCAAGAAATCGGGGTTTATTGTCGTTGGTATGGCCGTTGTGTATGTTGTTCGCGCATAATATTGGTGAGTAAAAAGGAACAAAATCTATTATTCGCAAAAAGGTTGTTGGAAGGAATTCGGGGCAATTAAAAAGCTAAGCAAGCTGATGGAGACAGTGAACAAACAGCAAAAAGAATGGTGTATCTAAACAAGCGAATTTGGCAAATTATTTTACCAGCGCCTTTGCCGATTACAGAGACCACACTTTGTTAATACAACCAAACGGTCACCCATCAAATGGATCTTCTATATTTAGCCTCTGACAGGATTAGACGAAAAAGATTTAAGACGCACTCTCAGTCATTGACTGGCTTCAAGATAAAAGAAGCGGGATCCATTAACACAAAAGATTGCTTCTAGCTGTTGCTAGTCGCCATAAACTGATATACAACGAGGACCCGCTAACTACCCTCGCATGATCAAGTAGATGATGGGAAAAAGAATTCAAAGGCCAAGTGAATCAATTATTGTGAAACATAGGAGTTACCATAAAGAAGGCATTCCAGGAGTTCACAGATCACAGGCTTTAGTGAAAACTTTAACAAAACAGTTGCTGAAAGATTTTCTACTACAGTATACAGAGAGCTGATTGACAATTCTGAAACACAGAATGGGTCAGATGTATGCCATCAGTTTTTGCGCGCAATGAAGAATGAAGATTTAAAGGGCTAAAAACAGTACAGCAATCACCAAGAATAACTATAAATGTTGCTGAAGGAGAGTTCATCGGCAAACTGATTACCGTTTTTTTGGTTTAAAGTAAGGTACCTTTATTTAGGGGGAAGCAGAAGGGGACACTGATCAGGGCAACAGATCCAGTTTTGGAGTGTTGATCCTTGAATAAAAAGAATTGTAAAAGATGATGATTCCGCCCGTGTATTATTTACGAGAAATGGCCAAACAAAAAAACCGCTCTCAAGACTTTTGTGGTTGAAAGAAGGAATGCAGATAAATTCCACCAGACACAGTGCGCTTTAATTATTTTCGGTTCTATAATGTCCATATGCTATGCAAATTGGATTAACCAAACAAGTTTTGTGTTGTTCTGTCTAACGTTTCTTTGTTACAACTGTTGTGTTTGATCTCATGTAGATTAGATCGCAGTTTTCGTTGTCATGATGAAAAGTCTTATTGCCAACAGTGCTTCTTTGTAGTTGTCCGGTGATATGTTTGACATGCACAAACACTGCGAGGATTCCCTTGCTTGCTTTAATGTTTTTCCTGGCTGAAATACTGTACATTTTTGACGTAACCCCACATTATCCTTGTTTACCTTTCCAGTTAATTAACTTCATCTTTCCTAAAAAACCTTCTTGTTAGGTAAACTTGAATGTTAAGGCGAGTCTTTAGGATTATGGAAGTGTTTTACATTCTGATGCCTTTAGCCACTATCGGTTTCAATGGCTTTATAGATGTCTTCAGTAGGGATATCTATAACAAAAAACTTCTGTATCTGTGTAAGAGTACTCTGGACTCAGGTACGAGGGCCTTAAAAAGCAAGTAAAAGAACCTCTAACATCAAAACCTTTGATACTTCTAAAAACAGTAAACCAATAAATACAGGTTTGTCTAATTTGACTTTCTTTTTTTTCATCATTATGCAAAAAGCTGATCATGAAATTTTCTGAAGTCCTGATAATTAGGTTTGAAGTCAGCTTAATTGCTTCGTTCTCTTTGGTGACTAATCTGACATCTTTGCGCTTGTGCGGATTCTCCATAGTCTTTCCAAACAGCTGTGTTCATCAGCTTGAAAAAGTCTTTTTCTGAAGCATCTGTGGATTTAGTTCTGAGATCAGTGTTCTTCATTGATGTATGGTTTCATGAACTGTTCTTGATCAAAAGCAATTATGCGATGAACTGCTGTCAACTTCAACCCATGTCTTAATAAAATTGTAGAAGTCTGTAATGACAGACAAAATTTTTTTTTTGCCTCGAAGATTAGGCACAAGTTTAGGCGGTTCTCTTGGATCCATCTTTAGACTTTCTGCTGCTAATGGATAGTCATTATGCAGGTCATGGAGTTCATGAGGATATTCTAAATCAACTTCTAGAATGAAACCACGCTGTTGATCAGGCGTTAAACTGCCAACCACTTTAATGCCTTTTGAATATTTTTCGGATTACCGCCTGTGTACATTTTAAAGTTGCGTAAGGAAGTGATTGCGCCATTGCCCAACCATACAGATTGTTTGCATCTAAATACATAAGATAGTTAGACCTTTTACTCGGATCATAGTCGTCCAAGTATTTGTTGTTTGCTTTACAGTAAATGATGCGACGCCATACTAATTCCCCACGCAATCCGTTTTCAATCATCTGAATCATTGGTAAATCTGACAATAAATCAATCTGTACTCCAGTAAACTTTAAGAAAGCGTCCCAGCTCATCCCGGGTGCAGAAATATAATGCGCAGGATCCAAACTGTAATGTTTTATGCAGGTCTTTCTATAATTTTCAAAGACGTCCGCCAACAAACATGTATCAGCCATTAAATAGGAGTCATGATAGTCTCCCATCGTTTTACACTCTAACTTCTGCCACGCATCTTGAGCATGCTGGTAATCAGAATCACTGATGTCTTTCCTCTAAGACTAGAAAAGAACGCGCCTTTAGGAGGAAGTGTGTCTTCGTCAAACCTTTCCCAACTGTTCATGTACTCATAAGGGTAAAACGCCCTTTCTAACAAGCGTTGGGTCAAAATATTCTTCCGTTATTGGGCAGGACTGGACATAGCCAGCGCCTCTAATGAACCCATCATGTGCTGCATAGAGTCATAAAAAAGACATGTTATTCAGATTAAAGCACATGTACTTTTCTGATGACTGTGCAATGCATGACACCTGAAGGCATCGTCCACTGCTTTCATTATAAGGTGGGAGTCGTAACCTCGCAAGTTATGAAAGAATACAGGCAGCTTCCATGTCTTAGGATCAAACTTTAGTTGAAGATTGCATTTACTGTGCGCAGCTCCTCTGAACTTTCCGCTAATGTGATCATGGTCTCTTACCCGCTGGCCGCTAAGGCACCTGTTGGATTGGCTTCCTCACTGAGTTCTAAACCACAAATCCAACAATGTGTGGCTGAGTCATACTGTTGTTGGTCTTCAGGCGTCATTATGATTTCAGATAAGTTTAGATTATTAGAACAGTTATTACGCACTTGCTGCATGCGTTCTAAGAAGTATTTTGCAGCATCTGGCCCTCTATACAATTCTGGTTTCGAATGGGCGCCATCCGACCTGACAATGATGAAAGCAAATGAACAGATCTGATGATTACTCATTAAGACTGTTTTTTCGAAGTTTTTGTGGCGCTGGCCCTTCATAAGGAACAATAAGCGACTCGAAGTCTGCGTAAATACGTATGGAGAATGTTGCAGTTTTTTCCAGTTCTTAAAACTAACTTTACTGCCTTCTGGGGGCGTATTAGTTCTGTATTTACAGTCAACTGGGCCGATACAATGTTTCTTATGTTCGCTCGCGGCTTGAACAGATGGAATTCTTGTTAAACATTTTCTACAGAATTCTTGTTTATGCCCATTCTTTGAAGCATGCTGCATTAGTTTACTCATTGTTCGTATCAATGTGTAATGCGGTAGCCTGCAGGTGAAAACATCAGTAGTAATGTCCACATGATTTTTGTCTGGCTCGCAATCGTTGGACTGTTCTTGGACACTTTAATCGGCTGTAGATTTGTTTCCTCATCCCATGTGTAGATATTGACAGTTATTGGTTTGTTTTGCTCTTCAAACTGATCAATTTGGTCTACACTAACAGGAAAGGACACCCACTAAAGTTAAGATCATTGATGTAAGGCTGATAGTTAGATACTCTCTCTGCGTTTTTGCGGATATAATGCAGCCTTGCGAGAACACACCACATAAAGCATTTGTTGTCTGAATTCTTTATGTTTAGAACTGCTCTTTTTGCAACTAATGCTGGAGGCAGTGGAATGTAAGACTTGCCAACAATCGGTGCATACTTAGCCTGTTTTAATCTGATCTCTAAAACTTCGCCCTCTGACCAACCAGAGCCTCTCATTTTAGCTTCTTCAGCGGCAGCGTCAAACTGTGCAAGCAGTTCGTCTGCCAACCGGGTGTTAAGTCGTTATGAGAAAGAATAGTCTGTTGTTTAGTTGAGACCCAGACTTCTAGATTTTCTTCATTTATTGTTACATAGTCAATTAAAACAGCTAACATTACTTTAACTGGCGGGTCTATTGTTAGTTTACCTGGAACTTGAGAAATTGCATGAGCAACACTTGCCTGTACGCTTGCTGGATCAATGACTTCTAAATCAATATCATTTAAAGCTCTTGATAAACGCTCTCTCCTCAAGCATTCCTTCAAACAATTCGTCCGGTCCTTCATATATCTTAGCCATGTTGAGTTTCTTTTCTAACTCAAAATATTTATTTAAATTAAAAAAAAATACTTAATCCGAATCAATATCAACGGTCTTTTTGTGCTTGGACTCATAAACTAAAGTATAAACACCTTTTGGCGTTGTTAATGTGAGCTGTTTAGAACAGAGTTTAATGTCTCGTTTACTTTTTTTAAGCATTCTTTTTTTATCTGCTCGGCGTCTGGCTGTTGAGAAAAAGTTGTCCTCGCCTTTCTTTGAAGATCAAACTTTTGTCTTTGTAGTCATCAAAATCGGCCTGTAAACGATTAAATTCTTCATCCGTGATGTTTGAGTCAACAAGCGCTTTATTTATTGTCAGTTTAACGAACTAAAATTTTTACCCGTTATTAGTTGACCAAAGCTGTGTGTTTTTTGAGTTTAGTTTTTAATTTTTTGCAGCCGCACTTACAGCTAATGAACCGACGGAGCTAAAGAAAACCCCAAGGAAAAGCTGCGGTGGCGCCTATCCCCCGTTGCAAAGGGGCCTCATTGTTCCTCCCGAGGGAGCATTATAGTTGATGCCCCCAGTATTAACTTTTGTAACGCTTTACGGGAGCAGAATCCTTCTTTTGGGTTTTTGCTGTTTTTTTGAAAGGTCTTGCCTATACTTGCTGCTTTGGAAATGTTTGTTAATCAAAAAGGTTTTTTGTTAGGGGTTTTACTATCTTTTTTTGGCGGCGCTGTGGCCCATTTGGATAAACTTGAACAGCATCTTTTTATAAAATAAAAAAATTTTGTATTGTATATCTTTTTAATCTGTTTTTTTTCAATATTCATGCGCCATTATTAAAAACAAAATGTACTTTAAAAGGGGTTTAACGGCTTTTTCTTCTTTATCAATTTGAAATGTTTTTTACGTTTCACGTTCCCCCGCTTCCATGCAACTGATTACCCTCTGTTGATTGGTCAACCATAAACCGTATTTCGTTGTTAAATAATCACAAGCCCAAACTTTGTAAAGGTGCAGTCTTTAGACACAAGGTTATTTTGGGAAATTTCTACCCCTCCCGCCTCCAAACAGTTTTCTTATTTCATAAAAATGTGAAAAGGGTTTAAGGCCCCTAGCGTAGATTTGGTTGGTACCCTAAAAGAACATTGTATTTTCGTTTTTTTGGGATTAAAAAATTTTCCTTCCCTTTTAAAGGTTCTTCATCTTGACAGCAAAAAAAACCTTTAAGCGATCTTGTCGACATAAAACTAAAATTCATATAGCGTTTGCCCTGCCGGGGTTTTGTTTGTGACACCTTTCGAAATATTTGCAAATTTGACTGATATTGTTGCTCAATCAGCCTTCAAATTTAGGGTTGCTAAAACGTCAAACTAAAAGAGATGCGAAAGGGCTTTGCTTCGGTGTCTGTGATTGAAAACCTTTGTATTCTTAAAATTATTTATTGAAAAACGTCTTTTTTGCCCTTTTAAAGTATGGCGCATGGTTTTTAAAAACTAAAAATCAAAGGGAAAAGGAAAAACGTTTCCATACGAAAAAATTTACAGTACACCCTTTTTTTGCTTTTTTTTGCATCTGCGCGACTGGGGCCCCTTTTCAAGTTTTGTGCTTCTTTTTTTCGTTTCCCTTAAAAACGCAAATAACCCCCCTTTCTTTCCCGGGTTAGATAGATCAGAATGGGTTAAAAATAGCTGCATTTGTAAAAAAATTTTTCTTCCCCCTAAAGTTTTTAAAAATTTTCTTAACGTTTGGGCCCCCCCCAGATTTGTAAATGTCCTTTTTGGGTCTGTTGTTGAAGGGGTACATTTTGAAAGTAAGACCGCGCAGAGCCTGGCCAATCACTTTTCTTCGCTCCTTTGGGGTCCGGAAAATTTGACAGTAAGAATTTAAATCCGATAATAGTAATGGATTATTTGGAACAGTAATATTTTCCGTTTTTTCCCTTACCCAAAGGGCACTTTCGTCTTCTATGCGGGGTAAGAACAGCCTTGGGCTTGGAAAAAATTTTTTTATAAAAACAAAATAAAAAAGAAATATTAAAGAAAACATGGCAGGCTTTTAAAATGAAGATTAGAGATTTTGTCCGGAGGAAGGGAAAGACCCTTAATACAGCTCGCGGGCCCCATTGGGGCCGGGAAAAAGAAAGTAAGGAGCTTTTGTGGGGGGGGTAAAATTTTTTGACCCTTGAGGGAAAAAAAAGATAAAATTTTTTTTGTGGGAGGACAGGAAGCAGCTTAATAAACCGACCTTTTAAGTTTTTAAAAAAAGTAATTGAAAAGGTCTTTTAAGCGAAAAATCCTTTTTTAAAAAAAGAGGGGGAGGGCAAACCCAAAAAATCAAATTTCCCCAATAACAAGAAAAAAAGGGGAATTGAATTTTAAACATGAGCGAATTTAAATAAATGAAAAAAGAAAACCCGTTTTTAAAAAACCTTGACTTACAGAACTACCCTCCCCATGGAGAAAAGCGGCCTTGATCAGTTTGGAAGAAAAAGAGGCGAATTAAAACAAAACTTTTAGAAAAGGGTGAAATTTGAGGGCAAAAAAAGGGAAAAAAGAAAAAGGGGGGGCTGATGAGAATTAGGGTTTGAATTAAAGAAAGAATAACCAAAGACAAAAGATTTGAAAAGAAAGTCAGCAAGATAGGTGTTTTTTTTAAAAGAGAAAAATTTAGAACTAAGTAGGAATAAAAAAAAAAATTAAAAAATTTTTTTGAAAAAACATGGAAGAGGAATAATTTGTTTAGGAGAAGGTTTCCAATTACGACGAATAAAGCTTGGGATTTGAATAAAAAGGGGGGCTTTCAGGGGCGGTGGAGGCCAAAGCCCGTTTCGACATGCCTCCACCGTAATTTTGGGAAAAAAAACAGCTTGTCTCTTGCGAGTTTTTTAAAAAAATAGGGGTAAAGTTGCTCTTTACCTGGTTTTAGGAAGTTTGTTATGGCTTTTGTCTACTGCAAGAAAGTGTTGGCTTTATGGCCGAGCTTTGGACATTAGCTCTCTAATAGTTGGGTTTTTTTTTAGAAAGATAAAGCCCAAGAAAACCTGGCCATTTAATCCAAAAAAGCGCGTCTTTTCATATTCATGGTCATCGCGAAAAACCCCATGTTTCAACGGTTTTTCGGGTTTTGGGGGGGGGTTTGGATACTTATTCTTGGGGGTCACTTGTTTTTTTTACTGCTTGCTATTTCTGGGTCAGATTTTTGTGTTTTTTCCCAACCCTTTTGTTATTTTTCCCGCAACAAAATTTCATTTTTGTGTTATTTTGTTCCTACCTGGAGTCTGAGGTCAGAAGGAAGGGATAAACCGTGCCAACAGCAAAGTCTATTTTATCTTTGGGATTGTAAAAAATCTGGTACCTTTTTATACTTGAAGGTAAAACAACTGTAGAAATTTAAAAATTTTAAATTTGCTAAATATTGTTTTTGTCATCAAAGCCAGTAGAAGGACAGTTAGCTCGATCTTGCTGTGTTTAATAGCAAACACCAAAAGTAAGTACAAAGAAGGGTTTTTTGTTCTATTCCCCCTTTTTTAGGCCCTTTAGAAGTGTCTAAGATAAATTTGCCATGGCTTTATCTCTTGCTTATGGGCCCAAGGTAACACCTGTGCCCGAAGAGAAAGATGTGTAAGGGGATTCCAATCAAAATTATACTTTCTGGCAGCCCAATAATAAAGGGGGCCAAGATGTTAAGATCCGCTTTTGTCTAAAGTCTGTCTTTATGTTAATATTGTTCGTTAGATTTTTCAAAAGCCTTTTTTTTTTGTTTTGGAAAGGATTAAAAAAGGGTTTTTCATTTGGTAATGGGCCTTTCGTTTAGTCAAATTTCTCTGAGGTGTTTTTAAAAAAAGAAATCTATACATGACCTCACCAAAGGACAGGTGACTTAGGGCACTACGACACTCCACACCCGTTTTTGCAAAAACAAGAAGTTTAAATGGTTCTGATAAAATGCACGGATGATAAACACCTTTGCGAGTAGTTTTTTTAAAAAGGGGGTTAGGATATCGTTAATGGAGTATTACCTTTTTATGAAAGGTGTCAGTTGGGTACAGAAAAGTGGGGTTTTTCAGTTGTTATATTTTTAAGTTGTGTGCGGCCCAACAGAATTTTTGCATATATATTTGAATGCACTCATTTTTAATTTTTTTTAATAAAAAATTTTTAACAATAAAAAATCAAAACCGCCTTCGTTTTTTTGAAAATTATTAAACGAAAAGCGGAACCAAACGGTCGGCTCCCTGAATATTTACAAAGTGTTTTGGGTTTAAAAATTTTGCAAAGCCAAGGAGAATAAAAATTAAAAAAGTTTTAAAAAAGAGGCCAATTAGTTACCAGTTTTCCATACGATGGTTTTACGGGTTTTGCTCGTAAAAAAGCAATGGTAACTTCGACATTGCCCCCAAATTAACAAAGGGAATCAAAACAAAATTGACCTTCAAACTGAAAAAGAAGAAGTGGGGACTATTTTTATAAAAAAGGGTAGTAAAAAATTAGGCTTTTCAATACCCATTTTCCCGTTCATGATTTAGGTTGCAGCAAACAAAACTTCTTTGAGGGGAAAAACCCTCGATCTTTCATTCATTTTCTCTTGTTCTTTGATGGGGGCCCCTGATGAAAAATTATATGATGGGAAAGGCCCCCCAAGTTTTAAGGGTTTTCGTCAGGGAAAGCTGATATTGCGATTTTGAAATTATCAATTCCCCAATTTACAGTTTAAAGTTGTTTGTGGGAGGGTGGATCTTTAAAATTAAAAAACAAAAACAAAGCGGGGAAAGTTTTTGAAATGTGATAACTGCAATTGTTTTGGAAATTAAAATAAAAAATGTCAAAAAATAATGGCGTGGGCCCGAGAACAGGGTTACATTAGCGCCCTTTAAGGGGGATAACCCAGAAAATTAAAAAATTGCAGAGTTCGGATTTGAAAAAATGGGAAGGCCTTTGTAGGTTTTTGAGTACATAAAAATGGTGTTTTTAAACGCAAAAGGTTGGCGACAACAAAAAAATTTCCCAAACTGAAAATGGCATCTAGAGGAATTGTTGGCCTATGAATATAAAATAGTTAAAACCTGACCTAAATGGCATTGAACCATATTTAGAATGGAAACATAAATTTGAATTTATAAGCCATTTACAATTTTAGCCGTAAAAAAGTTTAGAAAAAACATTAATCTGGCCCTTTACATGTAAGTTTAGCCCGGGCGACAATGTCGGGGAAAAAAATTGAAATAAGCCCTTGGGAAAAAACAGTACATCCCCACGAAAAAAAAAGTTGTAAAAAAAGCTTTACAAAATTACAGTTCTTCCCGCAGAAATTAGGGGGAAAACGTTCACAATGATTTTGAAATTTTGTCTTTTAAAATGTGGGAGGGGGGGTTGGGGGGTTGTGACTCTTATAAAAGGAATTAATATTTGTGGAAAATTTTACGTTTTAAAAGCCTTAACGTCGTTTGTCGTTTTTTACAATGGTGAGGAATTAAGATCAAAACAAAAACAAAAAATCAATGTTGACTTAAAAAGAAACAATCTACAGAATAAAAGGATTTAAACTTACAATTTAGGCCCCTGGGTTTTATTATACTGAAAAGTTTTGACGAGAGATGAAAAAATAAAATGGATTAATTAAATTTGTATAAAACTATGGAGCAGTTAAACTTTATGACAAAAACCCCCCATTTTTTTTGATTTGTGGACAAACTGGTTTTGGAAAAAACAATATTTATCCCGACTGTTACAAAAAGTTTTCGTTTTAAAATTTTGATATATTGCGGTTTTCTGTCCAACACTTTAAAAGGCAAAGATATAAGATGGTTATATGGGAGATGTAAATATATTTAGTTGATCCAGCAAAAATAAGTGAGTGTTTAGAAGCCCTTTTTAGATTGTTTTAGGGGAAAAGAGACGTATTTATTATAGATGTGCCGGAAGAGACATATTAAAAAAGAAACGCTTTGTCAAACTAGTTTCAGTGGAATATCTGGGGAAAAATGTGTGGTTTTTATGTCAAAATAAATCAGTTTTTTTTAAAAAAATTTAGAGAAAAAGTTAAAGACTTTGTTTTATTTCAATGAAAGACCCAGATGATTGATAATGTACGTTTAAAATGATGTTTTGAAATGATCAGGAAAAAATGGATTAAGCAAAAACGAAATCTGAAAGTTTTGTAAATTAGTTTTAAAAACGGATAACCCCGCACAGTATGTTTGTTTGTAGATAATCGTTATTTTTTGGTTATTGAAGTCTTGCTTGTCAGAGAACAGTAATATGCCAATCCTAGGGCACTTTCGCCCGAAAACTGGTGAGGACGAAGTGAGTCAGGATTGGCATATTACTGTTCTCTACTGATCAAGTCTCTCAGATTTGCAATACTTTGATTTTTTTTAGCCACTAGCCACAAAACTGTCAGTTGCTAAATCATTATGTTCACCTCAACTCCTTTGCACTATATAACTGTTCAGGGGCATGTGAGTATGTTCCCTTAGAAAGCTTCGGTCTCATCTGAGAGTGAGTGTCCATGATGGTGATACAAGCAAAACTTTTAGGATTGAAAAAAAATGATATATACTCGTTTCAATTCAATCCATATTCCTGAAAAACTATTGCAGGAGAAATAGTTACCCTTTAGTTTCCTATAAAAGGGTAAGATTACTCTTTGCCCTGAGACAGATCTAAAAACAAACAAACAAAAACTGTGCAGAATCTATAGATGGCTGGAGACATGATTATCCTTTTGTTTTCTCTAAAAAGGGTTAGAACACTCCATGCCTTGAGAAAGATCTAAACATCTGCATAGTCTATAGAAAAAAATTGGCTGGTTAGTCAATCTCCTGACAGATTAGTGAAAATATGGCAATCTTCTGACAGATAAGTGAAAATACAGCAATCTTCTGACAGATGTGAAATTTTGGCAATCTTCTGACAGACAAGTGAAAATATGGCAATCTTCTGAAAGAGAAGTGAAAATGTGAAACACATTCTAATCTCAGTTACATGATGCCAACTCCTGACCGGTAGATATATGTGAACAAGTGAAATTGATCATCAGTCATATGAGGCTATCTTCTGACAAGCAAGTGAACAAACTGTCAGTCATTAGGGCCACTTTCTGTTGAGGCCACTTTCTGTTGAGGCCACTTTCTGTTGAGGCCACTTTCTGTTGAGGCCACTTTCCGACAGGCAAGTTAACAAAAGTTGATGTCGGTTGTCTGAGGCAATATTCTGACAGACAATTAACTTTGTGCTAAGCGAAACTGGAGTGGGTCGGTCTTCTTTTTGTTCTTTAGGTTTTCTTTTCTTCTTTTTTGCTCACAAGAAAGTGCATGCTGTTTAACCATACTTCTTTTCATTTTCTGCCAACTTTTCACCTATGACAGCACATATGACAGCAAGATTCACCTAAATATTCAAATGACATTGTGACAAAGCCAATACTGTGGTATATTCCGCACAAATGAGCATAAAATACTGGCATGGTACAGTATTGAGTCTGTGTGTTAAAACATCTCTAGTTCTAAATGTTTGTCTCACCGGGTCGGGCACAGAACGTTCCACGCAAAGGTATCTCATGGTTCGTCGAGCAAACAGCCCATCTTTCCACAGATCAGCATCTTCTGATCGGTCATAGGTTCTGTCAATCTGAATAATCACAGGTCAAATCATTACAAATGCACCTCCATAATTGCATATCAGAATTTTAGCACAACAGAATTATTATCAAAAATTTTACAGCTGTCCAGCAATCTTGGTGAAATGTTAAAAAAAACTATATACAGTTATCATGTGTTGATTAACAAACTTTCTCCCATAGTTTCTTGCATAATCTAGCAGTAAGTTTCTCTGAAAATCATGAAAGTAATTCATACTCAATCATGTGGAATTTATATTTAGGGGAAATAAAGCTCAACTTTTCATGCACTTTGCTCCAAGTAAAATTTTGAGAAAACAGACCTTAAAGAGTGTTTGAAATCACTCCGCCAAACAACATTGACAAATGAATCGCAAGACAAAACACAACGCATTTCGACTTCTTAGGTCTTCTTCAGGCAAGATAAAGATCAACGTCCATCCTGCGCCGAATTTGACAAGATAAGTGATTGCTCATTCTTCATTTTTGCTGTCTGTGTTGCTTATCTTCCCTGAAGAAGACCTAAGAGATCAAAATGTGTCATGTTTTGTCTTGTGATTCATTTGTCCATGTTGTTTGGCAGAGTCATTTCAAACACTTTAAAGATTTGTTTAGATCTCTGTCTGCACTCCCCTCACTCTGCAATCAACTTGAGAAAACAGGCTTTAAATTTAAGAAAAGGACTTAAGGAGTCTTTTGAAAAAAAAAAAAGGCACTGAAATTACTAAGTGAAATCATACCACAGTGTAGTTGGGAGGGGTTTTGTTGGGGTCGGAGACAACGCAGATTCCAGTGATGGGCAGATCACTGTGACTGTCCATTTGATGTCATCTGAAACACAAATTGTTAACACAGAGCTGCCAACCTGCTCATGCGGCTTACAGTAGCATTTCACAATTTTCACAGTAGCATTTCCAATTTGACAGTAGCAACTTAATTTTGCGCACGTTCTAAAAAGAAATCGGGCCTATAACCAGTTTTACGGACCACATTAAAGCTACAGTACTCTTAGTATATCTATAAATGTTATTATACAGAGATGAAGCAGAGGAAGAGGGCAAATTGTAAAAAAAAAATCTATGTGCTACAGTAAAACCGAAAGCGGAAATGCAGTTCCGACAGACCGATAGAGACGTTACTTAGCGCTGTCCAAACAAAACGAAAGTATATTCGAATTTTTTTGTTTCGCCGTAGCAATTTAATGATCGTAGTAGCGTCGTAGCAAGCATTCTCTTGGCGTAGCAAACTACGGCGATATCGTAGCAGTTGGCAGCTATGTTAACACCTCATAGATTATAATTTGTCAATATAAGAATGACAAATGCCTCACCTTGAACCATCTACCATTACTTCAGCAAAAAAATAGGATGACAAGAGCTGGGCTATGGTGGCATTCCATCTTTTAGACTCACTCTCACCCCAACTCCTCTTCCATTCCCTCTTTGCTATGCTGATGTTTATAATTAAAGCTGAGTAGTTTATTTTCTGAACCTATGTGGCTTTCATAATCAGTCATCGACAAGAAACAAAGAAAGAAAACTAGCCAACTCTGACTTTTAAACCTCCGCTTTGTGATAAAATATAGAATGAGGCATAGTTAAAGAAGAGTTTGTTTGAATATTTATTGTTTCATTTTGATTGTTTAACTTAAGAATACCATGTTGTGTTCTATTATTGAATTCAGCAATCTAGTCTGATATCACAACCCACATGATACGCACGAGTGACCTTCTCGTTTTTGAGTGAACCAGTATTTTAGGAAGAAGAAGGAGTGGCTCGCATGCAAATTAATTTAGCTACCAAAATTCAATGTTTTACTCAGTCAATCAAAATTTAATAAAAGTGTAATATGCTGATCAATGCACTGTGACAAGAACCGCGCTGGTGACCTACTCGTTTTGAGTGAACCAGTATTTTAGGAAGAAGAACTATGACATTAACAGGAGGTTGGTTCCGACAGGAGATGGAATTCGATAAACTGTAAATAATCGCGTGGAATGTCAGATTAGCTGATTTTAACAGCATTTTACCACCTCAAATGGTTCAGCAAAAAGTTGGCTACCACTGGCACACATATTACAGAATTCTTTGCCGGCTAGAAAAGTGTGTGTGTGTGTGTGTGCGTGTGCGCGCGCGCGCGCGGATGAATGAAAATCTATCCACCGTTATGTAAGTTAGGGTCATCTTCCGCAGATCAAATGAAAATTTGTACTGTGGTCACTATACAGTTTTACGTTTGGGAGGTAGGAAGACACTTGTAAAGGAAGGCAGTTGTATGATCATACTAAACGGACACAGAAATCGAAAAACCATAAAGTCTTTGAAAGTGTCAGTTTTTGTTTTTAAAATTCTTTTGATTTTAGCTTTAACCTACTAAATCTGCACTGCGAATGACGTTCATGCAATGAAAGAGCATTAAGACTTCTGCATAACTTACTAAAACTATATTCACAATTTCACAATGCACTTTCGACAGCAGGCAACTTCCTTGACACTGACAGCTGATGTCTTTTACGTTCTTGTTTTTTGTTTCCGTCTGTTCTGAGTAGGAAGTAACCCGTTTGGAAATTTGTCAATGAAACTTGTCTGTTTACCGGAATTGTACATAACGGTTCTTCTTGTCTCCCGCAAGAAAAGTGCAGATTATTGAACCAATACTTTAATTGTGGAAAAAGGGGTGAGAAGATATTCTTATATTTACGAAACTCACCATGTCACCAGTCAACCTCACCAAACCTACTCCTCCACTCATACAACCCGTGCACAAACAGACATGTAACTGTTGAAAAGAAACAGCTGCAAAATGATATAGACAAACAAATTACAGGACAAAACACAATGCACTTCGACCTCTTGGGTCTTCTTCAGGCAAAAACAAACAACGTTTAGGACAATGAAAACAAAGGACAATCAACCACTTATCTATGAAACTTTTGCCCAGGCCCAAAGCATTGCATAATACAATTGTAGATATGACTCACCTTCCCACTGACTGGATCCCCTTTACAGTTAGTGTGTGCCTGTGCATGTTCAGGTGTGTGTGTGTGTGTGTGTGTGACCTGCTTTGTGTGTGCTGCATATCCCTCCAAATGGTATAGGCTATGCCTGTAACGGTGTATACAGATGCACAAACCGTGCGTGCATGCATGTGTGTGTGTGTGTGTGTTCAGTGCATTTTGTAACTAGAATTGGCCGTCAGTCCCGCTTTTCTCTCTCTCTCTCTCTCTCTCTCTCTCTCTCTCTCTCTCTCTCTCTGACACTATCAGAGACAGAAAGGATGAGGGTTGGATATCAGTTGGTGGTTGGATGGAGAGGGGGAGGGTAGATGTGTGGGGGGCACTGGGTGGGGGGTGGGGAGGTGTGTGTTAAACCTGCAGAAGCCATATTCAATGGCTAGTATAGAAATAAAATTTGTAGGAGAAGAGCAGTCTGTGTGCAGTCTAACAGGTTAGGCATCTACAGTTGGGTTGCCTGCGTTACCTGCAGTTAAGGGCACTGACCTTCTGACCACAGAAAAGTGTTGGGTTGTCCTGCTTCATCACTGTCCCTCACATGCTGAAGTGTCATGCTGTAAAATGTCTGGCTGTTTGACACAAACCAGCTTGCCACTGAAACGCTTCAAACATCTGTTTGCATGAAATGGCTAAAAATAGTCAGTAACTTTGTCTTGAAGTTGCAGGGATAGTGGTAAATGGGTTGAGTGGTGGTGGGGGTGGTGGTGGGTTGGGGAGGAGTATGGGGAGGAGTAGGAATCTCTCCTGATCCATTTACTATGAAGAAGATTCACGACACACCCTGTCATCAGCTCAGGTTTCAAGTCTGATTTTATCATCAAAACAACTTGCAACATCCCATACCTAATTCATCTAATGTATGCTAGCACACCAGTTTCAGCGAGAGATATGGGGGGGTGGGGAAGTGGGTGGGGTGGGTGGGTATGGGTGGGTAGGTGGGATGGGGGTGGGGTAGGGGGTAGGGAGGCGAGGAAAGGGAGGAAAGAGGAAGGGGATCCTTATAACTTTCAGGTGCACCGTTGTATCGGGAGCAAAGTGTAAATCATGAATATTGTAAGTATCAAAGTTTCCATGCTGCAACATACAATCAACATTTTTAAAAAGTCAATGCCTGCTTGCATACTTCAACTGTTCATGAGAATGAAAACCCCTTTCAGTGATTACATGTATGAATCTGAAAGCAGAGGATGGCATTGTGTTTCCATTCATGCAGTTCGCTGCAAACTTGCCAGCTTGAGATGCCTTCTGAAAGTAGAGAGATCTTTCTTTAGCCAAAACAGATCATTCTGAGTTAATGAAACAGGTCCTTCGTTGACATGGTGTGGCCTGTCTTGTGGATCATTCCTACTTAAGCAATGTCCCCAAAGACTCACATCCACTACAGTGACAACAGCACAATGTCCAGTTTTGCCGGCCCAGTGAGGCAGTAAGCATTTCAACGACATCTCACAACAGAGACATCCCATCGAAGCAACCACCAGTGTCATTTCACTACAAATAATTGGATGATTTGCTTGCATGTCTCTCTCTCTTTCTCTCTCTCTCTCTCTCTCTCACACACACACACACACACACACACACACACACACACACACCACATACACACATACGCGTTCACACAGAGTCCAGACGCTGTAGTGAGATGTAACTGTTGTAGTTGTAGGATGTAGTTCAACTGGATGTTGCTCTGCTGAACTGGAACTATTAGCTTACACCAAAGCCACATAACAAAGATGCCACATATTGTTTCTCTGTTTGGAAATAGAGCGCTATGCAATGAAGAATCCAGCTATGAAATTGAGGGATGAGAGGGGGCCAGAATAGCTCAGTTGGTAGAGCGCCAGACTTGTAATCCAAGGGTTGCAGGTTCGAATCTCCGCCGGGCCGTTTCAGTACAGGGGATTTTTCCCTCGGAGTTGACATTAGTTCTGACTCCATTTTCCATACAGTCCTTCGAATGACACTATAAACTTAGGTTCTGTGTGTGAACGCATGCATAACATCTTGCACACACGTAAAATCCCATCACCAACTTTTGGAAGAGAAGGCCAGTTTGGCCGTTGGTATGGATGACACGTTACACATAGTATGCACCTTCCCCTAATGGCTGCCTTAATGGCGGGATAAAAAACGGTCAAACACACAAAACTCCACTCCCTTTGGTGGGTAGATGGGATTAATACTTGTCTGTCCGTATAGGGAGTGTCTGCAGGAGTATCAGCCTGCGTACGCAGAAGAAGAAGAAGAGGGATGAGAGATGCACAGCTTGGTCTTCTAGCAGAGGCATAAGATACAACTACGTGACTATGATCAGGTTAAAAGCATGGTGAGGGGAGGTGAATTGCAGCAGTTACAGCAAAATCCATTTCATCAGATTTCGCTCACACAACACGGATTCACACATCAATCCTGCAAACACTTGCTATCCTTGTCTATCAATCTCAACAAGGAACTGCCTAATGGAGCTAACACAGACCCACCCATCAACCATGAAAAGATCCTGTTGTGTCTCTCAACTGCCAACAGGAAATTGTTTCACCATTGACAATGATGATTCCTTTATATGATAAACTTGATCTTTGGTCACACACACACACACACACACACACACACACACACATATATATATATATATATATATATATATATATATATATATATATAAGATTTCTTGAGTCTCGGAACTACAATATTGTTTCAAGCTTTCGCTCTCATCCATATGGCGTAATTTATCAGATAACATATTTTATCAGATGACGTGATATATTGGCTACGTTTTATATGTGTGACGTTCTGATAGGCCTAGGGTCTTTCTGTGTGTCATTTATGTTACGTTTTCTAGGAGGAACTTTCGTCTATGTCGGCACGCGCTGATCATCTCCACTCTTGAGTTCAAAGCTGCCATGTCTGGTTTGCAGAGTATGTAGTACTTCTCTGTTGTGCACAGGTTGCATCTTTTGCTGGAGGAGTACGACCTGGCTCTTCGGACTATCTTCCAGGAAATGTCGTAGTCAATATTTTTTTCTTTTAGTATCCATATGTGTTTACTTAATTCTGTCTGGTTTCTGTACCTTTCTTGTTTGAATGATTGTTTATGGTTGCGTATCTGGTTTTGAATGTTGTTTCTGTCATTCCAATGTAGGTGTCTGTTTTCTGCGTGTTTTTCTCCGTGACAGTTGCTTGGTATACAATGTTCTGGCTTTGGCAGTTATTTTGAAGTGGACATTCATCTCTTTTCCGGCAGTTGCAGTTGCTTTCTTGATTTGTGCTGTTCCTTTTTTCCTGGTGGAGTTTTTTCTTGTTGCTTTCTATGATCTGCTTGATGTTTGGCATGCATGAATAGGACAACTTCACGGTGTTGCGGTTGAAGATTTTGTGTAGTTTGTGGTTTTGGGGGAATGATTCTTCTACTATCTTGAAGAATTCTTTACCAACATTGGTTTTGGCGGTTCCTTCGAATGGTGGGTTGTACCATATGATGTCTCTTTTCCTTCCTCTGGTTTTGTTTTTTGGGGGTTTTCTTGTTTCCTGTTGTGTTTTTTGTTCTTCATAGGATAGTTTGTGGTTGTGTCCGCTATTATTTAGGGCTTGTTGGTATTGTTTGCTGTTTCATTGAATTCTGTCTTTGTAGCGGACAGTGTAGAGAGTCGTTTGTTGATTCCTTTGGGTATATTTCGCTTTACTGATGGTGGGTGGTTGCTCTAAACGTTGACGTAGAGTGGTACGTCGTTTGGTTTTTTGAATGGTTTGAATATGTTTTACTTTAGATCGAGGGTGATGTCGAGGTAGTTGACGACTTACTTGTTTGCTTCTATGGTGATTTGCATGTTGTGCTTTTTGAATGTTTTGCACATATTCTTTTTGATTGTCTCTACTTCTCTGGGTGATTTGTTCAGGGCTGCTAGCCCATCATCTCGGTACAATCCAATGTTGTTTCCATGCTCTGTTTGGAGCTCAGACAGGAGGAAGAGTCCCACTAGTTCACATGTTTCTGCCCCATCGTAGGAACCCATGGTTACGTCAAAGTTCTTTTGTGGTTTTTGTGATGTTTTCATCCACGTTTCATCTTTAGTGAATAGGAGGGATTTTTTGGTGTGTCTTATTAGTTCCATCTCTTGTTCAGTTATTGTTGTTGTTATATATATATATATATATAGATCAGTATATTTAATTTTTTCGACATCTCTTCGTTCTGGTTTTTTTATCACAAGTTTGAAATATATAGATCAGTATATTTAAAATGCCTAAAACAATTTTTTAAGTGCTCAACCCCTTGTGGAGCAACATTAGTTAAAACAAGTTAAAAGAGGAATCTTAAAACTATAACGATAGTTTTAAGATTCCTCTTTTAACTTGTTTTAACTATATATATATATATATATATATATATATATATATATATATATAAAATATAACACACACACACACACACACACACACACACGAACACACACACACACACACACACACACACACAGACACACACACACAGAGCAAAAGTGTCTCATACAAGTGTAAGCATTATTACAAAGCTCAAAGTGGAAAGGTCATAGGGAATCATCAGCAAAGATAACAGTAACAACCAACAGGTGTAAAACTGCAAGCAGGCAGTCTTTTCAAAACCTCCCATCGCTCGGTCTGCAATAATGGGCAAATACCTCAACAACCAGCATTCCTCCATCATACGTCACCCAGTGAGTGTATCATTTAAAATCTTTCTTGACAAAGCGGTTGATCAGGTAGAACAGCACAGCTTTGTTGTGCGAGAAAATTCATAAAGCCTTCATTTGAAAACTGCTGCTCCTAGTACAAAAAAAAACATTGATAAGGAAACATGTCAGATGTCTTACCATTTACAATTTTTTCGACATCTCTTCGTTCTGGTTTTTTTTATCACAAGTTTGAAATCTGTAAGCAGCTGCTTGTAATGTGTTAAGTAATGACTGAGATCATTAGTTGAGAAAAACTGTGAGAAGCACAAATGCACACATGTGCAAGCATGCACACACACGTACACACACACACACACACACACACACACACACACACACACACACACACACACACACACACACATATTGCATATGTGCAAAACCTGCAGTCCTCCTATCCCCATTCACAAAACAACTACATATTCCAACAAAGCAAACAAACAAACAAAAGCACGTAATGAAACGAACAGTAACAAAGTACAGCCTCTCATCCTCATATGTGCTTGGACATGCATCTTAGAACACAAAACCAAAAACTTTCCTGAAGAAGTCTTTATTAGAACACAAAACCAAAAACTTTCCTGAAGAAGTCTTTATTTTCATCAATTTTGCCATCCGTTTAGATAAAGCACAAATTTCTGTTAAAACACAAACCAACCTTGGTAGAACATTAGTTACATCAACACTGTCATGACAGTTATCAGTTTGATGCTCAGTGTTCACTCACAAAAACCCTAACATCACAAGCTACACACTTTCTTATAAGAAAATCTATTAATCAAATAAGATAATCTGGAATAATCTTACAAAACGTGATACAAAAAAAGTCAAAAGAAACCTGGATTATTATAAATGCAATCAGTTATATGTTTGCTTTGTTACAAAAGTCAGCATACAATTCCAATCAAATACATTGAGTCCAGGTGTCAAAAAAGGACACGTTCTCACATACTGACACACACTGTTTCATGAATTAAATGTTATCTGATTTTAACACTTATAACAACTGGGAATGTCCCATAATGCTGCCATATATTACACAGTTTTGAACCGTCCAACCAAAAATAAACTGAAACAAACAAGTCCACTGTCATATAATACAATTCATGATTTGATTATTTCAGTAACATGCTATATTTATGGAATGTTGACACAATGTTGACAAAACGGTTTTTGTCTGAGATCTATCCATTTATGGTATGCAAATATATATATATATATAAAGAAAGATGTGACATGCAGGTAAATATGAACAACAATCTTGAATAATGCCAGTGGAAATTTTCCTTAAATTGTACACATTCCGTCTTACCATCTAATATAATTACAACCTCCTCTTTCACATTTTGCCTCTTTCCCACCTCCACCTCTCTGTTTATTACACAGGCAAGTTGCTCCCTGTCACGGACGTACATACTTTTGGTTTAGAAGATAAATCATTTCTTTTCAAACCCAGTATAAAGTGGAGTGTTACCAGTGACATCTTTACTACATTGGCCGGGTGTTGACCAGTGTGCTCTTTGTGTCATCCCGGGTGCGCTACGTCCGTGCATTTCGCTCCCATCCTCCAATATTTCTCTTCATTTTTTTCTTTTAAAGCTTTCTTTTTCTGTTCTTTTATCGCTTTCCACGTGGTTCATCAGCTGATGTCAGGTGCCACAGGTGAGCTGTTTTTTACCTGTTGCTATCTTGGTTAGGCTAGTGGTGTGGCACTCATTGACGGACCGTCGAGTCGGAGAGATCTCCATCTCTGCTAGCTGGGCCCACATTTCTTTATCCACTTCGGTGTGGGTTTTGTGGAAGAGTCTTTCGCCCTTCAGCGGGTCGGAAAGTATTCCACTGGACACCTCTGGGATCCCTGTCCCTGCCAGCTGGAAGAACCACCTTGGGTCGTCCCTGACCTGGAGTCCCCTTCGGTGTGGACCGGCACGGTTACGGCTGCCACCCTTCGTTGGACTGGGGAGCGATCCGTTTCTCACCTCGCCCACCGCCCATTTTGGTAACTATATGGTCTGTTTTGGACAGTGTTTTGTTTTATTTGGGTTTTCTAACCTTTCAGCGGTTGAGAGGTTTTTCTTCTGCCTTCATATGCCATTGGCTCGGGCACACCTTTTCTGTGTGTAACTGCTCCAAAGAGGGGGAGCAGGTATGGAAATGGTATCGAGATATGCGTCTTGTTGTAGAATTGTAGAAACGCATTATCTTTAATTGCGTTTTCGGTCCTTAGCGGCTAGGGATTCTGTTACTTTGGACTAAGTTGAAAATCTCTTACTATATGATATCCCTTCATTTCGGTCAATGGAAGCTGTGTTTGTTGTTTTCTGATTACACAGGTTGAGTCAATGCTTATCTTGCTCAATATGTGATTTGGGCCGGAAGGATATCAGAAATGTTAGTTTCATTTTCCTTGTTGCTTCACAGACACGAGACGGATCGTGGAACGCATGAGCGTGCGAACGGCTAAACATTTAGACCGCGGAGTGAGGAATTCCTGCCGTATCGCCCCACATGTGGTTCCGTTCTCGTTGTGTCCTTGTCTTATATGTTTGTATGACAGACGTGTGGATGAATTCTAGTTGTTTTATTCATTGGAGCTTTTGTTGACTAAGGAAATTATCCTTAGTACAGGTCACGTAAAAGCAAATGGAAAAGAGGAAAGAAGTTATTCTAGTTCATTTGCCCTATTGTAGTGACAAAGACATTGTTGACCTTATTACGGCATTGTGACCCTTCACACTGTGACGCACTGCCGGACCCACTATGTTGCCACACACTGACTACAGGGACTATAGGGTGATGACTTCTCATCTGGAGACTGATCTCCGCCGTAGGGCGGGATTTTTCGCCCTTTTCCTTCAGCTGCAGCTCCGGTCTTGGGCTGGCTGGACGACCAGTATCCACGGACCCTGCAGTCATCATCCTTCGTCCTGGCACCAGTCCTTTCTCAAACCTGCGGACTGGTGGAGGTGAACCTTGTCTCCTTTACTGGGACACCTGCTTCTCCTCGGACTGGAAGACCAGCCCACTACGAACGTCACCCCTCTACAGGAACCACCTCCCTCTGCGAACCTCCTCGGTTCATGGACTCGAGTTGAGTGTTCAATCTTGTGTGGTGTGGGTGTGGGTCTGGCGTGCGTGTGCGTGGGTTTAAAGCCGGTCACTGATTCGTTTTGTTGGTTTTTGTTGTTGCTTTTTTTTGTTTTGTTTTGTTTTGTTTAACTCAAGCTGAGTAGGTCCCGTTGGATGTAGCATTTTTCTAATACTGTCTTTCTTCTGTCATCCTGCTGAATGTCCTTGTAGCAGTTTAGCGGGTTAGGTTGGGACAGTAGCGGGAACCCGGGATATTGGAGGGTTTTTTTTGTGGTCTATTCAATTTACTTTGTCCCCTAAGTCAGTTAGTTCCGAATAGTGCCTTTCTCTTCTATACCCCATTTTTCCTTTCTTTTCCTCTCTCGGCTATCTTTTCTCTTCTTTTTTTTTTTTTTTTTTTTTTTTTTTGCTGTCCCAACCTCTGCGCTACCTCAGAGGCAGTGCACCCACGCCGCTCATTCCGACACCCCGTCCACAGCCATAGCCCGGCCGGCCCCGCCGCAGCCCCGGCACCAGCAATCCACAGGGAGCAGTCAATGTCAAGTCGTCATGAGGCAACCCACCGGAGGAGACACTGCACTGCTGCCGAGTCACTTCGGTGGTGTTCAGTGGCGCCTGTTCTGATCTAACATACGCAGGACACCACCTACTAAGCCCCCTACTGACGACAATAATTGCTTAGTCGCGGAGCCGGCGTGAGTGAGCTCTCCCTCCGGAGGGCGCCACCACGTCCGTCCAACGACAGCCCCCATGGACTCGCCGATACCGGTGACCCCGACGGAACCAAACCAAGACCACAGACGCGGAGAGGACATCGAAACTGAGGTCACCATGAGAGCAGGGCATGAAGGGCCACAGAATTTGACTTTTTTTTATGCTGATCAATGGGAATGAGGATGATTAAGATGATGCTACGGATTTCCATTTCGGTCTGAGACTACATGACAGGGCTGTACTCTACGCTTCCTTTCATAATATATCCTGGCGTCAACCAGGCCCGAGAGATACAGGCACCTGCAGTGTTGGTCAGGAAATTTGAGCAACACTCTCAGAAACGCATCCATTAAGTGGATGAAACTCGACTGTGTGGTCCCAGTCTTCCCAACTGAGTCCGCAGCAAACTCAACTCTGGGTAGGAGCCGGTCGGGGCAGAAAAAACCCACATGACTCTGATGGGATTCGAACCCACGACCTCCCAGCCGGGAGTCCGCGACGCTAACCACTTCGCCACGGCGGCTGGTATCTTTTCTCTTCTTTGTTATGACCCATACCCCATCTGGAGTGCTAGTGCGAGTGAGTGATTGTAATGTGAATAAAAATATTGTCGAAACTTCTTCCTCTTGTGGTCTGGTGGTGTGAGGGATTGAGTGATCGCTCCGTTTCTGCCACTGCACATTACCTGTATAAGAACCCCCCCTGTCAGGTGTACTCCCACGTGACACTCCCCCCTCCTCCTCCTCCTCCTACCCTATCCTCTTCTTCTCCCTTTCTCCCCTTCCCTGCACCCATCTTACTCTGATTCTTAGATCTGTAACGAATTACGTTCAAAATGCATTTCATGTGACTGCTTCATATTATGTTTAAGATTACTATGATGTGTGTGTGTGTGTGTGTGTGTGTGTGTGTGTGTGTAGTGCAGTACTGGGCAAACAAACCCAAGCCACACTTCTGGCATGCCTTTGTGAACAGGATGTGACTTTACCAGGGCTCCTGCTCGGGAAAAGCAAAAATCCCTGAAGTCTTAAAGGCAGGGGTTGGGGAGGGTAGAGGGTGGGACTGGGTGGGGTTGGGAGTGGAGAGTAGCGGAGGGTGGGTTGGGTGGGGGGGGCAATGTGAAGCATGCGTTCATGCCCTCCCTCACCCAGATACCAAGGTCCCAGCCTTCCCATCACGGAAGCCAATTCCACAAAGCAAGATAAGAGCGGCCCATAATATGTGAATCTAGTAAATGGTAATGATTCTGACTGATTTCAAAGTACCGTTCAACTCGACTGAACTGGGTTCTGTGATATTTCAATAATCCAGTCTTGGAAACGCTAAAAGTCTTTTCAACACCAGGTAGCATACTCATAAAAAAAAGAAAGTGGCATCAAACCATTAAAAATATCACAGTCCCCCCCCCCCCCCCCCCCCCCCCCACCTCCATTTCTTAACAAGGCTGTCTACCCCGTACTACACATGCACTCGCACCTTCTTTGTGACTCAGAAGCCACATTTCCTCATCCACCAGGGGAAACTACCAAAACCGGAAGAAAGAGCACAAACAGGAAGTAAAGGAAGAAAGCAAGCCCCAAAGCTGCCAATATTCAGCCAGGGACACTCCCAAGTCATGAGTTTTTACGTACGCATGAAGTAATATCAATACAAACGCTGTCAGTCGTCTAAGAGGAAGCAGGAAAATGCAGTGAAACATTACCAACTATAACTAAGGCGTTGAAATTCTCCCTGAAATGTTTCAACAGTATCACAAAATATCAAGTTCAGAGTAAAATCACTTCAAGGCAAGCATTTTTAGCATAGAAAAAGGAAAAAGCAAACCCCAGACATGTTACATGCGGCGCCCCAAAAGAGAATAGTCACCGGCATATTGTACATACATGCACACAGCGCACCATATACCCCCCCCCCCCCCCCCCCCCCCCCCTCCCCAACAAGTTTTGCATGGTGGAGATTTATCTCACATCAGACCCATCTCTCTATCCCTCTCTTATCCTTCCCCCCCCCCCCCTCCCCCTCTGCACCCTCCCCTTCCTACTTCCTCCCACTCAAAAAACGTTGGCGCGTGTTCTTACAACTCAGTCCAGCCCACAACCCAGGCCCCCCTGAAGGTTGTAAGCAAACAGCGATTAAAAAAAAAAAATTACATCTAAAAAAAAAAGACAATTACAGAGTCAAATATGATCAACAAATAACAATTCATGAGCGTTGTGTTCTGAAACCATACACAAAGAACTTGAAGGGAAGCTACTCGCGTCTAAGTTGATCATGTATCATCACAATGCAGAATGGAAATTAAACACACAAAAAAAAGGTGTTGGTTTAGGAGTTTTAAGTTTAAATCATTATAGCCCTGGCAAACACACTGAGCCTTTCCAGGGCAGCCAAACTCATGCAAGTAAAAAAAAAATCACACATCACAAATGGGTCAGACTTCGTAGAAACATCGTATCATGAAAAAGAAACAAACAATACGATGCAGACATGACATGGTGGCTTAAACTACTGACATCTTGGAGCTTATATACATAAGGCCCTGCTGGGGCTTCCAGGCACACCTGTTTACCATAACACTGTTATTGGTGCACTTTTTAAACAAAAAATGTTGTGACTTTCTTCAGAGAGTGTGTACAAAATTCCAAATTTCTCTAGAAGCTGAGGAGGGCAGGGTGGTGGTGGTCACTAGGTGGCTGGGTAGGGTGGAGGCTTTTGTTTTTACCTGCCATCACACTTCAGAGGCTTCTTCCGGGCAGTAAGCACCTGATCTTGCATTAACCACGGGTAGAAAATAGGTTCTTTCTAACACAAATCGTTTTCAAACCCGGTACATCTGCATTAAAATACTCTGGCGCATTTTTGTTGTTGTACTCCCAGTTCTTATAGAACAGGGAGTACTTTAGAATGGGAACAAAAAAATGCTGTGTGTGTGTGTTGTCGTCGGTATAATGTCCTTCCACTACAGTGATTCAGACAGTTTTATGTGTGGGTGAATGAAGTATGTAAGTGATTGAGTGTATTAATATGTTAATGCTAGAATATCACATCCTCCCCCCCCCTCCCCCCCACCCCTCCCCTCTATCCCCTCTTCCATTTGATCAAAACAAAATTATGTAACTGAGTAGAGACAAGATCTAAAGATAAAAGGCCAATTGAACTACTTAACAAACATTTGCAAATTGACTCAAGAACATAAGAACTGTTTAAAATACTTGGTAAAGGCAAGGAAGTCGATCCATCAGTGTAACCATCAATACCCGAATTTGTAAAGAGTTCTCTTGCTCTTGGGCATTGAATTAGTAAATGACTGATACTTAAGGTTTCCCCACACATACATTTAACGTTATGACAATATTTTGTTTTCAATGCGTTCAAACGAAATCTATGGATTAAGCTTCAATCTCCCTAGACGAGAAAGAGACTTGTTTGTACGTTTTCCCCTTGTACCCATCACTAAACTTTACACAATTGTGATAATATTGGACGTCTGAGTTCATCAGTAATGTTTTACCTTTTTCTCTATGTGTGTGTGTGTGTGTGTGTGTGTGTGTATGTGTGTGTGTGTCTGTCCGTCCGTCCGTCCGTGGCCAAAATGTGTTCCACTCGCTCCAGACAAAAGTACTGGGCCGATCTTTGTGAAAATGTTCATTATGGGTCACGAATAATGCCTGATGTTTCAATTTACCGTTATAGCCATTACTAACGGCTATAATGGCCCCTAACAGTTTTTCTTCTTCATGCAATATCTCAGAAAGTATGTGGCCGATATTTCTGAAAATTATTTTGTAGGTATGTTCATTGTGGGTTACGGATGATGCCTGATGTTTAAGTTTACCGTTATAGCGTTACTAACGGCCCATAATGGTTTTCTTCTTTATGGAAAATCTCAGAAAGTTCTCAGCCGATCTTTCTGAAAATTTGTAAGTATGTTCATTATAGGTCACAGACATTGTCCGATGTTTACCAGAATAGCCATTACCAATGGTTACACCAGCCCAAGACGGTTTTTCCTCTTTATGGAATATCTCACGTGTATTCAGGATAAACTGGGAGTACATTTATATGCTTTGCATCTTGTTTAAATTTTTTTCTGGGCACACTGTCGAAGAAGTAGACACAGCCTATGTGATTTTGTGCATGAAAGTTAGCAAGAGTTGTTGATCTTTGGTCAAAGCCCCTGCCAAGGTTTCTCTGCAGGTGCAATTACTGCTCAAGAACTTCATCTCTAGATTTTTTTTTTTTTCAATTTCTTAAAAAAATCTTTATATTCGGTTCATCATTTTCACTGTATTTTAGCTAAACATGTGTACAAAATACTGCAACATCGCATTGTTAAAGAGGTATGTCCAGGCATTCTGCTCGGCTTTACACTCCTAAACGTTTAAAAACAAAAAAAGTAAATAATTAATATAAATGTTTCGGCTCAGGACATGTGCAGTACATCCAGAGAGCATTGTAAGCCTTGCAGAAGAGATGTGCACTATACATCCATGATGTCAGCTAAAGGTTAAAGTTCATCCTCTGGAGACTGGTAGTGACAACTTCTGTTTGGATACATATGTAGAACACACAACCAACAACGGCTGTGTCCCACTGCACTGACTCAGAGCCTGGAAATCCATGCTGACCAGTTGCCTCTCACAGTGAAAAGGTCAATGATGCCATCATTTGCTCATGTTGTCATGTCAACATTGATGTACCATTCCAATGATTCAAAACCTTCCTTGATGTGGCACTTCGTGATCGGCTGGGGTAGAAACAATAGGGACTGAACTGAACATTTTATTACAACCCTTCCAATTTCTGGACCAAAATTTTTCACAAAACTATTCATGAACAGGCCAAAAAGTTCATACAGAGAAAGTTAACATGCAAGTATCTTCTGTAAATGTCTGCATAAAAGAAGATTCGTATGCTAGGAGTATGAGGTCTGCATATACACTGAGCTGCAACACGAATGCAAAATATGAAACACACTCTCCACTCTTCACCCACCATAGGTTGAAGGGATTCAAATCCAAGACCCTCACATTGATAAACAAATGTTCTAACCACTGAACCCCTGTACCCTGATAAGTCAATCAATATAAACAGCAAAACTCTCATAGCAGCAATATGATGCACACACACACACACCATTTATAATCTAAAAGTTCCAGTCTTAACAGAAACAAGATGAAAACATCCCAATCTCGATCACCATGCTTTGCATCGAGACAAATATTTGACAACAGGAAGCATACAGTTTGAAAAAAACAAAACTATTCATATTCTTCTATCCAGCTTTTTACAATTATAAAGCATCAACAGGAAATATGTAAGCAAACAGTCTACTCTAGTTTCACAGATCGTGAAGGGAATGAAATTCTTTCTTTTCTCAATTACATCATTCAGTTTTATAATACTGTAATTGAGTAGTTAACTTCCATTTTGCTTAGATTCCATCATTTGAGCATTGTTTCATTCATAGCACAGCCTTATCAAGGAAATTATTTTTGGCATTAACACAGGAACATGGATTGTAGAATTGAATTTAAACTGTATACCCAGGAACAAGGATTGCAGAACTGAATTTAAAAAGTACGCGGGAAAGAAAAGAAGAAACTAGTACAATGCCATATAATGAGTCATGACTGTATGAATGCACATGTAAGAGCGTGTGAGAGAGTGAGTGAGTATGTGCATGTGCGTGTGCGTGCGCGCGCGCGCGCGTGTGTGTGTGTGTGTGTGTGTATGTGTGTGTGTGTGTGTGTGTGTGTGTGTGTGTGTGTGCATGTCCTATGCCTATACGAAGGAAAAAAATTCTTTTAAACAAACACAAAAATCATAAGAACATCATCAGTCTTTCTTGGCTGTCAATATCATTATTGTTAAGAGTACTTACATAGCGCCTATCCCCGGCCAGAGACCAAGCTCTAAGCGCTTTACAATTCACACTCGTTTACACAACAGGCTGCTTACCTTGGTGGAGCCGACTGAAAATCTCCCTGCTGGCGCTTCATTCAGTCGTTTCCAATGTCATTCAGTCAATATCGTTCATTCAATTTAACAACTCTTTCATTCTTTTTGAATTTCAGTTTTCAGTATCTTCTCATTTCCAAACCATGCTGCTACACAACCTTTATTTTTCCTTCTCATTGTCCACAAAGCGCTACTGTCTCAATCATCAACAGCTCTGGCAACAAATCCCAGTCCGGAATGTGATCATTGTTCAGCCTTTGTTGCAAGCCTATGAACATTCTGCAATTCTATAAAAGTCTAGAGAATGGCACAAAAACACTGTTGAGCAACGTGCAACATCAATGCTTCAAAACGTTCAAGCGTGGCAAAAATAACCCATGTACAAAAAAAGCTGCATTCGTTCGGAGTTATGGGCAGGTAATTATTTTTCATCGTGGTAACAAGAGTTACACTGCTTGTTGGTTACTGATCGTTCGCTGTTCCCTGCCTTATCTAAGACCTCCTTTCACGAAAGGAAGCAATCCACGCAAAGCCCTCGAATTTCACATCACTCCTGTCAAACTTGGTCCACTTAAAAAAAAATCAGGCCAAACAAACTTGAACAGACATCCCTGCCTGTAGACTCCATATCATGGCTACAGATAGAGCAAATGAGCGTTCTTGTCAGAAGCTGCCATATCCCGTTGACAACAACGCCTGTTACAGGACTGTGATCAAGTAGCTTGAGCAAGTAATATCCTTTAGCAATCATGCTGAATCTGGAGAGTGCCTCTTTGATAAGGCTGTAAAACTGCAGCCATTAAGTCCCAAGTACATGCACAGAGAGAGAGAGAGAGAGAGACAGAGTAACCACCCAAACACTTCAAACTATGCAGGTGAGGAAAAAAAAATAGACCCTCCCACAAACAATGGGAGCACCGCATATCTCCTCATGTGCCTTTTTCTCTCTAGAAGGCAGCTAATTTCATCCAAGTCCATTTTGAGACCCTTGCGTAGTTTTCATATCCAACGATAAATCGTTCATCAGGAATGAGCGTTAGTCACCTGAGCAATCAAAGGCAGAGAAAAGGAGTGAGGTGAGGATAGAGGGGATGAAGGCTGGTCACTGAGTAAGTACCGTCACACCCAAAGTCAGATCACCAAGAGAAGTCCTTGGGAGGTGACAGGAATAAGGGCATGGCTGCTTTCCCGAAACCTCACCGCACATATTATCGCATCCAGCTTATGGAGGCTTGGTATTCCTTTTCCAGGAGGATGAACAAAGTTAGGAATCTGGAGCCTGAAACGGCTGAAGGTAGTCCACACATAATACTGCATAGCTCATGCGTAGTTTGAAGAAGGTCTCCCAATCCTGTTTGTGTTTACACACCAGTAAAGCTTTAGGTTGAGGCTAGTAGCCCTGAATGGGATTCCAAGCCTTTTAACAAGCAGAAATGTTTGCATTTAATCCACAACCTCAGGTTCTATAACTGCAATGCTAATTTCACACGTCTTTTTTTTAAAATTTCTGGTAAATAATAGCAGGATTTGAAGCATACATCATTACCTTCAGTTCTACCACACTTGTGTAGTAAAAAAAAATTGCTCTACAAACCTCTAATTTTTTTTCGTTTTTAAAATTTTTTATTACACCATCAGCACTGTGACGAATGCTGACTGCGTCCAGATTTACTGCACACGCTACCTCGCGTTTCTCTGGATATCCCCTCTTCAAACACCAACCTCCCTTCCTTGCTGACCTCCCCTTCCTTGCTGACCTCCCCTTCCTTGCTGACCTCCCCTTCCTTGCTGACCTCCCCTTCCTTCCCGCTCACATCCTGGTCAGCCACTGAGGAAGGAAAGCTTTCCTTCACGTCGCAAGGCTGTGATGATTCAGGACGCTGACAAGACTCTAGCACAGTTTTCCTGTCTGTGTGACCACATAAGGAACTTCCTGTCAGCTGACAGGAAGGCTCAGTGCTGCTGGTCAGGGTCGTCTTACAGTTTACCGATTCGTCCGCTACGTTAATATTTTCCTTTCCATCCTTTCCGCCATCATTTTGGGAACAGAGACACCTGCCTAACGCTTGCTGTTGATCATTAAGAGCAGTACTGCAAAGTATCGGGGGATCGTTCAACGCAACACCTGACGAAGATGGGGACAATGAATCATTGTCCAGGGATCGAAAGAAGCCCGAGGACTCTGAGGCGCTGTCTTCCGATGATGAATCCTCGTTTTCCACAGGCTCCGACCTCTGGGTAACCGGCACAGGAGGAGGCAGAGGATCCGCATGACTCCCCGCCACTGGGATACTCATGTCCTGCAGAGATCCGCGCGAAGACAGCCGCTGGTGTTGACGGCACTGAACGCTGTGACTGCCTGTCGCAGCTGACCTGGGAGAATCTTGGTCTGCGACGGGTACGGCAGCGGAAGAGGCTGCCTGATCCAGGCTGAAGTCTGAAGAACTGCTGGAACTGCTGCCAAACGTCGCAGCACTGGACAGGAAGGTGGGCAGCTGCCGTTCAAGGCTGGAGTCTGAGGGGGGGTCCGTGGACCCAGGCTGTGGAGACAAAGTGGTCTGGAAACAACAAAAGAAAAAGAAACAAAAAAAAAAAAACTTCCATGAATATCATGTAGTGAGACTATGAAGGAATTTTGGAAACTCTCTTTTTTTTTTTAAAACCCAAACCCCAATCCCCAATAAAATCTGATGCTCTGATATTTGTATTACTTTCAATAAAAATAGACTTTTCTTTTGTTTTTAAGATAAGTTAATAAGTATCAGTCAGCATTCTGCTTCTAACAAGCCAGACAGTTAAACGCTCAATGACTGGCTAGTAAAATTAATCTTCCGAAAAAAAAATAAAATGAAAAACACTCTTCACCTTTATGCCAACAATAATAAGAAAAAGAAAACGTAAACACACAAATCGGCAAAATTTGTTACCATGACCAAAAGCGTACATGGCACAAGTGCTTGCAATAATTTTTTTTTTCATGAACACTGTTTCAAAGTTTTTGTATTTTCTGATTTTCTGTCTATGGCTTACAGCTGAATCTGATTCCACAAATGGACTTTGAAGGCCACAGATATCAATCATGACAGATAATGCTTGAACAAGAGTGAATTGTTGGCTCACTTTTAATATAGAGCGTCAAGTTTGCGGCCAGACACTGTGTATCTGATCTAAGATTTTAAGGAAGAAAGATTTTTAACAGAATTTCCAGTGCATTTTTAGATGTGTATTTTAAAGGGTTGAGTGACTTTTTTTTCCCCAATGATTTGTGAGTTGACTTCAACGCTGTGACAGCCCTGATATGTCCTTTTGCGGTCGGCTGGGCGATCAGCAACATTACCATTACTGTGTATTTAAATTTTGTTAGCGTCCATGATAAAAGTGGCCATTTTTGCTGCCTGCCATAATGTGTTGCTGTTCTGGTGGTGTCAGTGTGGTGTTAGACAGGCCCTTTTTCCCCATTCTTCTCGGGATTTTTTCAATGTGTCATATCACCTGTTGAGGAGTAACCATTAAATTTGACTGTAACACCGTTAGATCAAACTCACCGCTGCAGTGCTGGCTGACTCGTCCTGCCTGATCGTCAGACTCCGCAGGTAGGCTGCCACGTTCAGCCTCTCTTTCTGAAGATCGACAGTCTTTGACCCTTCATCTACACTGATGTCTGTTGTCATGGAAGCAGAGTTCCAATCAGTCAAAAAGGTCGGAGAGCCGAGAGACAAGCTCTTCTCAGTCGCTGTTGACGAAGAGCCCAGGCAGGAGTAGGTGGA
>CM031618.1:36307309-36309809 GCA_018398815.1 Conus ventricosus
TGTGTGTCTCTGTGTGTAATGGAATAAATCCACAACGGAAAAGGAAAGATTAATTCAATATGAGCCTTTGGGTTTCTTGATGAGGAACTTCAGTAATTTGAGACAGCATTATTCGTACAGTGTTAGTCACACTGTGTTGCAGACTGCACACGGAACAAAACTTTCCTGCTTGGATGCAAACGTAGCCAACTAGGCCAACTACAACCTGCATTTACAGTTTAATTTAAAATTCTGAGATTTTCAATTTTTCAAAGTAGAGTTCTTAAATTTAAATGAACATATCTTATATCCATGATAGAAAGTTCAACCTTCTCTATGCCCTTTTGAGGACGCAGTGTCAGTCTGTGTATGTGTGTGTGTGTGTGTGTGTGTGTGTGTGTGTGTGTGTGCGCGCGTGCGTGCATGCGTGCCTGCGCGCATGCGTGTGTGTCTGTCGAGAGAGAGAGAGAGAGAGAGAGAGAGAGAGAGGAGAGAGAGAGAGAGAGAGAGAGAGAGAGAGAGAGAGAGCGAGCGAGGGAGCGAGAGGGAGAGAGAGAGACAAAAACAGACAGGCAGACAGACAGAGTTCAACCTTCTCTGTGCCCTTTTGAGTCAGTGCGTGCGTGCATGCGTATGTGCAAGTGAGTGAGTGAGTGAGTGAGTGAGCATACGTGCACGCGCGTGCATGCGTGCGTGTGTGTCTGTCTGTCAGAGAGAGAGAGAGAGAGAGAGAGAGGAGAGAGAGAGAGAGGAGAGAGAGAGAGAGAGAGAGAGAGAGAGAGAGGAGAGAGAGAGAGGGGGAGAGATGGAGAGAGAGAGAGAGAGAGAGAGAGAGGAGAGAGAGAGAGAGAGAGAGAGAGAGAGAGAGAGAGAGAGAGAGAGAGAGAGAGAGACAGAGTTCAACCTTCTCTGTTCCATTTTGAGGACGCAGTTGTGTGTTTGTGTGTTTGTGTGTGTGTGTGTGTGTGTGTGTGTGTGTGTGTGTGTGTGTGTGTGTGTGTATGTGTGTGTGTATGTGTGTTTGTGTGAGTGTGTGTGTTTGTGTGTGTGTGTCTTTGTGTGTGTGTGTGTGTCTTTGTGTGTGTGTGTGTGTGTGTGTGTCTTTGTGTGTGTGTGTGAGAGAGAGAGAGAGAGAGAGAGGAGAGAGAGAGAGAGAGAGAGAGAGAGAGAGAGAGTGAAGAGAGAGAGAGAGAGAGAGAGAGAGAGAGAGAGAGAGAGAGAGAGAGAGAGAGAGAGAGATTATTCAAAGTGTTCTATGCCAAGAAGTGTGGGTTTTTTTGTGCATGTGCATGTGTGTGTACATGTGTGTGAACACATGTGTGTGTGTGAGTGTGTGTGTGTGTGTGTGTGTGTGTGTGTGTGTGTGTGTGTGTGTGTGCGCGCGCGCGCGCGCGTGCTTGCGTTCGTGCGTGCTTGTGTGTGTGTGTGTGTGTGTGTGTGTGTGTGTGTGTGTGTGTGTGTGTGTGTGTGTGTGTGTATGTGTGTGTGCGTGTGTGTGTGTGTGTGTGTGTGTGTGTGAGTGTGTGTGTGTGTGTGGTGTTTGTGTGTGAGTGTGAGTGTGTGTGTGTGTGTGTGTGTGAGACAGAAACAGAGAAAGATACAAATGCAGATCTATATATATATTATCCGTCAGCCATGGTTCATAGTCTCTCTCTCTCTGCGTACGCAGGCTGATACTCCTGCGGACACTCCCTGTATAGCCAGGCAGTGGAGTTTTGTGTGTATGACCCTTTTTTATCCCGCCATTAAGGCAGCCATACTCCATCTTCGGGGAACATGGTTCATAGTGAAGACAGCACTGTGAGGAAATCTTTTAATAGATGACAAACCAAAGTTAACCAGTTATCCAACAGAATACATGAATAAAATAACAACCAAGACATTAACAAATACACAACAATTAAAATAACTTATTATATATGCAATACTTTTAATTTTAAATGACTTGTACTATGTTTTATAGTAGTGTGTGGAAGCAATAAACTAATGACAGTAAAAATAAAGAATACTTTTTTTCTCCAGTGAATTAACTAATCTTTAAGATCATCAAGAACAGAACACAAACACTTCATTTTCTTTGGGATTTCCATATAACAGGGAAGTAAAATCATGTTTCTTATGTTTCCTATAATGATACTACCATTGAACAAAAAGGTTCAGAAACACTCAATCCGAACTTTGTCTTCATACATCTAAGATGACTGTCCTTTTTAATAAAAAAAACAACTGATTCAAATTTGTTGGAACAGAATAGGTATATTTGACTGTCTATAGAAAGCCAATCAGTCACTATCTTGAATATGACATGACTAATCTTGCCATCTGCTGCTGACCCGTCTGTTCTGAAATGTCAGAAGAAATTTCGGTTATGTTCTGAACACCTGTTGCGAACACATGGGGCCCAAACCAAGTTCAAAGGACTTAACCCTCACTTTGAAAGTCCTGGTTATTTTTTTCTTGGCACATCCTAATCACATGTCATTTTTTCACCTGGGCAACCTTACAATTTCCATTCACGCTA
>CM031618.1:36314809-36322309 GCA_018398815.1 Conus ventricosus
TTACTTCTATTTCAACCGAAATAATCAGTTCTAACTGTATTTTGTCTGCACTCCTGTGTTCTTTCAACATGTGTGTAATAATATACTTGATTTTAGGAAGACTTCCACCCCTTAGATCTCCCTCTTAATTTTTTCTCACTGAAAGTAGAAAATGATGAGGTTCAGAGCGAAAAGATTACATGTTGTTTTCCCCATTCATTCTATTTCCTCTCTCCATATTCAAATAATGTGTGTCAAGTTGTTTCCCTTACCTTCCGGAAGGACAAAACTCAGCCTCGAGAGTAGATCTTCAGAGACTTTCACTTACCCTCCCACCTGGAGCTTTCGTACAAGTGTTCCAGCCTGGAATTTCCTACGTTGTAAAGGGGTCGAGCCGAATTCAGGTCATGAATCCGGCCTAAAAGTCAGTTCTTCTGTTGTCAGAAAGTTTGCAATTTTCCATGATCCGAACATACACCTCCTGGCTACATCTGCGGGTCTTCCATGCAGGCTTTACAAACTTATCTGACAGTAGACCCAAAATCGTACTTTGGACTGTATTATAGAGGACAGTGAATCTCAGCTGGTTTCTTCGATTTTTCCGTGGAGGTAGTCTCGTGTCTCAGTGCATATCCTCGACAAAGCCCAACTGTCTGGATTTATAATCCCATTCGATGAAGCAAGCTGTTGTCCACTTAATTTGCACCAACCAACCTTGTTCTTCTTTAGGTACGGATCCAATACTGTGGTGCCATACTCACTATATTCTAGGATTGATCAAATTAGAGCAATATACGTTAGAGGATAGCACTCCTGCCAAGAATAATCCTCACGAAGCCGAGAGTAGCACATTTTTTGCTGACATCAGTGACATGAGTAGACCTCTTTAGAACAGAAGACAGCATAGCCCAAGAGGGGCTGTGGTTGACATGCTTCAGAATTTCCCCACGTAATCTGTAGAAGTAGATGGACTTGCTCTTTATTTGCACGATGCAGCACTTTTGTGTATTAAATTGCATGCCCAGTCCTTGCCCATATTTTCCAGTCAAAGCCATTTCAAGGAAAGATCAAAATCCAGAAATCCATCATGAGCTCCATTGACAAAAAAGAACGACGGCTGATCTTAGTCTAAATGGTTCAGTGCTTTTACAGTAACTCGATCGAAGAGGAAGGAAGCTAGATAATTCGCAGGGGGTAATTTTGGTCAGCTCGAAATGTGTTGAACTGTTACGTTCAGCTGCAGAGAGCGTATGCAGCCATTGTATAAATATTTTATAGGTGTGTTGTCCTCAACATCTAAAATGGCGGCGCCCAGCTGGCAAATCCTGGTGTGATTTCAATTTCGAAAGTACAGATTGAAAGCATTCAGACAAGGTAATTTATGCTTCACCCTATTCTCAGCTTCAGTGTGCATTATTGGTGTCAGAATAGGAGTGTTCAGAATTCGTAGCAGGCAGACAAAGACATGGACGGACGTGAACTGATCCTCGATCTGTCCAGTACTGTGTCTGGAAAAAATGCTGACACTGCTTTGCCATCACTTTCATGTCTGAGCATGCGGAGTAGGAGGACAATAACATACGATCTAGATAAATCATTTAGCTATCGGATACAGAGAAAACTGAAACAGAGAGAGACAGAGAGAGAGAGAGAGAGAGAGAGAGAGGAGAGAGAGAGAGAGAGAGATTTGATTCTCTTAGGAGGAAGATTTTAGAATGAGACGTACGCACTAGTTCAGTAGTTGTCTATGTCGAGTACACAGTTGATTTTAGTGCCCATCATTCATAGATTAATCATCATAAAGATAGTGAAAACTTTTAAAAAAAGTAATTTTTACAGGCAGTAATGCTACCTCTGAGAAAATGAAGTGTTGAATAAACAGCTGGGGGGGGGGGGGGGGGGGGGGGGGGGGGGGGGGAGAGAGAGAGAGAGAGAGAATGGGTTCTTTATTGGGGTGGGCTTTCAAACAGTGAATTCAAATTATGTCAAACACCGAAACAGGAGAGAACCTTGCAAGTGGTGAAATTTATTATTTCATATTAACATGATGCCTTAAGAAATGTTATCCAGGGCCCTTACTATGACAGTGAGTTTGACAGCAATCCAGGCAGCTGACTGCTTTTGCAGTGGGCTGGGCTATAAGCAACATTATCTTATCTTATCTAGCTGACTGCTTGATATCTGTCCGTTTTCCATTAATCCAAGTCTGGGTCTAACTCTAATCACTTGACACTAAAGTCAGTTCAAAGTGGACATAAACAAATGGATCCATTCACAATACAGAGCTCAAGGGTTCACATAATTGTCAGTCAAGAATTTAGAATTTATACTTAAGTGTAGTCCATGTCAGTATTACTAACCTTCCATGTTTCTGGGAAACAAAACAATTGAGTGTCATATATATATATATATATTATATATATATATATATATATATATATATATATATATTATATATATATATATATATATATTATATATATATTATATATATATATTTTTATATATATTTGTTTTAAATAGGTTTTAAAATAGGTTTTTTAAAAATAGGTTTTTTAAAAATAGAATCATTCAAGGGGACAATCTTTGAGCATATATATATATATATATATATATATATATTATATATATATATATATCAATCTTTGAGCATTATATATATATATATATATATATATATATATATATATATTTATATATGCTCAAAGATTGTCCCCTACATTTCATTCTGTTTACATAATGTTTTTAGTTTTTCAGCAACTTTTTTCCTCCCCACACTTTCGTTTTGTTTTAGTTTCTACCTTTCGCTGGCTGCTTTGGGGATGCTGTTGGATTCTTTTTTGAACCTTGGTGGTGAGAACACCATAGAATTACGGACTGTGGTGTGTCTCTATTTGACGCCAAGAGCACAGACACAATCAGCCGTGTCTCCCTGATGAGTCTGATCAGCGGACGAAAGGCGGCTAGGAGCAGGCAATACATATAAATCTGCCTTCGAGAGGAATTGTGATGGTTCCCCTATGCAGCTAGTGAAGGGTTTTTTATATTTAAAACATATATTTTTCCATTTTCTTCATCTCCAATTTTATTTATTATTTTTTTTTTTTGATCTTTGCCAAGTCATTATTATAATGATGGAAGAATTGTTAACCTGCACTTGTTTTCCCCACTACTTAATTGTTCAGCATTATATATATATATATATATTATATTTATATATATATATATATATATATACAACAAACTAATAAATTCCAGGACAAGTACCGAGCACCGTTCCAGCAACTTACAGAGCAGCTTGGTGTTGCAAATGACTGCAAGAAATATTGATTATAATTATAAACAACCAAGTTTCGAAATATCGGTATATGACAGGAGTTATATTGTTAGTGAGTTTCCCTCCTATCGGAGGATGTCTCCCCTTGGAGAATATAAGCTTGCTGAAGGCTCATTTTGAGAAGCATTTATTTATTTTTCCCCATTCACCACTCAAGCACATACTGTTAGTTTGGCAGAATCATCTACGACTGCAGATATGAATGCGTATCTCCCCCTATTTCTTCAATCTAAGACATAAGAGCAAGCTTTGTTTATAAATTTCCCTTTTTATATATATATTTATATATATATAATATTTTATATATATATTTATAATTTATTTATATAAATTTTAAAACAAACTAAAAAATTTCCCAAAGGGGGTTAATTTTAACGGCCCCGGGGTTTTCCAAGAAAAATCTTTACAGAGCAGATTGGTTTTGGGAAAATGACTCCCAAAAAATTTTGGGAATTATAAATGACTGCAAGAAATTTTGAATTTTTGGGAAAGAATTAAGCTTGCTGAAGGCCTTTTTGGAAGCATTTATTTTTTTTTTCCCCCAAAATCCACCCCCCAAAGCACTTTACTGTTAGGCGGGAATCTTTCCCCACTGAAAGGTAGGGAATGCGTTTTCCCTCCTTTTTTCTTAAATCTAAGACAAAAGGACCCAAGCTTTGTTTTTTAATTCAATCTCTCTTTTCTTCCTCTCTTCTCTCTCCTCTCTCTTTTCTCTTTTCTCTCCCCTTTTCTTTTTTTAGAATTTTGGGGCCCCTACTCTTTTGCTGCAGCCCTCGGGACCTGATTTAGGTGTTTTAGGTCGGGGTTTCCCCTATTGTCCTATTTTTGGGCCACCAGCTCCCTTTCACAAAATGGTCCAGCCCCTTTCTTTAAAATTTGTTGCTTGTAAAAAAACCCTTTAAATGTTTTTTAAAGGGCTTGATAGAAAAGAAGGGGAAAAAGAAAAGGGGATTTTTGTTGCTTATAGCCAGCCGACCGCAAAGGGCCACATCGGGGCTGTCACCACGTTAAAAAAACCCCCAAAAAAGGGGGGAATCAATTGTCAGGCCCATCAAACTTTCACGACACCCTTTAATTGTGTTTGTCAATAATAAAATTTTGCCCATTTCTTAAGAAAGGGCCTTGGTGCTTAACTTTAAAAAAGAAAAAACATTTTAGGCCCAACTGTGACACCCTTTAAAAGTTAAAATAAAGGATGGGGGTTGCTGTCGGGTTTCCTTTTGGGAAAATTTTTTTCCTTCCCCCTTTTAAGATTGCCCACAAATTTTAAAAATTCCCAAGCCATGTTCTGGTGCCATTCATTACTGAATAAACGGCTTGTCTTTTGGGGTTTTTGGCCAGCAGTGTAGGGTGATGCTTATATGCTAGTTGTCCAGCAGGGTGGGAATGTTCAATGTCCATGTATCTCTGTGGTTTTCCCCTAAAAAATGGATATTTCTTAACAGTGCCTGTGAGATCCCATACGGGTGGCCCCCGGGTGTCCCCTATCCCGTCAAAAAGCCATTTCCCCACTTTCCATTCCATTTCCCCCCCCCCCCCCCCCCAAAACCCCACCCTAAATGCCAATTTAAAACGCGCTGACCCCCTACATAAACATGCTCAAAAACCCACACATACAGTGAACATAAACCCACACTCACACACACCCCCACACACCACCACCCCACACACACACACACAAAAACACACTTTCCCAATCGGGCACTAAAACCCCGAAAGCATACGGAACCCCATACACCACCGTCACACACACCCCACACACACAGAAAACACAACACACACCACCACACAACACACAACACAACACACCCCACACACACACCAAACACACCTCTCTCTCTTCCCCTTCTCTCTCCCCTCTGGGTCTCTGTCTCTCTCCCTCCCAAAACAAAAACTTGAAATTTTCAGTCCCCTACAGTAGCAGCCCATAGCCCCGTCTTGATAGATAACCGAAAAGGTAAAAAATTTTCTTTGCCATGCCGGTGGGACACCATAAGGGGGGATATTCCATGCTGGGGTAAAATCCCCATCAAATTTCAAAGATTTTTTAAATTTTCCATTTTTTTTTGGTGATGTGTCGCCAGCAAAAAAAAAATTTTTTTAAAAATTTTCTCCCCGATTTTGGATGGTAAATTATCGTTTAAAAAAATACAAAATTTGGGGAGGGATTGTACGGGATCTTCTTAAATTTTTTTTTAAAGTTGAAGGGGGTCTGTGTGGAATTTTTTGTGATTGAGCAAGACATGCGGTTTTTTGTATTCAAAAATGTTTGGGATAGGGGGGCCTGGGGGGAAATTTTGTTTAAAATTTGGTTAGGAGGGAAAGGGAAAAAGGGAATGGTTAAAAGTTAAAAGGGGTCTTTTGAAGTCAAGAAAGCCCAAACCACAGTTTTTTTGTTGAGGGAATGTAGGGAGGAAGTGTGTGTGTGTGGGGTGTGTTTGTGTTTTGTGTGTGTTTTTGTGTGTGTTTTGTGTGTGTGAGAGAGAGAGAGAGAGGAAAAGAGGGGGGAGGAGAGAGGAAGAGCAAGGAGGGGAGAGAGAGAGGGGAAAAATTCTTTTTTTTTAAAAAAAAAATTGGAAAAGCGGGACACATGTTTTTACAAACCCAGTCACTAGCTCCCAAATGGGGCAGATTTTTTTTTCCATGAAATGGTAAAAATTCTAGTTCTGAGTTTTTTTTGGTTTTTAAACTTTTAAATTTTTGGGCCTTAAAATTTTAAAGTAAAAAAAATCTTATAAACATTTCCCCAACTGTACTGTTTGGGGAAATTTTCATGTTTTAAAAAAATAGAATGTTTTGCATTGATGAGAAAATTAGAAATAAAAAAATACGAAGATTTTTTGCTCTAAAAGTTGAATGTATTTGTTTTCCCGGGAGAAAGGGGTGTTAAGTGCTTTGGGGGGTGTGTTAAAGGTTCAATTATAATGTTTTATAGCCCGCAGAAACCACTTCGAGTGCAATAAAATTTAAAAACCCACGGGCCATGTGGGGGCAGAAAGTTAACTTTGGGATTAGAGGTTTAGGGGTTGGGGGGTTAGTTTCACTTTAAGGGAAATGTTTAGGATGCATTCCATTCAAGAAACCACTGGACGACTTTTGAATTTTTTTTTTGGGTTTTTGGGACTTCCCATGATGTGAGACTTTTAAAGATTTTACAGCAGACTTTTGAAAACCTTTTTTCAGAAGGCCCCAAACCTTTGATGTGATCTTTGAATTTCGGAAAAAAACATAAACCCATTTTTCATCTGATTCAGTTTTTTACGGAAAAAAGATTTTTAAATAAATTTTTTGTGTGTTTTTAAAAAAGGTGTATTTGAAAGGGGGGGTTTGGGGTTGGGGTTTTTCTTTTTTTTTGTTTCTTTAAAAAAAATTTTTTTAAAATGATTTGTGAGTTGACTTGAAGGTGGGTGTTTCCCCTTATATGGCCTTTTGGGGTTTAAGCTTGCTGTAGGCAAAAATTTTACCTTACCTTACCTTTTCGGGGGAGTGTTTGGACCTGACCTGCACCTATCCAGGGGGTTTAGTGGGCCAAAGGGGGGGTTTAGATGGGAAGACTTGGACCACACAGTTGATCTTCAACCCTCAAAATTTTCCCGAAAAAAAACTGGCTGGGGTCTGGATTTCTTTGGCCCGGTTGATACCAGGATGTTTTTATGAAAAGGGAAACCCTGGAGCCCTGGTTTCCCTTTTGGTGTTTTGTTTTGGGAATTTAAAATCCATTTGGGATCATCTTTTTCAAATTCAAAACCCCACTGATCGGGATTAACAAAAGAAAAAAGGTTCAAATGCTGTGGCCCCTTCATTGGGTTGCTCTAGCATTTACCCCAAATGTCAGTTTCCTTGTCCTTTTCGTCCCCCTTTTTGGGTTGTGTTCAAAGTTTTGCGCGGGGATCAGTAAAATCATGGGGGGCTGTTTTGTGCGGATGGGGGGCGGCGCCTTCCAAGGGAGACTATCCCCCACATTGGCGCTGTGACCACATTGTTGTCAGTAGGGTCTTAGAAGGTGTCTTATGTACGTTGGCACCACTGAAATGTGACTCAGCAGCAGTGCAGTGTTTCTCTCTGGCGGGTGACCTCATAAGACTTGATGTTGACTGCTCCCTGTGATTTGCATTAGTTGCAGGGCCTGCCGCAGGACCAGCCAGGGTTGTGATTGTGAATGGGGAACTGGAACGAGGAGCATG
>CM031618.1:36327309-36412309 GCA_018398815.1 Conus ventricosus
CTTCTTTCCCTACCTCTCGACTCTCCTCCCTGCTTCGTCCTCACCCCTCCTGGGGGCTTCACCTGGGAGGCTCGAACTGGATTGGTTGCCACGTGCTGGGTGAGGCCTCGTTCTGCTGAGACTACGGACTGGATGTGCCCGTGCTGGTAGAGCCAGTTCTGGCTGAGACACGAACTGGATGGTGCCCACGCGCTGGTCGAGGCCACGCCTTGGGCGGGTCCGTGGACGGGTAGAGGAGCCGCCGTATTGACTGCGGCCTGGACCCCGTCCAGGGACCTCAGTAGTAAGCTTCGTTTCCCCCCCCCCCGGGAACACCGCTATTCTCTGCCGTTGGGTGTCGTGGGTGTGGGGCTTTGAGCGACTCCCTGCGTGAACCAACCCGGCTAGGAGCACCTAGTGCGACAGGGTGCTCCAGCAGACTCGACATGGGGCAGGGGTGTGCAGGCACGCCATGGTGTTAGGAAGGGGCGATGCTGGAAAAATTCCTTTATAATTGTGTATATGTTCTATGTGCCTGAATGCTGTAATTGTGATTGTGTACGTGGTTTGTGAAAATTTATTTTTAATCGTGCATGTTGTGGGTGTGGGTGTGCTTGATTGTGATTGTGCATGTTGTAGGGAGTTGGAGTGCTTGATTGTGGGTGTGCTTGTTGTGAATGATGGGAATGCTTATTTTGCTGGTGTGATAATGGGGTTGTTGTATCGTAATCTTTATTGTGTGGCTCTTGAGGGGCGTGTGAGGTCAGTCACTCCCTTCATCCCACCTAGACCGACCTGTCAGGGCAGGACCTCAGGGGATCGGTCGTGACAATTGTGGGGCTCGTCCGGGTTGTGAGGGACTATGGCTGTCTCTCTCTCGTTTTGCAGAGTACCTGATTAGTTTTGTCTGTTTTGTTATGTTTAGTCAGTTTGGCGTGTTTGTTCGTGGGTGTTGCTGGGTGACTCTAGAGTGAAGGGAGTTCTTTTTGGTGCCTGAGGGAACTTCGCGCGTGCCTCGGGAGTCGAGGTGAGACCAAGAGGAGTGTCGACGCGTTCCAGACCTCCTTCCGCTGGTTACCTCACGCAGGTACGGCCGTAAGTCTTGCCTTCTGTTGACCGCTCAGTTTCATCCTGTTTGTATTTAGCCAGTTCTTGTTTTTTTTCTCTACGGTTGTTGAGTTACAGGGGGTTGTATCGGGACGCTAGTGTACTCTATTTTCCTCTCTCCGGATTAAGTCTGCTAGTTTTTTGTTGGTTTTTTTATTCGGCCAGAATCCCCACCGACAATGTTGCTGTGCTGTAGAGCGCGGTGGTGCCAGAGTGGGGGCAGACGGACATGTTTTTGGTTTTTTTTTTTTTTTCGGTGTGCACCACGCTCTGTGGCTCGTGCGTAGATGCGCGGTGTTGCAGAGTGGGAGCAAGCGGAAACTTGTCGCAACAGGCACACACACACATACACACATATACACACGACCCTAAAAATTTTTGTTTTTTTTTATGTGGAATTGTCTTTCCCCTGTGTTTGAAAAACTGTAGGATTTTGTTGTCATGGCGTCGTACGGCGCTGGGGTTATGGCGACGCCCGTGCGTCGAAGAAGAAGGTATCAAAATGTTACTGTAGTCCTACTATTAGTACCAGTACTCGTCTACGGTAACTTCTACTTATTCCAGTGCTATAGCTGGTAGTCAGCGAGTTCTGTCACTTCTTCCTTTTGTGGGGGGATCTTCCTGTCGTGGACCCGAACTGGCACTTCAGATCGGTAGCGTCAGAGCATATAAGCGAAGCAACTGTAAGGGCTTATGTGAGTCGCAGGAGGACACGAACATTTCCTCTCCAGGTTCCCATCGTAAGGGGCATGCCCCAGAAGACTTTCCATATGGGAAGTCGAGGACCCAAGGGACGGGGTCAGACGGATCATCTCCAGGGTCGGAGTGTACGTGAACCCGCTTCAGATATCACCTCTGTCCTTTTGTTTCTGGAGCGGCAGAGTGGGAGTGCGCAGAGAGAGGTGGTTGGCAGGAAGCTCTACGTAGGGAGAGCATAGGCTCAGTAAGGAAGTGGGCAGTCAGGGCAGGAAGCTCTGCGTAGGGAAGAGCTAGACAGGATGGAGGCTCTGCGCCGAGAGGAGGCTGCCAGACAGGAGGATTATGCATAAGGATGAAGAGGCTATTCTTCGTTAAGGGAGGAGGCAGCAGGCAGGAAGCCCTCCGTAGGGATAGAACTATGACAGGGATGGAGCTCTAAGCAGGGATGTGATGGATCAGTTTTCTTTCGCGGCCCTCCCGACTTCTGTAAGCCTGGGGGTTAATCACAGGCAGGTGATAGAGTTAGAGGCCAAGTTTAAGCTTTCGGAGTTCTGACCAGTGAGGACATTGATAATGTTCTAGAGCATTTTGACAGGTTGCTTGTTAATATTATTTTCTGAAGGGTACAGAGGCTATGACCTTTTTTTCTGGGTTATCTGGTGCTGCAAGCCGGAGTGTGTGCTCACTCTAATCGAAGAGCGCGTCTTATGCAGGACATGCCAGTTGGCTCTGCGTAAGCGTTTCACACTTACCCAGGACGTACAGGCAGGAGGTTTAAGGGTCCATGAAGAAGGGAATAATGACGAGACCTTGTGCAGTTTGGTGATAGGCTGCGCAAAAACCGCGTGGGTAATGGCGTACAGTTAGCTAAGTGGAGCTGGTGGATATATCCTCATTGAACAGCTCACAACACTGTGTCCCAGAGTGAGGATAGGATAGGCGGAGACAGCACATAGGATTTCGCGGCTGCGATTCACACCGCTGAGGTGTTTTTGCTGAAGCTCGCAGGGGCTTTTGGGCTCGCCAGATAAGGAGAGCGAAGCCCTACACAGGATTTAGCGGGCGGATTTTAGCGCCGTCGGAATGCTAGAGGGTCGAATAAGGCAGGCTGTCTTCGGGGAAATCAGCACCTCGTTTTTGTTTTCTTTGTGGTCGTCCTGGCCACATCAGGAAAGATTGCCTAGAGCGCTGGTAGTCAGGGGTCTAGTCCTTTCCCACATCCCGCGCGCGTGTAAAGTGGGTGGGGTACCATACAAGATTTCTGGGGGTTACAGAGTGTCCAGTGTTTCTTTCTGTTGTTGGTGGTTCATCCTTGGTCGACACCTTAAGATTCGGGAGCATCAACACTCTTTGTGGATAAGGCGTTTAGTTTTCCCACTATGGCCGGCGGAGGCGACAGTTACGATTGTGTGGGGTTGGGAGGCTGGTGTACCTCCCGTCCTTCATACTCGTTTCTATCTCCACCCCTAGTCTGTGGCGAAGTTGGGCCTTCGCGGTGTAGCGACCTCTGTATTCCCCTTATCAAGGGATATTACTATCACCTTCGCTGACGGAAAGAAGTCAGTCCGTGTATATGTCTACGATTCTGCCCGTACAGGCGTGTGTGGGAGTCACCACAGGCGCCATAGCTAAGATAGCAGGCAACAGGTATTGAGTCCCGTTCTTTCAGACGATCTCTAACAGAGGTTTCTGGCAAGGGACGATCCTGCTAGCATTATCCGATCTTCAGGCCAGGGGACTTGGATGTCCGACGTCTCCGACAACTGGTGGATCGTCACCGCTCTGTCTGCCCCGACACGCAAGGTTGAGCTTCAAGTCCACTAGGGGATCCTCTTTAGGGTTTGCCAATAAGGCAGCTGCGTGTGGCCAACAGCTTGTTGTGCCCCAAAGCTTGTGAGAGTCTGTTGTCGGCGGGCCCAACGATTCCCCATGGCAGGTTATTTGGGCTCCAAGAGGACTAATCGAGAGAGTAAGTCATAGACTTATTTTGGACAGGGATGAACTCAAGGTTAGGACAGTACTGCGCAGTTGCGATGTATGCCAACGGTCAACGCCTATGGGTCGCTTGAAGCGTGTTCCCCTAGGGTCTAGTGCATGGTTGGGAGTATCAGCAAGGTTGGTGCTCGGACCTCCTGGGTGGGACCCATTAATCCCCTTCCGATCGCGGTCAACGCTACACTTCCGGTAGTGGTAGAATCTGCGTGTCGACAACACAGTGGCTGTCCCGCCTTAGGACTTTCGATGCCCTAATGTTTGATGAATACTCTCAGGCAGATTTGGACGCGCACTGGCGTGCCAAGAAGAAGTAACGGCCGGAAGTTTGTACTGGAGAGCGATCTTCATCCTCTCAGTGCCTGGAACGGATCCGGCCTGGTCAGTCGCTGGACTCTTGTGTTACGGAAGTGGAATCTGCTGAGTCATGCGTTCACTTTCGTCATATCAAGGGTTCCTGTAATAGGACGCTGACTATCTTACGCCGAGCAGCTCGTAGTTAGCATATTGGGAAATCTGTCAGAGGGACACCGTCCCCTCAACCAGGGTTATATCCCCTTTGGTCCCTGTATCAGGTGTGGTGACAGTTTTCACTTCAGTGAGGGTTATAGTAGTGAATCACCTATGGTTCGGATTGTTACTTCATGGTTGGTAGGTTTGCTTAGTTGTTTGATAATGGTAGTTTATGTATTTCCTTGGGTGATGCCATCGTTGAATGGTTGTATTGGATTTGTCGTACTCTGTCAGATCACAGAAGAGTTGGGTTCGGTCCCATTGTCTTTTTTGTGAATATGCCACATGCGTCAAGGTTCAAAGGTGCTCTGTATTCAGTAGAAACAGGATGCTTTAGAGGGCGGGTTTGTCACGAGTTTGTCTCGAGGACTACGACGTTTGACCCATCTAGGGTGGCGGAATTACTTATTTATTTATTGTGTTGCTGTGGTCGTGTATCGTCCCTTAGTGTGGCTTGTGGTGCTGTTGCACCTTGGCGTGGTTCAGCTCAACTTCGGTTTGCTTTCTCTCTCTATCTCTCTAATTCCACGCCCGTGCTATTCATCCTGCAAGTTTCACGGGTGGCCCGGGTTCCTTTCTCTCGAAACTGTCTATCGGCCCTCTCGACTGTCTTTTTACCTGTCGCAGTGCTTTCGTTCGTGTTTGAAGTATGCTCAACTTGTGTCGCGCATGGCATGTTGGCCGCCATTGCTGAGGGAGGTTAGATCTTCACTCGAGCGGAAGATGTCTCTGGGGGCGCCGTTGATCCGTCTGGTTCTTTACCTTATCATCGAGAGTACAGTAAGTTCTTTCTATTACTGCAAGTCGGCCTGTAGGAGAGGGGACATAATTTCTTCTGTTTCCGCATCTTCGCTCTGTCCTCTCGACCTGGACAGAGGGTTGAGAGAGTCCCTTTGAACCGCCTCTTAGGGTCACCATCGGGTTTAGTAGGCTGGTAAGCATCAGTTTCGTGGTCTGGTTGTTTTGGTTTGTTGTTTGTTGCCGGCTTTAGTCTTCGGCTTTTGCGCAATTTTCTTTTTGTTTTCGAAATTGTAAGAGAATATTGTGTGAGACCTTTTCTCTGGTTATTCAATCTTTAACATGGCCATTCTATAATTATTTCCAATATTCTTTCTCTGTTTATGTATCTGGTGATGCAAGTAAGTCGGTGGGGAAGGTGAGAGACTGGTGCTTTCAGGGTTGGATCTTTTGCTTGGTCTCGCTGGGCCGCCCTGGCAAATTCGAACGGACTTTTATCCTTCGGGCCACCGTGGTTCTGTTTGTGTGTGCAAGGTGAACGAGTTTTTTGTTCACGAGCGTTGCGGACGCATGATTTGTCGTTCGGAATGCTGTGGTTGGAGATTTGTGTTATTTTGAAATGTGTTATAAAATGTGTCAGTTATGCCATGATTTCTATTTGCAAATGTTTTCGGTGGCTGTTATTACTGCGATGGTCGCTGTGTTGATTTTATTTCCTAAGGAAGGAAAATGTTTAAGCGTTGAGTGAAGAGAAGGGTGAAAATAATCATATTTGTTTTATTACATGTTGATTTAATGCAGTCTTTACCTGCAGCGGGTGAGAAGTTTGAATTCAATGGGTTTAATGTGTGCGTTTAATACACTTCCCTCGCCCATCCTGCGGTGGCTTGTTAAGACTTGACTGCAATGGTCAGACGGTACGACGGAGCAGGGTTCCTGTACCCTTTTCCTTCATCCTTCCTTCTTCTTTCCCTCCTCTTCGACTGCTCCTCACAAGCTACGTCCTCCCCCTACCGGGGGCTGCACCTGGAGCACGAATGGATGTGCTCGTGCTAGGTTGAGCCACGTTTCTGGCTGAGACTACGGAACTGGATGGTGCCACGTGCTGGTCGAGGCTAGTTTGGCTGAGACAACGAACTGGTGGTGCCAACGCGGCTGGTCGAGGCAACGCCTTGGTCGGGGAACGTGGACAGACTTGTAGAGGAGCCCGCCGTCTTGATGGCCGGCCTGGACACCAGTCCAGGCCTCCAGTAAAGCTACGTTTCCCCCCCCCCCCCCGGGTACACGCTCTTCATGCCCGCATTGGGCAGTCGTGGGTGTCGGCTTGTGGGTCCTCCTGAGAGAACCAACCCCGGCTCGGTTGCACTAGTGCGACAGGGTGCTCCATGCAGACTCGACAGGGGCCAGGGGGTGTGCCACGCACTCCATGGTGTTAGGTAGGGTCGATGCTGGAAATAGTTCCTTTTTAATTGTGTTATATGTCATATGTGCTGGAATGCTGTAAATGTGATTGTGTTCGTTGTATGGTGAAATATTTATTTATATCGTGCATGTTGTGGGGTTGTGGGAGTGAGCTTGATTGTGATCTTGTGCTTGTGTGTGCGTTCGGAGTGCTTGATGGTGTTTGTGCATGTTGTGAATGATGGAATGCTTATTTTCGCTGGTGTGGAATAAATGGGAGTGTTGTATCGTAATCTTTATTGTTGTGGTCTCTTGCGGGGCGTGTGAGGTCGATCACTTCCCTTCACTACATCCCTAGAAGATCTGTCAGGGCAGAACCTCCAGGGTCGGTCGTGTCACCCGGATATGGCACTTTGCGGTAGGCTGGGCTATAAGCAACATTATATTATCTCTCATTCTGCCTAAAAAAACCCCAAAAAGCGGAAAAAATCAACAAATAAATATTTCCACTACAGGTTTTTTTTCTCTTTTTTTTCTTTTTTTTCTTTCTTTCTTTTGTTTCCCAACCATTATCTAACACCATTGCATAGTCTGTGTGTTTCTCTTACAACTCCATGCATAGTCTGTGTGTTCTCTTACAACCATGCATAAGTCTGTGTGTTCTCGTACACACCATGCATTGTCTGGTGTGTTCTCTTACACACCATGAATAGTCTGTGTGTTCTCTTACACACCATGAATAGGCTGTGTGTTATCTTTCACACCATGCATAGTCTGTGTGTTCTCTTACACACCATGCATAGTCTGGGTGTTCTCTTACACACCATGAATAGTATGTGTGTTCTCTTACAAACCATGCTAAGTCCTGTGTGTTCTCTTACACACCATGCATAGTCTGTGTGTTCTCTTACATCACCATGCATTAGTTCTGTGTGTTCTCTTACACACCATGCATAGGTCTGTGTGTTCTCTTACACACACATGCCATAGTTGTGTGTTCTCTTTACTCCCATGCTTAGTCTGTGTGTTCTCTTTAACAACCATGATAGTCGTGTGTTCTCTTACAAACCATGCTTAGTCTGTGTGTTCTCTTACACACCATGCATAGTCTGTGTGTTCTCTTACACACCATGCTTAGTCTGTGTGTTCTCTTACACACCATGCATAGTTCTGTGTGTTCTCTTACTACACACATGAATAGTCTGGTGTGTTCATCTTACACACCTGCTTAGTCTGTGTGTTCTCTTACAAAGCGACATATTTTTGCTGATTTGATGTTTTGGCAATTGATACAAGTGTCTGGGTTGTTAATGGTTCTAATGTGTGGTGCACTGGTGCAATCACTGGATAATGTCGATTGCTTCTACAAAGGGGAAAACAACATAGATGAGACTAAGGGACTTAATTATTTTCAGTTTTTCCTTTTGTTTTACACATACACCCGCACACACTCTGTCTCTCCCCGTCCCCCTCCCCCTTCCCTCCCTCTCTCTCAGATTGGTTATAATGGAAGTTGACCTGTTAAGGACCAGATTAACTAAAGACAAAATCATGCGTAAGCAACCAATCTGGATATTCACACGCCTGAAAGGACATCATTGGTCCCGATGCTCATCTCCCTCTCTTCCCCTCTACCCAAGCGCGTGAGCAGCTATTCTCGTCATACACCACCACCTATCCACTCACCCCAAACACCCATCCACCCCCCTTGCTGTCAACAACCAAAAGCTTAAAAAAAGTCACTAAATTGTCAAGAGTATCATAACAAGTCAGTCAGACTGAATGACAAATCAGTGCAAATTATCAGTTTAAGTCGATCTGCCTCGAAGATTATCCTATTATATAGTTCATTTGTGTTGTTTGACTGAAATATTAATTTCAATGCTAATATGGATTGGCAAGTTTTTTCCCCCCTGTATAATTTCTTTAATAATCACTATTTACCCGAAATAGCAAATCAATGCTGAGTGTAGTTGCAAGAGTTTCTTGTTCTGACATTTTTTTTATTGATTAAGAAAGATCCGTATTTGTTGATGACTTTTTGAGGGTGGCAATCGATGAGAAAAGAATTCTGCTGTCATGAAAATCCGATATATCAGAAAGTGTTAAATATAAAACAACAGTGTGAGAAATACAGACGGTTTTTCATATTTGTGGTTGAACAGGTTGAGGAAAAGAATTTTTTTTTTTTTTGCCTGGGACTACTCGGAATGTTTAGTCACAAATTTTGCCAAAGGTTCATTACAAACTGCGAAATTGAAAATGGAACAATTTGTTTTTTTGTTGTCGCGGAATTCAGAGATTGTGTGAATGTCCAGGTGAATTATTGCTGAGATTCATGAGCTTTACTTGCACAGCTGTTAACACTTCCACATATGTACACACACACGCATACACAACAAGAACAACACCATGTGGACTTTATAAATTCATATATGATTTGTGTATTTTCGTAACATTGTTTTATCCCAGATATGGCCTCAAAAACCTGTAACCTGAGTGTGGCTGACTGTCTGTGGGGATGGTAGCGATGCCACTGATAGAAAATTGAAGCTGAAAACAGAAAGTGAAATGAAACAAAGTAGGAACACCATCAAACCAGATGGGCTCTTGAGAGCGTGCAAATTCCTGCCGAGGTTGTACAGTCTTTTGGTTTGTGGATTATGGCTGTGACCCAGATCTGCACCAAACCTTACAAATTCACAGATGTGAATACGTCTAGTATGTCTGATTTTCTTTTCCTTCAAATCCATGCATCCTTTCTTGAGACATTTAGGGAAATGTTGGGAAAGCATCCTGTGTCACAGTATTGAAATTGGAAAAAAGAAAATCCTGGATTGGTTGTTTGGTCTGGACACTCACCAGAACTTAATGGGTTTTCCTTGGGCCACTTTGCATCTTTCTACCGCGTTTTGTCAAAACTGGTTTTTCTGAAAAAGTGGGTGAACAGAAGCTACCTCCATGTTATTGTTAACAATGATTTATGACTTGTCATTGGTGGAAAATAGTCTGTACAAATATGATCTTTTTTGAAGCAGTGCCTCACAACCTGTCTCTCTCCCTCCCCCCTCCCTTTCCCCATCACCCTTGCCTCCTACTCGTCCCCTCCCCTCTCCCATCTTCTTTTGCCTTATGTTTCCTCGTACATCCTTTCCCATCCAAAGAAAGTGAGGTTGACTGTCACTAGGGCAGTTGGGATTCCTCCTTTCCACCGCCCACTCCACTGTGATCCCCTCGCCTCTCTTTCCTCCCCTCACCACGTTTCTGTCCAGGAATGTACAGGATGGTGGAGAGACCACTGAAGCGGTGATGGAGTGGGAATGGATAGGATGTACATCAGGGAGCGAGGCTTTTGATAATGAAACTGACCGTGTTTCTGGTGGGCAGGTATATCCCCCGTGAGAGGGACCCCGAGTCGCTGTACAACTGTAAAGTGTGTCCACTGCAGACTACCATTGTGGTGGAGAGGAATCCCTCTACAGGTCAACTCCTGGGATACAAAGAGGTTAGGTGTGTGTGTGTGTGTGTGTGTGTGTGTGTGTGTGTGTGTGTGTGTGTGTGTGTGTGCGTGCGTGCGTGCGTGCGTGTGTGTTGAGTTTGTGTGTATGTGAGTTTGTGGGTGTGTACATATGGAAATGTGTGTGGTGTGTGTGTGTGTGTGTGTGTGTGTGTGTGTGTGTGTCTGTGTGTGTCTGTGTGTGTGTCTGTGAGAGAGAGAGAGAGAGAGAGAGAGAGAGAAGAGAGAGAGAGAGAGAGAGAGAGAGAGAGAGAGAGAGACTTTGTTTTATTAAAAGATGTTTTAATTCTTTTCATGTTTTCTATAATGTCAGTACAACTGTGAGTTAATCTGACAGTAAATTGGTTTCACTGTGTGTGTGTGTGTGTGTGTGTGTGTGTGTGTGTGTGTGTGTGTGTGTGTGTTGTGTGTGTGATATGTGTATGTGTGTGTGTGTGCATGTGCATGTTAATGAGCATGTGTGTGTGCGTTTGTAAACATACTGCATGATTAAGCCATTTTGTGACAGTTTGTTAGTTAGAGCTCCAGGATCTTACAAACAGACTTGTCACAAGAGCAAGTGCCTTCGGCATGGAGGTCAGCACAGAGAAGTCAAAGGTCATGGTCAACAGCACGACTAACAGCAGTGCCAACATAACCATGAATGGTGAGCCCTGGAAGAAGTGACCAGCTTCAGGTACTTGGGAGCAACCCTGTCCAAAGATGGCACCTGCACAGCAGAAATCCGAATCAGGATCAACTCCGCATCAGCAGCGATGGCCAGACTGAACAGTGTGGAAGAGCAACATCAAATTCCACACAAAATTCCGGCTTTACAAGTCACTAGTGGTCTCCATCCTCTTATATGGTTGCGAGACATGGACACTGATGGCTGAAACAGAAAGAAGAATCCAGGCGTTTGAGACCAGTGCCTGAGGAAATACTCCGCATCGCCTACAAAGAACACATGACCAATGGTTATGTGTGGAACCTGGTCACTAATCTAGTTGGACCCCACGAACCACTTCTGGCAACTGTCAAACGACGGAAGATGGCATGGTTTGGCCACGTCATTCGTCACAACACCCTCTCCAAAACCATCCTTCAAGGTACTGTTGAAGGAGGGCACAGACGAGGATGGCAGAGAAAGAGCTGGTTCGCCAATATAAAGGACTGGACCAAAATGACCATGCCAGATCTCCTCAAGACAGCCACCAACAGAAGAGCCTGGAGAGAAATGGCGGCTGCCTCATCACGTCCCCCCAACGACCCCAGCGGTCAGGGGAATGACTGACTGACTGACTGACTGTTAGTTAGAATCATACTCTGTGGTCAAATTGGAGGATTTCAGATGCCTATTGTTTTTTTTAGTTGCAGCATTTCTTCTTTTGCTGCAGAAGGAAAACTTTACATTCAAATTGTACGGAAATGTTTTCTTTTTATTGTTATAGTCGAATGGAGGGACGGAGGGAGGGAGAGAGAGAGAGAGAGAGAGAGGGGAGAGAGAGAGAGAGAGAGAGAGAGAGAGAGAGAGTGAGGAAAAGTCTGTATGTTCACCCATAGTTTTATGCCCATTTTATGATGTGTTCTATTCCTATCAGATTCCTTGCCTGTAGGTGTCTTTGGCTCTATAGGTTCTTTTTCTGTCAACTCTCACATGGTACATAATGATTTATATTTTTTCAGCTGGTCTCTTTTCCACCTTATGTCTTTGTCTTTTTCCTATCTGGTGGTTTGTTTTTCTGGAAACCTCAGGATCATTTGTTGATTTCAGGAGTATCTACCAGACAGCAACAAGACGTCCAGAAACTCGCTGTCCTTACGGAGAGCCCCGGGCCGGCCTATAATGATGTGCGCGGGTCAGCGGCCAACATACCTTTCTGGCCAGGTGAGTCGGTGTGAGGTCCAATTCACATGCATGCACATACTTGCTGGTTAGTAAGAAGAGAATCTTTTCACACAGAATTGCACATGGGGTACAGGTGAAGAGCTGTAAGACAAAAGACGTTTTATTTATTTGTCCTTTTTTTGTAAGAAAACGCTTTGTGTGGCAGCACAGGTAAATAAAAGTGTCACAAACTTGACGTTTTAATCATTCAGCTCACCCACTTTGACACAATCGCAGGTACACAGAACGACAATGCCCACAAACCATCAGGCTGCGTTTCAAACTTACGTAGAATACACTCAAACTCGAATGTGCACACCCGCAGATCTGTCTACCCTTATGATTCAGCCTTGTTTTGTACAAATGTTTGTGACGAAAATATGATGACTACAATGGACTGAAAAATAAAAAAAATGTTGAAAAATATTTCTGGAGATAAAGTTCTTGATCAGTGATAGCTCTTGCTGAGTATAAGCAGGGCAGAGGGTGGGGGGAGGGGGCTTGACCCAAGAGCGACAACTCTTGCTAACTTCAGTGCATGAAAGTGTGTCGGGCTGTTTCTGCTTCTCCATCAGCATGCCCTGAAATACCACAGGAGAGAGCATGAGTTTGTGCCAAAGCAAGCTGATGAATCAGGTTTGAGAGTAATCTGTGTCAGAAAGAACCTGTTTTTACTGAAGTTAATGTAAGATCAGGTGGATGCTGACTGGGAGAAGAAGCCTTTGATGTGTTCTGGCAGGTGAAAACAGAATGAACGCCTCAGGTGAAAACATCAGGTGAAAACAGAATGAACACATCAGGTGAAAACAGAATGAATGCCTCCCCCCCTCCTCTCCCCAATGTTTGGAAGGTGAAATGTTGACCCCTTCCCTCTGCTTTTACCAAAAAAACATTTGACTTTTGTACACACTCTTTGTGGAAAGTACACTTTTTTTTTTCTTTCTAAAAAGGTACACCTATAGCAGTTTTAACACAGGCTTGTCTGGACCTGCCTACTCTGGGCACCATGGGTTAGTTCTACAGGTGATCACATACATGTAACATACATATACATGATTGTGCTCTCATGCATGCACAAATGCACAAGAACACATTTATGTGCATGTGTGTGTACAGACACAGACAGGACGCGTATGGACAGACACATGCATGCACCAATGCGCACTTGTGTGCCTACAGCACACACATAAAGAGAACATCCTTACAAACACACCGACATACACACACAGGCGCTCATACAAACATGTACACAGACACAGACACACACACAGACACACAGACACACACACACACACGCACACGCACACGCGCACACACACACACACACACACACACACACACACACGCACACACAAACACACACACATGTGCATGCGCACCCATACAGACACGTGCACACACACACACACACACACACACACACACACACACACACACACACACACACACACACACACACAATAATAAACATCATACCAATCAATCAAGCTGGTTTCCAGAAAGGTCGATCCACTACAGAAATTTTAGTGAAATTATCAACAAATATAAAGAAACAGTTTGCTAGACGAAAATGTGTTCTTGCTACCTTTTTTGATATAAATAAGGCTTACGACCAAGTGTGGCATTTTCAGCTATTGAATAAACTTAAAAACATTGGCTTGACAGGAAATGTATACAACTATGTCAGATGTTTTCTAAAGGATAGGGTAATAAGAACAAGAGTAGGAAAAACATATTCCACAAGTAGAACACTTTCAATGGGAATCCCTCAAGGGTCAGTATTAGCGCCACTTCTCTTCTCGTTATTAATGCATGATCTGCCAAACAAATTATCAAAAAAAGTTGTTCTTGTCCAATATGCAGATGATATATGCATGTGGATGGATGTAACGTTAAAAAAGAAAACTTCACAGCGAGATATAAAATTCGTCAAAAAGATCTATCAAGCAGAACTAAATAAGATGGTGGATTATATGAAGCTAAATGGATTAAGTCTGTCAATCGAAAAAACAAATATGATTCTTTTTAACAGTGGATCTAACCCAGAAAGTATGCCTGTTTTCACATTGGATGATACTCCTCTTAAGTACGTTACAGAGATAAAATTTCTAGGAGTTTATTTTACATCTAAATTATCATGGAACTTTCATATCGAATATTTATTAACAAAGGCGAGAAAAACATTAAACTTTCTGAAAATCATTTCTAAAGAAAAGTGGGGGCAAGATCCAACTACATTGATTACTCTATGTAAATCTTTAATGAGATCAAAAATAACTTATGCCCAAGAAATATTCTTCAACGCGCCTAAATATTTATTACAAAAACTGCAAAGTATTGAATGTAAGGCGTTGAAATTAGCCCTTGGACTTCCTGTGCACGCATCATCGTTACGTACATATCATGAAGCTCAGGTACTTCCTCTAGATGATTATAGAGATTTAACATGTTGTAAATTTGTCATTAAAAGTACAGCTAGAAAAACACACATTAAATCAGAAATCAAAATAAGATCAGATTTTGATTTTCCTAAAAGAGCAAAGTCTATAACTTCTCAAATAACTATAGCAACTTATACATCAAAAATAATTTCAGATTCTGGGGTTTCTTTAGAAAAAGAAAATTTATCTCCCAGACCATCTTTTTGTCCTATTCCACCCTGGGAACTTAAAAAAGCCCATTTTGATATTGATCACACCAACATAAAAAAAGATGAAAATATCAATATGCTAGCAAGTTATACTAAGTGTCATATGGACGAGAAATACACTAACCAATTAAAAATATACACAGATGGTTCATGTATTGGTAAGCAAACAGGTTGTGCATTCTTAATCCCTGACTTGAGGGTGGAGAAATCGTTTTACATTGGATGTAACATATCCATATTTACAGCTGAATTAACAGCAATACTCATGGCTTTGAATTACCTTTTAAATTTCCCCAAAACAATATTTCAAGCTCTGTTTTGTGTAGATTCAAAATCAGTCCTTCAGGCAATAAAAGATTTTAATTTGCATACTAGGCCTGAAATGATTATTGAGATAAGCTGTTTGATCCATATGCTTATTGAAGGAGGCACCCAACTATCCTTTTGTTGGATTCCTTCACACTGTTCCTTTTATTACAACGATAAAGTAGATAGGGCAGCTAAGCGTGGAGCAAAACATATCTGTGGTTCTGAAGATCTTAACCTACCCTTATCGGTACATGAGCAGTGCAATTTAGTTAAAACATATATTTCGAAAACTTTCAAAGATAGAATGATAGAACATGACAATCAAAATCAGTTTGATATTTTTGACATTAAAATCATTCAACATGATTTTAGTTTAAATAAAAGTATACTTTCATTGATGTATAGGTGGAAACTTGATGCTTTTAAAACAAAATATGTTAAAAACATAGTATGTTTATGTAAAAAGAAAATGACACGTGATCATATTGTTACATGTCAAGACATGAAAAAAATAATTCCAGTGTTGAGGCAAAATAGTGCACAGGACATCTTTGAGTCACCAGCTCTAACATATGAGTTTTTTGTATGCTTGGAGCGCACTCCATTGGGGAAGTATTTATAGGTTCCTTTTTTGTGTGTGGGGCGGGGATGGGGGATATGTGTGGGGAGGGAAGATGGAATAATGTACAAAGCTCAAAAGTGACAAGGACTGAGAAAGGTTAAGTCTCTGTGCCTAGATGGTTGTTAATTAGTTTTGTTAAAATTTTAGCTTTTTTCCTTTTCAAACTTATTTGAAAAATTCAAGTGTTTTGTAATTACCATTATTATTCATGTAAGCACTCATATAAGCACACACATATGCACACAAACATACTCGCATACACACACACGAGCACACGCACATGCACACATACGTGCGCACGCACATGCACACATACGTGTGCGTGCACAAGCATAAGCACATACGCTCTTTCTTTCCCCATCTCACTCTTTCGGTACGATTTTTTTTTTCCCGTCTAATATCACGTTTAGTGGAAAGACGTTAAATGAATGACACACACACACACACACACACACACAACACACACACACACAACACACACACACACACACACAAATATGTATATGTCATACATGCTTTCATATGTAATCACATACATATGCTTTGACTGCATGTTCTTTCATGGTCATCCTGTTTCAGGAGGGCTGGAGGAGCCTTCACTGGACAAACTGGACGAGGAGATCCCTGACTCTGAAACTCTCAAGTTGGACACAGGTATCGTTTTTGTGCTAAAGCCTGTTGAAATTGATTGGACACAGGTATCGTTTTTGTGCTATGGCCTTTTGAAATTGATTGGACACAGGTATTGTTTTTGTGCTATGGCCTGTTGAAATTGATTGGACACAGGTATTGATTGGACACAGGTATTGATTGGACACAGGTATTGTTTTTGTGCTATGGCCTGTTGAAATTGATTGGACGCAGGTATTGTTTTTGTGCTATGGCCTGTTGAAATTGATTGGACACAGGTATTGGTTTTGTGCTATAGCCTGTTGAAATTGATTGGACACAGGTATTGGTTTTGTGCTATAGCCTGTTGAAATTGATTGGACACAGGTATTGGTTTTGTGCTATGGCCTGTTGAAATTGATCAGACACAGGTATTGGTTTTGTGCTATGGCCTGTTGAAATTGATTGGACACATGTATTGGTTTTGTGCCATAGCCTGTTGAAATTGATTGGACACAGGTATTGGTTTTGTGCTATAGCCTGTTGGATTAGCTTCTGTTTTATGAATATTGAAAGGAGTTTAAAGTAAATCTGCCAGTTAACGTGGACGAACAAACGACAAGGTAAAACATCACGTGTTGCGACCTCATAGGTCATCTTTAGGCAAGATAAACAACATTCAGGACAGTGAAAATGAAAAATGAGCAATCACTTATCTTTTCAGATTCGGCATAAGAGGGGTGTTGAATGAAAATGTTTTATAGTTTTTTTTAACTGCTTGGACAGGGATCCCCACTTATTTACTTTTTACCTCCATGTGAACCTCTTCTGTTTTTCTGTACAGGTGAGTTTAAGCATTTTGGATATTTGATGTAAACACTTCACAGCAGATTCCAGTGAAGACTTTGTTCAGGGATGTGATTTTTGAGTTTCTCAAAGGGAAGCAGTATTATTTCTTTTTATTAGACCTAAAATTTTGTGGAAATTAGAATCAGTTTCATGATGCTGTTAGTATGTTTAAAACTGAAAGGTTTTCTTGATGTCAGTTTAAAAACAAAGATATCTGGATTCTAAAAAAAAAAGAAAAGATATCTGGATTCAGTTTTGATCATATGACAGCCCTGATATAGTATCCCCCTGTAGTCAGCTGTGGTATAGAAAAAAAAGAAAGAAAGAATAGAATTGGTCTCCCATTTGTTTGTCTGTCTCTAAAAACTCCTTGAACTAATTGGACAATAGTCTCTAAGACTTCTGTTGTTGTTGGAGGAATGGGTAGGGGGGTTGGGGATTGGAGTGTGGGGTGGGGGGCAAAGGGAGAGGGAGGAGGTGTATTTTATCCTCCAGACCATCACTCTAAAATGTAGACCTATAATGTTGATAGGGAAGAAGAGGAAGAAGGAGGAACATGTTGTTTGAAGGATGAACCAGTTCTCTTTCTGTGTCGAGGAAGTGTGTGTGTGTGTGTGTGTGTGTGTATGTGTGTGTGTGTGTGTGTGTGTGTGTGTGTGTGTGTGTGTGTGTGTGTGTGTGTGTGTGTGTGAGAGAGAGTGTGTGTGTGTGTGTGTGTGTGTGTATGTGTGTGTGTGTGTGTGTGTGCTTGTGTGTGTGTGTGTGAGAGAGTATGTATGTGTGTGTGTGTGTGTGTGCCCTCTCCAACCTTTTCTCGTATTTTGTTGTTGTTGTGACTAGTTCATGTACGCTCGAATCGTCCACATTTGTCACAGACTTGCTGACAGTGGCCCCAGGCCTGCCAGACGGTATGACCTTCACCGACGACAGTACCAAAGACATACAACCAGCTGCTCCAGCGGGAGGAGAGCACCAGCAGTGATGTCATCAACCTGGCAGACATTTTGGCTGCCACAGATGACCTTGACCTCGGGGAAAGTGACGAAGAGGAGGAGGAAACAGCGGAGAAAGCAAACGGCGCAAAGGACGTGAGTGGACCTAGGGCTGGGTAGATTCAGTGAAAAAATCGAAAGACTTGGTCATTAGATCAGGGTACTTTCCACAGGAAGACAACTGCTGTGTGCAGTGGTCGGTGTCACATGCTGTGGTCTGGGAATTCATGGGTCGAATCCCATTAGGGGCATGTATGTCTATGGAACTTTTCGGCCCAGCTGGATCCTTCTGTAGTGTGTCTTTATTATTATTTGAGTGCAGGATTATTTTTCTTGTTAAAGAAACATTTTCATGCAAAATGAGGCGACTGCGGGCGGAAATCTAAACAAATCTTCAAAACTGTTTGAAAGGACTCCTCTAAACCACATGGACAAACAAATCAAGACAAAACATGACGCATTTTGACTCTTTAAGTCTTCTTCAGGGAAGATAAACAACATTCTGGAAAATGAAAATGAAAAAACGAGCAGTCGCTTATCTTGTCAAATTCGGTGCAAGATGGGCGTTGAACACTTTCAGTCAGTTGATGACTTTCTTGAAATACCAGACTTGCAGAAGGGAGGCATGTCTTCCCCTCCTCCTTCATGCGCCCCCCTCCCTAAACATAGACCCCCAACCCTTCCTCAGCTCTCAGAAGGATTTCTGATTGTGGTTTTCGACAGTTGGCGCAAGTGATGTAGTAGAGGGTCTTGATTGTATGTTGAGTAGGGGACGTAACACGTGGTGTCCCTCAAATGCTGCAACATCAGGCTACCTCCCTGAACCCACCAGAGCTACTCGCAACAGTGGCATGTCTCTTTGTGTTTACACTATGATATTGATGACTCTTAGGGGATCAGCTTGTAAGTACAGGTTACTGTGACCAGGGCTGGATGTGGTTTTTTACAGCATGTACGAGGGAGGTAAAGAGAGTGGCATGGGGGAATGTCGAGGGGGGAGGATGTGGAGGATCATGCAATGAAAAAACAAACACGCACACAAAGCGAACTGAGATTCAGATGAACAAGAATGACTTTCTCAAATAACACCTCAATGTTTATCTGAGAAAAATACAAGACATCTTATGAGCTAGCATAAACGTGGAATGACTTCTCAAATAAACCTCAGTGTCCTCTGAGAATATACAAGACATCTTGTATACTAGCATGAAACGTGGGAATGACTTTCTCAAATAACACCTCAGTGTTATCTAGAAATATACAAGACAACTGTATGAGCTACATAACGTGGAAAGACTTTCTCAAATAACACCACAGTGATATCTGAGCAGTATACAAGACATCTCTGTATGAGCTAGCCTGAACGTGGGAATGACTTTCACAAATAACACCCAGTGTTATCTGAGAAATATACAAGAACATCTTGTATGAGCTAGCATGAACCGAGGGAATGACTTTCTCAAATAACACCTCAAGTGTTTATCTGAGAAAAAAACAAGACATCTAGTAAGAGCTAGCATGAACGTGTGAATGACTTTCTCTCAAATAACCACCTCAGTGTTTATCTGAGAAATATACAAGACATCTTGTATGAGCTAGCAAGACGCGTGGAATGACTTTCTCAAATAACACCTCAATGTTATCTGAGAAATATACAGACATCTTGTAATGAGCTAGCATGAACGTGGGAATGACTTTCTCAAATAACACCTCAATGATATCTGAGAAATATACAAGACCATCTTGTATGAAGCTAGCATGAAACGTGGGAATGACTTTCTCAAATAACACCTCAATGATATCTTGAGAAATATACAAAACCTCTTGTATGAGCTAGCATGAACGGGAATGACTTTCACAAATAACACCACAGTGTTATCTGAGAAATATAACAAGACATCTTGTATGAGCTAGCATGAACGTGGGAAAGACTTTCTCAATAACACCTCAGTGTATCTGAGAAAATCTACAAGACATCTGTATATGAGCTAACAAGAACTGGGAATGACTTTCTCAAATAACACCTCAATGATTATCTGAGAAAAATACAAGACTACTTGTATGAGCTAACAAGAACGTGGAATGACTTTCTCACAAAACACTCCATGTTTATTGAGAAATATTAACAAGACAATCATTGTATGACTAAGCATGAACGTGGGAATGACTTTCTCAATAACACCCTCAATGTTAATCTGAGAAATCTACAAGACCTCTAGAAGAGCTAGCATGAACGAGGAAAGACTTTCTCAAATAACACCCTCAATGTATCTGAGAAATACTACAAGACATCTTGTATGATCTAGCATGAACGTGGGAAATTCTACTTTCTCAAATAACACCTCAGAGATATCTGAGAAATATACAAGACATACTTTAAGACAAAGCATGACAAACTTGGGAATGACTTCTTCCAAATACACCACCTCAGTTTTAACTGAGAAATATACAAGTACTCTTGTTATGAGCCTTAGCAAAACGTGGGAAAGACTTTCTCCAATAACACCTCAATGTTATCTGAGAAATATACCAGACATCTTGTATGACTAGCATGAACGTGGAATGACTTTCTTCAAATAACACCACAATGTTATCTGAGAAATAAACAAGACATCGTGTATGAGGCTAGCAGAACTTGGGAATGACTTTCATCAATAACACCTCAGTGTTATCTGAGAAGTATACAAACCATCTTGAAAGACTAGCTTGAACGTGGGATACTTTCCTCAAATAACACCTCATTGTTATCGAGAAGTATACCAAGACATCTCGTATGACTAGCATGAACGTGGTGAATACTTCACAAATACACCACAGTGATATCTGAGAAATTAAACAAGACATCTGTATGAGCTAGCATGAACGTGGGAAAGACAATTCATCACAAACACCTCAGAGATTATCTGAGAAAAATACAAGACATCTTGTATGAGCAAGCATGAACGTGGGATTGACTTTCTCAAATAACACCTCAGTGTTAACTGAGAAAAATACAAACATCTTGACTGAGCAAGCCAGAACGAGGGAATGACTTTCCTCGAAATAACACCTCATGTTATCTGAGAAATATACAAGACATCTTTGTATGAGTCTTACATGAACGTGGGAAGACTTCTCAAATAACACCTCAAAGTTATCTGAGAACTATACAAGACCAACTTGTATGAGCTAGCATGATACGAGGGAATGACTTCTCAAAATAACACCCTCCATGTTATCTGCGAAATATATCAACCATCATGTATGAGCTAGCATGAACGTGGGAATGACTTTCTCAATAACACCTCAGTGTATCTTAGAAATAAACAAGACCATCTTGTATGAGCAGCAATGAACGTTGGAATGAACTTTCTCAAATAACACCGTCAGAGTAATCTGAGAAATATACAAGACATCTTGTATGAGCTAGCATGAACGTTGGGAAGGACTTTCACTCAAATAACACCTCAATGTTAACTGATAATATACAAGACCTCTTGAGTATGAGCTAGCATGAAACGTGGGAATGACTTTCTCAAATAACACCTCAAAGATTATCTGAGAATATACAAGACATCTTTATGAGCTAGCCTAACTGGGAATGACTTTCTCAAATAACACTCTCAATGTTATCAGAGAAATATACCAAAGACTCTAGTATATCTAGCCATGAACGTGAATGACTATCTTCAATAACACCTCAATGTTTATCTGAGAAATATACCCGACATCTTGAATGAGCTAGCATGAACGTGGAATGACTTTTCTCAAATAACACCTCAGATGTTATCTGAGAAAATATACCAGACAACTTGTTATGAGCTAGCATTAAACGTGGAATGATTTCTCAAATAACACTAACACCACAGTGTAAATCTGAGAAATAAACAAGACATCTTGTATGAGCTAGGGCAAGAACGTGGGAAATACTTTTCTCAAATAAACACCACAATGTTAATCTTAGAAATATACAAGCCACTTGAGTGACTAGCATGAACGTGGGAATGCCTATTCTCAAATAACACCTCAATGTTATCTGAGAAATATACAAGACATCTTTATGAGCTAGCATGAACTGGGAATGACTTTTCTCAAATAACACCACAGTGTTTATCTAAGAAGTTATACAAAGCAACTTGTATGAGCTAGCAAGAACGTGGGAATGACTTTCTCAAATAACACAACAAAGACCATACAAGCATACACAACACAAGTAAAGAGAACTCAACGACATACCCTACGACAGACCGGCACACCCTAAAGGCCAACAACACCCCAAACCAACCACCCCCCGCTCACCCCACGCGCACCACCCCCCCTCGCCAGCCCAGACCTGCACCCACAACCCCATCCCTAACGTCTCACCCGTGTCCCGACGTGAACACGTCCACCAATCAACATATAGAACACCGACCCCTACCGTAACCCCCCGCCCCCACACCACCACCATCATCCCCGCCACACCAGATCAACCAGAGAAACCCACCCCACCACCTGGCACGCGGCGCCCCCCGCGCTCCCACCCCCCCCCTGCCCACCGGCCCCGCACCCCCCTTCGGCGACCCCATGAGCCACCAGCAAGCAGCCCCCCACGACGGCAGCGGACCCCCACTCCCCACCCTTGCCAGCGACAACCCCCCGACCCTTGCCCCAACCAACACCTCCACCGTCCCCGTGTCCCGGCCCACGACTCGACACAACACACCCCCCACCAGCCAGGAGTGCCACCCACCGGAGATACAACACCCCGGACCCACCAGGCACACCCCCCGCCCCCATGGCGGCCGGACCAATAGACACACAGGACATTCACAACGAAAACCCCACGGGGGGGGCCCCCCCCACCTCCAGTCGAATCACACACTCCGCCATCACAGCACTCCATCGGACCCGGGCCCCCACGCACCCCCAACCCCGCTCCCCGCGCCGGCGTACCCCGTCGCACCGCGCGGCCCCCGCCGGGACCCCACCACCCCCCCTTCCGCACCCCCCCCCGCCAGTACCACCGTCCAGCCGCACCCCCCGGGCCCGGGGCCCCGCCAGTTCGCCCACCCCTGCGCCCGCGCCCCCCACGGCCCCCAACCACCATCCATAAAAACCCCCTAGAAACAAACAGACAAAGCGCGCCCACCCACGCCCACCGCCGCCGGCCCCCCCCCCTCCTCCCGCCATCCCCCACATACCCCGTCCACGCCCCCCCCCCCCACTATCCGCCAACCCCCGCGACCCCCTCCAGCCGCCGGGGCCGCCCCCCCCCCGCCAGCCACGCTCGCGACGAGTCCACATAGACACACCGACGTACTCCGCCGACATCTTGACATGAGCTAAGCCATGTCCCGAGGGAATGACAATCACAAAACACACCTCATTGAATACTGCGCAAAAAAACCAGATATCATGTATGATCTAGCCCATGCCCGTAGGGCCAATCCATTCTCAAATCCCCCCTCCCAGATTCACTGCGACGAATCCAAGACAACAAGTATGAGTTAAGCCTGAACGTGGGAATACTAATCACAAACTCCCTTCACTAATCTGAGAAAATATACAAGACCAACATGAAAGAGCTAGCCCTAACGAGGGAATGACAACTTTACTCACAAAACACCATCATGTTATCTGAGAAATATACACGACCTCTTGTAAGAGCTAGCCTGAACGTGGTAATGACTTTCTCAAATACCCCCTCAATGTGTATCTACTGAGAACTACTACAAATCACTTGTATGAGCTAGCAATGGACCGAGGGAATGACATTCTCAAATACACCTCAATTTATCTGAGAAATACCAAGACAACTTGAAAGGACTCAAGCATGACTTGGGAATGACATTCTAAAATAACCCCTCGCGTGTTTATCTGAGAAGTATACAATACAACTTGAATGCGCTAGCATTAACGTGGGAAAGACAAATCTCAAATAACACCTTCAATGTATCCTGGGGGAGACAAATACAAGACATCATGTAGTGAGCTAGGATGAACGTGGGAATGACTTTCACAAAATAACACCCCCATAGTTACTTGAGACGTATCCAAGACATCTTGTATAGAGCTAGCATGAACGTTGGCGGAATGACTTTCTCAAATAACACCTCAATGTCATCTGAGAAATATCACAAGACCTCTTGTATTAGCTAGCATGAACGATGGAATGACTGTCTCAAATAACACCACAATGTATCAGAGAAATATACAAGACATTCTTGTCATGAGCTAGCATGAACGTGGGTAAGACTTTCTCAATAACACCTCAAAGTTATCAGAGAAATAAACCTACAATCATGTACTGAGCTAGCATGAAAACGTGGGAATACTATCTCAATAAATACACGACTCAATGTTAATCTGAGAAAGTATACAAACATCTTGTAATTGAGCAAGCATGAACGTGGGCATAGAACTTTCTCTCAAATCACACTCAATGTTATCAGAGAAAACAACAAGCCATCTTATTATGAGCTAGCATGAACTGGGAATGCCATACTCAATAACACCTCAATTTTCTCAGAGACATAAACCAGACCAAACTTGTAATAGCTAGCATGAACGAGGGAATACTTCTCAAATAACACCTCACTGTAATCTTATAAAATACCAGACATCTTGTATGAGCTAGCATGAAACAGATGGAAGATATTCTCAAAAAACACACAATGATTCTGAGAAATATACAGACCATCTTGTATGAGCTAGCATGAACGAGGAATGACATTCTCAAATAACACCTCAATGATATCTGCGAAATATACAAACATCTTTTATGAGCAAGCATGAAACGTTGGAAATACTTTCTCAAAAAACACCTCAAATGTTATCTGAAAATATACAAGACATTCTTGTATGAGCCAAGCATGAACGTGGGAATGACTTACTCAATAAACACCTCAAATGATATCTGAGAAATATACAAGACATCTTGTATGAAGCTACATGAACATGGAAAGACCTTTACTCCAAAATAAACACCTCAATGTAACTGCGAAATATACACGACTCATGTATGAGCTAGCATGAACGTGGGAAAGCCGTTCTCCAATAACACCTCAATGATATCTGAGAATATACAAGACATCTTGTATGAGCTAGCAGAACGTGGGAATGACTTTACTCAAATGACACCAAACCATGAAATCTGAGAAATATACAAGACAACTTGTATGCGCTAGCATGAACGTGGGAAAGACATTCTCAATAACACCTCAAAGTTAACTGAGAAATATACAAGACATCTTGTATGAGCTAGCATGAACGGGTAAAGACTTTCTCAAATTCCACCTCAATTTTATCTGAGAAAATAAGCACTACATCATTGTATGTGAGCTCTGCTGAGACGTGGGAATGACTGTACACAAATAAACACCTCAATGTTATCTGAGAAATATACAAGACAACTTGTAAGACTACTAAGCAAGAACGTGGGAAAGACTATCTCAAAAAACACCGTCAATGTTATCTGAGAAATAAACAGACATCATGGTATAGCAAGCCATGAACGTGGAATTAACTTATCTCACAACACCTGCATGTTATCTGAGAAATATACAAACATCTTGTAATGCGCTAGCAAGAGAACGTGTAATGACATTCTCAAATAACACCTCAGTGTTAATCTGAAAATAAACAAGACATCTTGTATGAGCTAGCATGAACGTGGGAAAGACTTTCTCAAATAACACCTCAGTGTTATCTGAGAAATATACAAAACCATCTTGTAAGAAGCAAGCATGAACGAGGGGAAAGACTATCTCAAATAACACCTCAAGAGTACTCTGAGAAAAATACAAAGCAGTCTTGTATGATCAGCAGAACGAGGGAATGACTTTCTCAAATAACACCTCAATGTTATCGAGAAAAATACAAGACAACTGTAGAGCAAGCATGAACTGGGAATGACTTTCTCACAATAACCCTCAATTATCTGAGCACAATATACAAGACCTCTTGTATGAGCTAGCAAGAAACGTGGGAATGACTTTCTTCTCAAGATAACACCTCAAAGGTTATCTGAGAATTAACAGCCATCTTGTAAGATCTAGCATGAACGTGGGGAATGACTTTCTCAAATAACACCTCAAAGTTATCTGAAAAATATACAAGCCATCTAGTATGACTACTGTAAAAGATATGATGCAACGTACAACCGACTCGGGCCTAACTTTAAAAAAGATGTAAGTACATGCGGGGTCCAATGACGCACATATGTGCATCCCTGACGCACAATGAGCGAAAAGGACGCACTAACAAAACGTGTAGCGAGTCCTGCGGGGCGCACTACAAGATCAGGCAAACCCCAAAACGTGCCGCGGTCAGTGATCAAAGCTGAGCACACCACAAGCTTCGCGCGCGATTGCCTGCCGTCAAATTCAGGACAGCGTGTGCCCGCGAAAGTACAGTAAGCCAAGAAGATGGGTAAACACTGATAGGCTCGCCCTGTGGCCCACGTCACTGAACGGTTACTCAGTCGACCGCCTGACTTATTCAGAATGTGGCGCCCGCCGCCACTAATTAACCAATTCGATGACTCACAAGTTGTAACAATCGCATGCACAAGCCTAGGCGAACGAAGCAGAAAGGAAGTTCACGGCTATCGCATCTCGCAAATATACGTGTCGTTGCTTCAGTGGATGGGCGCTCCTAAAAAAACGCAAAGAAACATCTTCTGAAGATGCTACAGACAGTGAATCGTCGTTTCCCTAAAGAAATATCTACAGCAACACCACCTAACAAGAAATGTTTTTTAAAGAAATGTTTTCAGAGAGAGAGAGAGAAAGAGAGAGAGATTCATCAACTCTGAAATGTTCAGATTATCAAGCCAATAATTAAAAAAGCAAGAAATACTACATTTTCTGTATTGGTTAATTTTGTTCATTGGGACTCTCTATACCCCCTCTGGGACCCTCTATAGCATCAGTGAAGGAGTCCCTGGGACCCCCTGTCTGTCAGTACAAATGGTAGCCCTGACATGTGCTGGATTAAACCCTGTGTGTGTGTGTGTGTGTGTGTGTGTGTGTGTGCGTGCGTGTGTGTGTGTGTGTGTGTGTGTGTGTGTGTGTGTGTGTGTGTGTGTGTGTGGTGTGTGTGTGTTTTGTGTGTGTGTGTGTGTGTGTGTATTTGTGTGTGTGTGTGTGTATGTGTGTTTTGTGTGTGTGTGTGTATGTGCGTGTGTGTGTGTGTGTGTGTGTGTGTGTGTGTGTGTGTGTGTGTGTGTGGTGTGTGTGTGTGGTGTGTGTGTGTGTGTGTGGTGTGTGTGTGTGTGTGTGTGTGTGTGTGTGTGTGTGTGTGTGTGTGTGTGTGCATGCATTGTGCAGGAAGAGAATACAGCTTCCTGACCCAGTGGGCAAAAGCGAGAGCCTGGAAAACCTGGTCAAGGTGAGCTCAGGACAGTCCTAACATCCGGTCTACATTGAGAGTAAAAAATGAATCATTCACACACAGGCAAACATGCAAACACACACGCATATTACCACTGTTCTCACCACTCTGTGCCACTCACCTTGCAATCACTGTTAGGTTGAAAACAGTAACAAAGGATTTGAAATAGAAAATTACAACATGATTCAAAATGTAGGTTTTTCAGTGTGGTTTTAGTTTCTGTTATAGTGTTCATTTGTTTCAGATTAGTCATAAGGCTCTGATGGCAATAAATTTCCTTGTTTTTACGCACATGTATGCTCTCTCTCTCTTGCTTTATGTCTGTCTCTCTCACTGTCATACACTTACATATGCGCGCTGGGATACATATGCACACATGAACATAAGCACTCACACACGCATGCCAGCATGAATTCACACATGCACATTTGCATGCACATGCATGTATGGGCACGCGTATGCACACACACACACACTACATACACACACACACACACACACACACACACACACACACACACACACACACACACACACACACATATGCATACACACACATAAACACGCACACACACACACACACACACACACACACACACACACACACACACACACACACACACACACACACTCTCTCTCTCTCTCTCTCTCTCTCTTTTTTTTTTCTCTCTGTCACTCACTCTCATACACACACACACCTACATTCTCTCTTTCCTCAATCACCATGCCCATCAACAAATGGCTGTAGCTGTGCACACCTTCCAGGTGGAGGACAAGAAGCCCAGTGAGGAGCCACCCCCTCAGCCAAAGCCAGAAAGGAAGCAGAGGAAGAAGGAACAGTGGGCCGTGATGGTGGACGTCAACACGCCTGTGGCCGATTTCTACAAACGTGTCCCTCGCATGGCCTACAAGGTGAGTCCTGTGCAGACCTGTGGACCCGTACGATTACAATGTATTCTGTACACACAGTTTTTTTAAATACTAGTTGAACATCATGAACATAAGGAAAAAAAAAACCACTCAAAAAAAGTCATGAACATAAGAAAAAGAAAAAAAAAACACTGAAAAAAAATCATGAACATAAGAAAAAGAAAAAAAACACTGAAAAAAAATCATGAACATAAGAAAAAAAAAAAAAAAACACTGAAAAAAAATCATGAACATAAGAAAAAGAGAAAAAAAACACTGAAAAAAAATCATGAACATAAGAAAAAGAAAAAAAACACTGAAAAAAAAATCATGAACATAAGAAAAAAGAAACACACGCACTGAAAAAAAAATCTAAATGTGAAGTTCTTTAGTGATTATCGTACCTATGGAGTGTAACCACACTGTTGTCTTGGTGTTCTAATTTGAGTGCTTTGATTAATGAGTGATGACCCTTGTTAACTCTTGTAGGCAAAGTCTTGTCTTGTTCACTCTGCTTCTTTTACAACATGCTGAAACGCACAAACAACAGTTGGGCTGCAGGCCAAAATGTTGATAAAAAAAAAAGAAAAGAAAATAAGGCAAGAGAGCAGGAACTTCTCAAGATGTGTGCCAATACACCCGGCATTAAAGAATCGTCTGTTGGTAAAACCTTCACGCACTGCAATTACTGCGCTGTGAACTTCAGAGTTGCCGATACTGACTAATTTGTCATCCCCCTGTGACAGTATACAGATTAAAATACAAGCTCGTTTTTGTTACAGCAAAGTGAATCTCTGTGTGTGCTTTAGACTTGATGATTTGACGCTGTCACCTGTTAAGTGTGGTGAACAGGCAGCCAGCCTCTGAACCGGAGGCAGACATGAAATCAAAAAGACCAACAGGGCAATGCTTTCAATAAGGATTGTGGAACTCCCAACTAGCGAAAGACAGACACTGGGGCCGGAATAGCTCAGTTGGTAGAGCGCCGGACTCGTGATCCTGAGGTTTCGGGTTCGAATTTCGGTACAGGGGGATTTTTCCCTCGGAGTTAACATTGGTTCTGACTCCATTTCCCGTACAGTCCTTTGATTGAGACTATAAACCGAGGTACCGTGTGTGAATGCACGCACAACATCTTGCACACACGTAAAAATTTCCCATCACCAACTTTCGGAAGAGAAGGCCAGTTTGGCCGTTGGTATGGATGACCGTTACACATGGCATGCACCCTGGGTGAGAAATGGAAAGAATGAAGGAAGTAAGGAAATCGAGTGCACTGTCATGTGACGTAGCCTCACATCAAGGCATGTGACGCTCCATCACATGTAGTTAGTGATATGAATCATTTCCCCATGCCACAACGGAAAAGGAAGATATTCATGTGGCTTGACTAGTGTAGCGGGCGTCCCCAAATAATTGTGAGTATGACTCGGTAAAGAAACAATGTGGTCATTGGGTGAAAGTGACCACTGAGTGATAGTTTAAAAAGGGGCTGGTAAGGTGCTGGTCATGTGTTTTGAACACTGAGATGCACTCACTAGGAGGAAGGAGGAAAGAATCAGTTTTAAACCCAGCAGATGGCCTAGAGACTCGAACCTGTCAGGACGTTGGTCCTCGCTGCTGACCAGTCATTACCAGCCCTTCACCCTTAGCCCTTCACCTTTTACCCTTCGCCCTTCACCCTTCACCTTTCACCCCGTGAGGTGGTTGAAGATGGCCATGGTGTGGGGAACACCCCGGTAGGCAGCCCCAGGAATTAAGGACTCCAGGGAGAGGAGTCGGAACTCGTCATCTCTCCAGGGACAGGAGAAGACGAGGGAGAGGAGTTGGAACTAAATCTCTCCAGTGACAAGAAGAGTCGAGGGAGAGGAGTCGGAAGTCATATCTCCAGGACGGGAGAAATCGAGGGGGCGAGATGATGTCTGAGAGAGACAGGGAATCCTGAAAGGATGAGGCGAGTCGTAATTCGGATGCAGGCATAGCATCAAGGAGTGAGAGAATCAATTTATTTTCCTGGTCTGAATTTTGTGGGCCAATGTTGTGTGAAGGCCGTGACTTTATGAAGTCTTGAGTGAGTTAGTTTGCCTCTCAGTGGAAAGAGAGCTTCATGTATAAAATTTGTTTATAACGTGTTTGATGTGATTTAGTAAAGTGTTTTCCGAAGGAGAGGGGGAGAAGAAAAAACATTCGTAGTGCGCCTTTTGGTTGATTGGAAAGATTGCGTGTGCGTATGGAGTAAATGCTGTCATGAATGCGCGTGTGCAAAAGTGACAGTGTGACAGTGGTGACCCGACTCCAGTTTCACCGACGTAGCTGCCGTTTTGTTTCCCCTGGAAAAAAAAAAAAAAAAAGAAAGATTTCTATTTGTCCCCTCAAGGGTTTGAGGAAGAAAAAAAAAAGATTTCTATTTGTACCCTCAAGGGTTTGAGGAAGAAAAAAAAAAAGGAAAGATTTCTATTTGTACCCTCAAGGTTTGAGGGAAGGAAAAAAAGAAGAAAGTTTAATTATTTATTGTGTATAATATTTGCAATTTTTTTTGTTCTATTTCTATGTGTGTTTAAGGTGGTTGAGATTTCTTTTGGTTGCTCTACTCCGTTAAGGTTTTTTTTTTTTTGGTAGGATTTCCTTTTGACCCTTTCCCCCCTCAGGACCGATAGCCTCAACCTCCTCTTGCTCGTACCTGGCAGCAAGGGGGCAGGGCGTTGAGGAATCGCTGTCCTTCCCCTAGAGTATTAGATTTTTTGTCCCCTTCCCCAGGACTGATAGCCCCAACCTCTTCCTGCGTTTAGCAGGGGGCATGGCTTTGGGGGAGTCGATAGTCTTTCCCTTCTCGTAATTATCTATTTCTTTCCCTTTCCTATTGTTTCATTTTGATTTTTCCCTTGCCCTCAGAGTGTGGGATCAGCTTCACCTCCGTCACGCAAATAGTGTAGGTGGTGGAGTTGATTACCGCTCAGCCCAAATAAACATCTTTATCTTTTGATTATTTTTTTTCTGGGTGTGGTGCGAGTTTTTTCTTTGATTTGGGTGAATGTGCATTTATTAATTGATTGTTTATTATTTTGCATTATTGCTGTAGTGTTGTGTATATTGTGAGTGATTTGTTTTTTTCCCGTCTCCAGTTTCACGGGGGACAGTGACCACTAGGGTGCTGTCTAAGGGTTTCTTTTGCTGTTCTTGATTTCGCTCACTATTCCGGTCCTGTGTATCCTTTCATTTCCTTTTCACCCTTTTTCAAAACCTCTTAAACCTTCCCCTCAATAAGCTCCTATCTAGTTTTCTTTTCAACATTTTCATCTTTTAGGTAGGATTTCCGCTAGTTTGTGTTTCTTCCCCTCTTTTTAATTGTTTGTGCTTCCATTTGTTTTGTAAATTTATATTAAATTTATCGTATAAGGCGGTGCATTTGTTTTGTAAATTCATTTGAAATTAAGTAAGAAAGAAAGACTGACAACAAGAACATTTAAGAACTAAACTTTATAAAGAATTTTATTTTCAGAAAATTTATTGTGTTTTTTCCTTTCTTAGGAAAAAACAGATTTGCATTGAACTTCATTTTTTTTAAAAATTCCAAATTGATAGCAGTTTGCAATTACTTTTGGAAAAATACATTCCTTGGATTTAATATCTACCCTGTTTTAGTAAGCTGTTTTCTGTTTACACCGGAAATTGAATTCTTTATTTGTATATACTATAATTACATTTTTTGTGAAATATACAGCGCCATCATATATCGCCTTATTTTTATTCATACTTAGAATTGTTTTGTGTTGACGGTTCATTATGGATGATTTTGATAAATATGTTCAACAAGCGGAACGCTTGGGTTTTGATGGAGAAAAACTTACTAACTATGTGCAACAATGCACAGATAGGGCAGACAGGCTAAGAGAGAGGGAAGAAAATAGACTACAGGGGGAAGCTGAAGAAAATAGATTACAGAGGGAAGCTGAAGCTAAAAGAAAATAGACTACAGAGGGAAATTGAAGTTGAAGAAAAAAGACTACAGAGGGAAGCTGAAATTGAAGAAAAAAGACTACAGAGGGAAGCTGAAGATAAAGAACGTCAATTTAAGTTGAGGCAGTTAGAACTAGAGACTGATGCTGAAATTAAAAGAATACAGGCATCAAGAGAACCTCCACCAGTTCCACCAGTCAGTTCCGCAGCCGCGCCTCAACCAAAAGCGGCATATATTCCAAAGTTACCACCTTTCGAGGAAAAAACGGATGACATAGATAGTTTTCTTTTCCGTTTGAAAGTCACGCAACGTCTTGTGGTTGGCCAAAGGAAAAGTGGACATTGTATATTGCGTCGTTGTTTAAGGGGTAGCGCTTTGACACTGTACCACACACTCGCGGCGAAACAAAATTTAACGTGGGATCAGTTGAAAGAAGAACTCCTCAAGAAATTTCAATGTTCTGCTGATCGTTTTCACGAACGTTTCCGTTCTGTGCCCCCTGAAAAAGGAGAATCGTTTCCGTCGTTTCTAATTCGTATGAGTCATTGTTTAGATCGATGGATCGATTTATCAAAGACGACAAAACTTTTCAATCACTGCGAGATCTCCTTCTTAGAGAACAACTTTTCCAGAGCGTGAGCAAAGATCTGGCCACTTTCCTTAAAGAAAGGCAATTTGAAAGCGTTGAGGAAATGTGTCAGATGGCTGATCAGTATTGTACGCTCACCAGATAAGGGCGTGGCTAGGAAAGGAGAATTTTCCATCTTTGAGTCTCATGCGTCATGTACTATCCCATCGGGACAGGGAAGTTACAGGAAAGGAAATCGTGGGTCATTTTCTGAGTCCTCAAGGATATACCTATCCTAGGAACGGACAGGGATCTTTCCGCGGTTCGAGTGACTTTCATCAGTACCAGTACTCACCGCCGGAAAAAACCCGTTACTTCTCAGCAACGTTCCGAGGTCGTGGACAACGACCACCACGTAGCCTTTTGGGCCAGTTCGTGGACAGAACAGAAGTTCACAAAATCAGTCAGCTGCCGATCAGACAATGCGATGTTTCTTTTGTGATGGCAAGTTCCATTTGAGGAAAAATTGCCCTTTCAACCAAATGATTCAAAAAACCGCATTAGTCTCCACTGATTGTGAAGAAGGCCTTGTTTTGGCACCACATCAAGCTGTTGATGGACTGGTGTTAGAAAACGGAGCCATCAAATGGATTGCAGGCTTTGGTTTTGCGAGACACTGGGTGCACCACCGCTGGTGTACGGAAATCTTTCGTGCTTCAAAACCAGTATCTCAACACTGTCCAAAAGTGTAGGTCGTTTGGAGGCAAGATTGAAATGTTTCCGCTGGCGAAAATTTCAGTCGATACACCGTACTACTCCGGATTTCTTACCGCCTGTGTTATTGATAACCCAGTCTGCGACTTGATCTTGGGCAATTTGCCAGGTGTCGCTACAGTACATGGTGGTGCTGGAGGATCGTTCATTCCTTGTTTTGTGAGTACCAGGTCAGACATCATAGAGCAGGGAAAGGCTACAAAGCCGCTAAAAGTCTCAAAACTGGATGAACTCCAGATTACCCCAGATGATCTAAAAGAAATGCAGGAAAAGACGAGACGCTGACGACGGTACTTTCTGCTGCTAAACAGACTGTAACGGACAAACTAACGGACAAACCAACGTACATACTGGAATCTGACATTCTCTACAGGTGTGTACCTGGACAGGAAAACAAAACAAGTTGTCGTTCCAAAGCCACTTAGAGAGACAGTGCTCCCACCGGCTCATGATGCATTGTTCGCTGGTCACTGTGGATAAAAAAGAACATCAAAGAGAGTTTTTGATTCTTTTTATGGCCAGGTGTCACAAAGGAAGTTACAGAATACTGCCGTTCATGTGACATCTGCCAAAAGACATCTCAGAAAGGTCGCGTCCCATGTGCCCTTTGCACAAAATGCCTCTCTTTTTCCGTTCCATTTCGGAAGGTAGCTATTGATCTTGTTGGGCCTTTACCACTGTCTTCTTCCGGACATCGCTATATCTTAACTTTGGTGGATACAGCGACAAGGTATCCAGAGGCGATTCCACTGAAGAAAATTGATACAGTGTCTGTCGCTGAAGCTTTACTTGCGATTTTTCCAGAGTGGGTCTTCCAGACGAAATTCTCTCGGATTGTGGAACGCAATTCATTTCTGATCTCATGAGAGAAATTTACAGACTGTTGTCAATCTCTTCCATTTCAACCACGCCATATCTTTCCCCAATCGAATGGCATGGTTGAACGTTTTCAATGGAACGTTGAAGTCCATGTTGAGAAAGGTTGCAAGACAAGAACCCCATGAATGGGATCGTTTCATACCGGCTTTGCTTTTTGCATACAGGGAAATGCCGAATGAAACGCTGGGATTTTCACCATTCGAGCTTCTTTTCGGACACTCACCAAGGGGTCTTTGGATCTACTGATGACACAATGGACGAAAAAGACGGAACATACCGACAGTAAAACTGTTTACCAATACGTTTATGAACTGCATAATCGTTTGAAGGATGCATGTGAGCTTGCTCAACAGTCAGCTGATAGAAAAACAGATGTGTACAAGGTCTTTGCAGACAGAAAAGCAAAGGCACGTTCCTTCAGTGTAGGGGATAAAGTTCTTGTACTACTCACTGATGAACATAACAAGCTTCGTGTTATGTGGAAGGGTCCTTTCAGGTGGTCGAAAAACTTTCTGCAGTTAATTATAAGATCAAAATGGCAAACACTGAGAAGGTATTTCATGTGAACATGTTGAAGAAGTATGTTGAACGTACAAATGTTGGCCATCAACCAGTCAGTTGAGTGGATATGTCCTGTGTCAGAAACTGATGTCAACATGACAGACATTATCAGTGATGAATTTGTACCCAATGTGACGTACAGGGACAGATCAAAGGTTGTGAAAACAGCAAATGTAGGAGTGTTAACATCTACCAGTGCAGTTGATGTTGTACCCCTTCCTACTCTGTCTGTTAAAGGTGAAACCTATGATGATGTGATTTTGTCGAATGATTTGTCTTCAAGTCAAACAGAACAGCTCAAGGAAATTTTGAAAGACTTTCAGGATGTGTTGACAGATACCCCAGGTACAGTGACTGGTATTGAACCCCATAGTATTCAGTTAACTACTGAAATACCAGTGCGAACCAGACCATACCCCCTCCCATTTGCAAAAAAGAGGTTGTCGAAAGAGAAATCAAAGTGATGCTGGATTTAAAGGTGATAGAACCTTCTACATCTCCGTACAGCTCACCAGTTGTATTGGTGGACAAACCTGATGGCTCGGTGCGTTTCTGGATCGATTACAGGAAAGAAAAATAAGATCACTGTGTTCGATGCCGAGCCTATCCCCAGACATTGAAGAACTTCTGTGTCAGCTCTCAGAAGGAAACTATTTTGTGAAAGTAGACTTGACTAAAGGATACTGGCAGATTCCAATGGCTGAAGCTGACAAGGAAAAAGACAGCATTTCAAACACCTTTTGGTCTTTTCCAATGGACGAAAATGCCATTCGGTTTGCAAAATGCCCCAGCTTCTTTTGCTAGAATGATGCGAGCCCTGAAACTCCATGAATGTGGTGCAGTCAGTTTTTTTATGACATTTTGTTGGCTGCAAAGTCATGGAGGTTGACCTCCTTTCAACTTACAGCTGTTTTTTCCAGACTCAGATGTTTGGGTGACTGGCAAGACCATCCAAAATTCGTGCCGGTTTTCAAACTCTCGAATTTTTGGGTCACACTATTTCAGTGGGAAAAATGATGCAGAAGGAAAGAAAGTGGAAAAGATTTTATCTTTACTTAAACCCACTACAAAGAAACAGATCAGGTCACTCATCGGATTGTTGTCTTACTATAGACGATATGTACCCCACTTTGCGTCCCTGACGGCCCTTTGACTGAACTGACGAAAGGGACGAAGAACAAAAGTATTGTGTGGTCTGATGAGTGCCAGAAGGCTTTGGAGTGTGTTCAGAACACCCTCAACTCATTTCCTGTTCTTTTGTTACCCTCCCTCTCAGAAGACTTTATTTTGAGAACTGATGCCAGTTCCAAAGGAATGGGAGCGGTACTGTTGCAGGAAAAAAGTGCTTTGTTACATCCAGTGCAATACGCCAGTAAGAAGTTCTCAAGACACAGGAGAAATACTCCACTATTGAGAGAGAGTGCTTGGCTATTGTATGGGCATGTGAGAAGTTCGCCAGGTTCTTGACTGGAAGAAAGTTTCGGTTACAGACTGACCATAGGCCACTGACGTTCTTGAAATCGTCCAAAGACTAAGAACAGCAGATTATTAAGATGGTCTTTGGCATTGCAGGAATTCCAATTTACCATTGAACCAGTGCTGGAACACAAAATGTCATGGCAGATTTATTGTCACATGTATGAATATTCATGGACAAATGTAACTGTCTTCAAGGGAAAGACTATTCCTGTTTTTGTCTTTCTTAATGATTACGGTGTGATCACTTTTGACAGTGCATTGTATGCTACTGACGATTTAATCAAGTGGTATTTATGCATAATTTGCTTGTTGAAGTGACTATATGTTTTACAAGCAAAAACTACTTGATGTTGATGTATTACATATCTATTCTTTGCTTTATTCTTTCGTAAACAATGAAAAAAGTCATCATGTACTATTTATGTCTAACTTGCTTTTGAAGATGAATATTATGTAGTGTGATGAGCAAATAACTCGTTAGAAATGTATATACACATGTTTTGATTGTGCAATGAGACAAACCAATTGTTTTCATTTGTCACTGTCAGCAATGGAAAGCATGTGACTTTTCAATGGACTATAACATTTCATGTGGGAAAAAACTATGTTTAAACTATGTTTATTTTGTTTACATGTCTATTGAGAAACATTTACACTTGGAAATATTCTCATTTTCATGAGGGTTTTGAAACACAGGATGTGAGACAAAGATCAAGGGAAAATATGTGCTTCACATCTTAATGTATGAACACATTTTGTACTTTGAATTGTTAATATCCCTAATTGTTTTATCCATGTAATTTGGGAAATGTATTTTGTGAGATATGGTGATCAATTATGAATGGTTTTTTTTTTTGAAAGACTGAAAGTTTGAAATGCTATTTATGGTGGATCATGATGATTGATTCTATACGTTGATTATTAATTTGGTGAATCATGTGTGATGGTTACACATTTTGAGATTCATGGCTGAAGATGTGTTTAAGTGAAGTTGTATATCCTTTAAAAAATTTTCTGGAGAAAATTTTTTCATCCCAGGATGGGGGGTGTCATGTGACGTAGCCTCACATCAAGGCATGTGACGCTCCATCACATTAGTTAGTGATATGAATCATTTCCCCATGCCACAACGGAAAAGGAAGAATTATTCATGTGGCTTGACTAGTGTAGCGGGCGTCCCCAAATAATTGTGAGTATGACTCGGTAAAGAAACAAATGTGGTCATTGGGTGAAAGTGACCACTGAGTGATAGTTTAACAAGGGCTGGTAAGGTGCTGGTCATGTGTTTTGAACACTGAGTATGCACTCACTAGGAGGAAGGAGGAAAGAATCAGTTTTAACCCAGCAGATGGCCCAGAGACTCGAACCTGTCAGGACGTTGGTCCTCGCTGCTGACCAGTCATTACCAGCCCTTCACCCTTAGCCCTTCACCTTTTACCCTTCGCCCTTCACCCTTCACCTTTCACCCCGTGAGGTGGTTGAAGATGGCCATGGTGTGGGGAACACAAACCCGGGAGGCAGCCCCAGGAATTAAGGACTCCAGGGAGAGGAGTCGGGAACTCGTCATCTCTCCAGGGACAGGAGAAGACGAGGGAGAGGAGTTGGAACTCATCTCTCCAGTGACAAGAAGAGTCGAGGGAGAGGAGTCGGAAGTCATATCTCCAGGACGGGAGAAATCGAGGGGCGAGAATGATGTCTGAGAGAGACAGGGAATCCTGAAAGGATGAGGCGAGTCGTAATTTTGGATGCAGGCATAGCATCAAGGAGTGAGAGAATCATTTATTTTCCTGGTCTGAATTTTGTGGCCAATGTTGTGTGAAGGCCCTGACTTTATGAAGTCTTGAGTGAGTTAGTTTGCCTCTCAGTGGAAAGAGAGCTTCATGTATAAAATTTGTTTATAACGTGTTTGATGTGATTTAGTAAAGTGTTTTCCCGAAGGAGAGGGGGAGAAGAAAAAACATTCGGTAGTGCGCCTTTTGGTTGATTGGAAAGATTGCGTGTGCGTATGGAGTAAATGCTGTCATGAATGCGCGTGTGCAAAAGTGACAGTGTGACATGCACGATGTTGACCGATGATACGGGAAACGACTGAATGATGCGCCGGCTGGCAGCTCCTCAGTCGGCACTACCCAGGTAGGCAGCCCGTTGTGTAAACGAGAGTGTTTATTATATTATGTGTAAAGCGCTTAGAGCCCCAATCTTAAGAGAATAGGCGCTATAAAAATTAACATTATTATTATTATTATTATTATTATTACACTGGTCCTGTACCCTCAGCATTGTAGCACAGATCCGCAGCAAAAGTTTACAAGCTGTCATCGCACCTCATTCCACCTCCCCACAGACTCTGGATGAAATTTGGCTGTAGTCCTGCTGACAAACTGACAGACAAATTGATCGACCAACAGACGCTGGTTAAAACATAATCTTGTTGGCAGGGTGGTAAGTAAAAAAGAAGAAGACCCCCCCCCCCCCCTTAAACCTCAAGAATAACGATGATAATGGTAATGTATTATATCTGCTTATACAGTGCAGTATTATCCCCCAAACCTCAAGAATAACGATGATAATGGTAATATGTGATATCCGCTTATACAATGCTGTATCATTACCCCAGACCTCAAGAATAACGATGATAATGGTAATATATGATATCCGCTTATACAGGGCCGTATCATCAGCAAGAGTGGCATGAGACCAGACATAGTAGTCCACTCTAAGTCAACCAAGCAGCTGATCATGATCGAGCTCACGGTGCCATATGAGAACAGAATGGAGGCAGCTCAAATCTACAAAACTGAAAAGTATGCTGATCTGGCAAACAGCCTGAGGAGAGAAGGCTAAACAGGTCAAAGTCCTCACTGCAGAAATTGGAGCTAGGGGATTTGTAGGAACGTCTGCATACAGCCTCATGAAACAGCTCTCAGTTGCAGGGAAGGAAAAAACCAGAGCCCTGAAAGCAATGGCAGAAGCGGCAGAGAGGTGTTCAAGCTGGATCTGGTCAAGGAGGAACAAAAGTGAACTTCATAAGGCTTAATTTCCTCACAAATATCAGGTGTCCCTGTGGCTCAGTGGTTAAAACGCGAGTCATTAAGTAGAAAATGAGCATGTCCAGAGGGTCATGGGTTCGAATCCCAGCCATGGCTCGTCCCAAGATGGGGAAAAAAAAAAAAAGGGGGCAGCAGAGGGACATCCGGAGTCATGAACCGGGTGTGGCCCAACCCCCCTAGAGTGTCAGGAGATAAGAGGCCGAAACACTTGCTTGAAGGGGGCTTCTCTTCTGAGGACTCTCTGCTGCCACGCTCTCCACGAGTTTCTTTCTACTGATATCCCTTATACCGTGCAGTATCATTACCCCAAACCTCAAGAAAAACGATGATAAAGGTCATATGTGATATCCGCTTATACAGTGCAGTATTATCACCCCAAACCTCATGAATAACGATGATAATGGTCATATGTGATATCCGCTTATACAGTGCAGTATTATCACCCAAACCTCAAGAATAACGATGATAATGGTAATTATGATATCCGCTTATACAATGCTGTATCATTACCCCAGACCTCAAGAATAACGATGATAATGGTAATATATGATATCCGCTTATACAGGGCCGTAAATTTTTACCCCAAACCTCAAGAATAATAATGATAATGATAGCATACGATATCTGCTTATGTAGTGCAGTGTCATTGTCAGGGGTAGATTCTCCTCAGAATGTGATAAGTCTTGCGGAGCAGGATTCCCCGGTGTGGCAGACGTGCTGATTGGTTTTCCAGTGGCCGTTCGAACCAGACGTGTTCCAGAAACAGGCCATTCTGCACCTGGAGAGGCACGAGAGTGTCTTTGTCGCTGCTCACACGTCCGCCGGGAAGATGTGGTGGCAGAATACGCCATCGCTCTCTCTTTGAACACATGACGAAGTAAGTGTGGGCAGACCGCCAGAGAGGAAGAGGTGAGCAGTGACAGGGTGGGAATGGTGGACCTGGGGGCGGTTGCATGTACAGACTTAGCGGACTCTAAGTTATGCTTAAAGTTAGGGATTTGCTTAGCGTGAAGGAATCCTGTTGCATGGGCTTGCTTAGCAGCAAAGGATGCTTAACATCTTGCTTAAAGTTAGGACAGCTCCCCCATGCGTAAGTGCGAACTTAGCTAGGACAGAGCATACCGCAGTAAATAAAAATGGCGAACCGCGTTGTGTATGGGCTTCTGTTGCGCCGAAATTTTGAGGTGAGAGAGAATTTTCAGGGATCGGACGAACCCTTTTAATGTGTATGACGACGTAAATTGTACTCGAGATTCAGATTTCGACGGGCAGACATTTTAGACCTGTGTGATATGATTGAGGATGACATTGATCACCCGTTTCAAAAGGCGAGGCTCGCTGACTTCGCTCTTGCAGCTACTGATCGCACTGCGTTTTTATGCCAGTGGGTGTTTTCAGGAAGTCATTGGGGATTTGTTTGGTGTCGACAAAAGCACAGTGTGTCGAGTAATAGAGTTTTTTCGAGCATTCGCAAACAGGCTGGATGAGTATGTTCGCATGCCAACGGTGGAGACGGCCACAGAACGGCCAACAGTGAAATTTGCTGTTCTCACACGTTTCTTCCCGTCGTTGTCCACCATGCTGTCTTGTTGATTCTCATCTGCGGGAGTTACTTTCCATTGGTTCGTTTTGGTGACGTATGCACAAACTGTGTACGATGACGAGCCATGCTAAAAATAACCATCCTGACCAACAACTTAGTTAAGTCCGCGACAAAGACGGTATATGCAACTGATTGACAAAAATGCGCTAACGAAATCTTTACAAAGTTTGCTTTGGCTCTAAGCAAACTTTGCTTAAGTCAACTTTTAAGAATGTATATGCAACCGGGCCCCCGTCCTTGAGCCCAGGAAAGATGGGGTTGGGGAGGGGGGAGGTTCGATAGGAGTGGGGATGGGGGTCAGGATGGGATAGAGTGGGAGGGGAGATGGGAATGAATGGGAGGGAAAGGATGAGAGGGGGTTGAGGAGAGAGGGGGTGGGGTGAAGGAAGCAGGGCACAAAAAAAAAATGCATCTCTGCGCTTTTGGGGTATTATCTGCTCCATTAAAAACACAGCGCGTGCGCGCGCACACCCCACACACACACACACACACACACACACACACCACACACACACACACACCACACACACATAACCTATATAAGAGGTTTTATGGTGTATTCACAGTTAATGTGATGGATGTTTTTTTTTCCTTCGGATTTAAGGTTTGGTTTGCGAGATGGAGAGGGATGGCTCTCAGAAATGTCGCTGTGTACGGCAGTGCAGCTGAATGTTGTGAGTCCAAGCTGCTGGGCGAGGCAGAGTTTTGCCACCTGAGCACCCCTTCTGACTACCCAGCGGTAAATTAGTGTCTGATTCAGGTCAGACATGGTTCGACTCATAGAAGGAGAGGGTTGTTGCCTTTCCTTCCATAACACCTGGACGTACCTGGACATGGTTGAATTGTTAACGCTCCTGTGACCATTAGATTATTGGATTTAACGTGATTTGAGGCGCTGTTGTCCTCTTACCGGAATGGTGTTTTCCATGCTCTGTGTATGAGAGGCTGTTCTTTAACCGGAATAGGGTTTTTTGCAAGCAAAGGATCAACAAACACTACCATGCCCTCGCAGATTGTTGTGACCCTGCTGAACTGCAAAAATCATGCTCTTATGGGAAGTTGTTATGTTACAAGTGATGGAACGTTCCAGACTGAAGTCTCAGGCTAGGTCACCATCTTCAAGCTTTGCACAGGACATTCAAGACTTTAACAGCCGTGTACACCTAAGCTGAATTGCCCCTTACCCCCTTGCTGCCGGTGCGGGCAGGTGGAGTCACGTTGAAGATGACATCCTCCAGGACTGCCTGTTCCATGCTGACCATGAGAAACAGCACCTTACCAGATGGGACAACAATGTGCTGGCAGCTGTGGGGGAGCCAGCGAAAGCTTGAGAGGGTAGCTGAATTCATATCGGAGACAGGACAAAGAGAAGAGAAACAAGAAGAAAGACGTCTGCACAGTTCGTTAATCTTCAAGAAAATGCTCTCTCTTTTTTTTATGGGAAATTTTGGACTGCGTAATTGGGTAGACAGATCTGTGAGTTCAGTTTCAGTTCCATTGAGGAAGAATCACTGTTTGCGGCGTTGTCTGTGTCGGCGTTACCACTTCTGTTTTATGTGTGCGTGTTCTGTCATGTGTTTGCGTTTGTGTGTGTGTGTGTGTGTGTGTGTGTGTGAGAGATTGAGAGAGAGAGATTTTTGATTTTCAGTACAGTTAAGATGTAATTTGTTTTATTGTTACAATTTCTGATTTTATCATTTTACTTATAAATGTTAAATGTTTCCCTGTTAATTTTCCTTTATGATTTTTATGTCATTCAGTTGTTATTTGTATAATTTTCGTTTTCTCATTGATTGATTAAGGGTTTTTTAAAAAAATGTCAGTACAACACTATGTTGATCTGACAGAAAATGGTTTCAGTCAGTCAGTATGTGTGTGTGTGTGTGTGTGTGTGTGTGTGTGTGTGTGTGTGTGTGTGTGTGTACATGCCTGTGCATGTGCTCTTAGGAGCATATGTGCATGCATGTGTGTGCATATGTGTGTATACAAATGATTAAATGTATCTAAAAGCTGTTCACAGGATAGAAAAGAAAAGAATTCATTCAAAAAGAAAAAAGAGGGAAAGAGAATTTTTTTAAAATCTAAATATTGCATTCAAATTTGTCTTAAAGAGTGTCTCAGGATCTAAAAACCATACCTGAAGGGGTGAAACACAAGACAAGTGGAGAGGAGATGGGTGATGTGGAGGGACAAACAATCAGGTTAAAAACAACAGGCTGAGGGTGCAGGGTGGAGGGATTGGAGTGGGAGTTGGGGGGGAGGGGATTCAAGCTGTTTTCAATTAACAACAAACAAACTAACAAACATGGCTGCGAATATTACAACTGTTTTGTCCCCCCTCCCTCTCTTCACATTCTCCTCCTCCACATCTCTTCTGTGTTGGTTTGGTTTTAGGGTACAGTATGGTTGATATCCAGCAGCCATGCAAGCCCTCCCTTACCCCCTACTTCCCCTCCATGCACACAGACACAGAGACACTGACCCAGACACACACACACGCACATGCACACACACACTACACTTTTATCACTTATCTGTATGTCTGCTTCTCCTTTCAAAAGCCGCCTACAATATGGTTTGTAGCTTCACGCAAAATAAGAGATGAGAACACTTTGGGGGTATTACAAATATATCAAGGCAGGGAGAAGTTTCATAGTGTACATCTCTGCCATAGCAGGGTACGGTTTTGTGTGCTGTGCAGCATGCGCTAACCTGTATACATCCCCCTTTGAGAATGTTCCTGAGTTCATTATGTGGTTTGTTGTTGCTGATGCTAATTTTGTATTCATAGCAAACCTTTAGGGGTAACTGTGTTCTTGTGCTTTCAAACACAGGACGGTGTATACATCCCCCATCAAGGCGTTGTCCAATCAGAAGTTCCGTGACTTCAAGACGACCTTTGGTGATGTCGGTCTGATTACTGGGGACGTACAGATCAACACCACGGCGGCTTGCCTGATTATGACCACAGAGATTTTGAGGTGTGTGTGTTTGTGTGTGTGTGTGTGTGTGTGTGTGTGTGTGTGTGTGTGTGTGTGTTTGGTGTGTGTGTTGTGGTGTGTGTGTGTGTGTGTGGTGTGTGTGTGTGTGTGTGTGTGTGTGCTTTGGTGTGTGTGTGCTTTTGGTGTGTGTGTGTGTGTGTGTGTGTGTGTGTGTGTGTGTGTGTGTGTGTGTTATTGTGTGTGTGTGTGTGTGTGTGTGTGTGTGTGTGTGTGTGTGTGTGTGTGCATGCATGTGTGTGTGCGTATGTGTGTGTGTGTGTGTGTGTGTGTGTGTGTGTGTTTGGTGTGTGTGTGTGTGTGAGTGTGCGTGTGCGTGTGCATGTGTGTGTGTGTGTGTGTGCGTGCATGAGTGTGTGTGTGTGTGTATGTTTGATCTGTGTATATTTGTGTGTGTGTGTGTGTGTGTGTGTGTGTGTGTGTGTGTGTGTGTGTGTGTGCTTGTGTGCGTGTGCGTGTGTGTGTGGGTGTTTGGTGTATATTTGTGTGTGTTTGTGTGTGTGTGTGTGCATGCATGCTCTGTGTGTGTGTGTGCATGCATGCTCTGTGTGTGTGTGTGTGTGTGTGTGTGTGTGCGCATGTGTGTGTGTGTGTGTGTGTGTGTGTGTGTGTGCGCATGTGTGTGTGTGTGCGCATGTGTGTGTGTGTGTGTGTGTGTGTGTGTGTGTGTGTGTGTGTGTGTGTGTGTGTGCATGCTTTCAAATGTGCACCTGCTTGTGCTGGCACAGGAGCACATCTGTAATGGATGTGTGTGATGTTTCAAGCATTTTTTCACTGCTCGTGAAGTTGGTTCTATAATTGGTTATACCTGTACCTTTTTTTTGTTGAAAGATGGAAAGCTTAGATTGATTTTTGCATGTGGAATAACATGAAATCATCTTTTACAATTGGCTCCCTTGATTGTCGGCTGTCTGCATTTGATGCCATGCACCCTGCAGTTTTCAAAACTTACTGTTTCAGCAATTATAAACATTGTCTGTAGTCAGATTGTGCAGATGTCTTTTCAAATTCAACATTTGAGGACATTTTCCTACATGTTGATGTATGAAACATTTTCATGTTTAATTTTATTTTATGATTAGTAAACTGTAGTCCAGTTCTGTCCAAAAAAAAAAAGCGTATGAGTGAAATATTTGTGATTTGATGCAATGTGGTGATCTTTTTTCTTGCTTGATGGCGATAGGTTAATACAAAAATATTTCTTTATATATATATTTATTAATTTTTTAAAATTTTATATGTATATACATATATAATCCTTTCTCTCTTTTCATGTATCTGTCTATCTATGTATCTATCTATCAATATCTATATCTGTCTCTCTGTCTCTCTGTCTCTCTCTCTCTCTCTCTCTCTCTCTCTCTCTCTCTCTCTCTCTGTCTCTCTCTCTCTATCTGTGTGTGCGACTGTGTGTGTGTGTCTGTGTGTGTGTACTGTCTCTCTTTGTGTGTGTGTGTGTGTGTGTGTGTGTGTGTGTGTGTGTGTGTGTGTGTGTGTGTGTGTGTACTCTCTCTCTCTCTTTTGCCCTTATTTGATCAGACTGTTTTGTGAAAACAGAAGCAGAATATCCATCTAACGCAGATGCTTGGCATTACAGGTCTATGTTGTACAACGGATCTGATGTTATACGAGATCTGGAGTGGGTCATATTTGATGAGGTGCATTACATCAATGATGCTGAGGTAAGTTAGATCGTATGTACCACTGACAGAGTGGGTCATATTTGATGGGGTGCATTACATCAATGATGCTGAGGTAAGTTAGATCATACATACCACTGACAGAGGGGGTCGTATTTGATGAGGTGCATTACATCAATGATGCTGAGGTAAGTTATATCATATGTACCACTGACAGAGTGGGTCATATTTGATGGGGTGCATTACATCAATGATGCTGAGGTAAGTTAGATCATACATACCACTGACAGAGTGGGTCGTATTTGATGGGGTGCATTGCATCAATGATGCTGAGGTGATTTTAATGTCTGTCTACTCTAGGACTGACACAGTGGGTCATGTTTGATAAACTGCATTGCATCAGTGATTTTGAGGTGTGGTCATTTGTAGGACTGACGGAGCAGGTCATATCTTGTTCTTCTTCTGCATACGCAGGCTGATACTCCTGCAGACACTCCCTGTATAGACAGGCAAGTGTCAAACCCATCTGCCCAACAAAGGGAGTGGAGTTTTGTGTGTATGACCGTTTTTTTTTATCCCGCCATTAAGGCAGCCATACTCCAACTTCGGGGAAGGTGCTTGCTATGTGTAACGTGTCATCCATACCAGCTGCCAAACTGGCCTTCTCTTCTGAAAGTTGGTGATGGGATTTTACGTATGTGCAAGATGTTATGCATGCGTTCACACACAGAACCTTGGTTTATAGTCTCATTTGAAGGACTGTATGGGAAATGGAGTCAGAACCAATGTTAACTCCAAGGGAAAAATCCCCTGTACCGAAACGGCTCGGCGGAGATTTGAACCCTCAACCCCAGGATTATGAGTCCGGCGCTCTACCACTGAGTTATTCCGGCCCCAGCAGGTCATATCCAATCAGGTGCATTACATCAGTGATGCAGGAGTGAGTTTGATCATACCTAGTATTGATGGAGGGGGTGTAGGGGCGGTGTTGTTGGCACACAGACTACATACTCATGGTGCAGACTCTGGTATCAGGTGGTGTATGTAAATGGCCATGAGGACCTGTTGACCAGTGAGGGATTGAGGGAAAGAACTGGTGTTGACATGTGTGAGTGACACAGGCAGGCAGACAGTACCAGACTTTCCTCCAAGGAACGGGGTTGGTGGAGAGGTGGCAGGATGAGAGGGGAATGGATGACACTACACTACACTACACTGCACTGCACTGCACTGCACTACACTACACTACACTACACTACACTACACTACACTACCCTGCACTGTACAGCATTGCACAACACTGCACAACACTGCACTGCACTGCACTGCACTGCACTACACTGCACTGCACTGCACTGCACTGCACTGCACTGCACTGCACTGCACTGCACTGCACTGCACTGCACTGCACTGCACTACACTGCACTACACTACACTACACTACACTACACTACACTACACTACACTGCACTGCACTGCGCTACACTACACTACATTACACTGCACTGCACAACACTGGACTCCACTCCACTCCACTGCACTGCACTGCACTGCACTGCACTGCACTGCACTGCACTGCACTGCACTGCACTACACTACACTACACTACATTACACTGCACTGCACTGCACTACACTACACTGCACTGCACTGCACAACACTGCACTGCACTGCACTGCACTACACTGCACTACACTGCACTACACTACATTACACTGCACTGCACAACACTGCACTCCACTCCACTGCACTACACTGCACTGCACTGCACTGCACTGCACTGCACTGCACTGCACTGCACTGCACTGCACTGCACTGCACTGCACTGCACTGCACTACACTACACTACTTTACACTGCACTCCACTGCACTGCACAGCATTGCACAACACTGCACAACACTGCACTGCACTTCACTGCACTGCACTGCATTACACTACACTACACTACACTGCGCTGCGCTGCGCTGCGCTGCGCTGCGCTGCGCTGCGCTGCGCTGCGCTGCGTGCGCTGCGCTGCGCTGCGCTGCGCTGCGCTGCGCTACTTTACACTGCACTCCACTGCACTGCACTGCACTGCACTACACTACACTACACTACACTACACTACATTACACTGCACTGCACTGCACTACACTACACTACACTGCACTGCACTGCACAACACTGCACTGCACTGCACAACACTGCACTGCACTTCACTGCACTGCACTACACTACACTGCACTACACTGCACTGCACTACACTACACTACACTGCACTGCACTGCACTACACTGCACTGCACTGCACTGCACTGCACTGCACTGCACTGCACTGCACTGCACTGCACTGCACTACATTACACTACATTACACTGCACTGCACTGCACTGCACTGCGCTACACTACATTACGCTGCACTGCACTGCGCTACACTACATTACGCTGCACTGCACAACACTGCACTACACTACACTGCACTGCACTGCACTGCACTGCACTGCACTGCACTGCACTGCACTACACTACACTACACTACACTACACTACACTACACTGCACTGCACTGCACTGCACTGCACTACACTACACTACATTACACTGCACTGCACTGCACTGCACTGCACTGCACTACATTACACTGCACTGCACAACACTGCACTCCACTCCACTGCACTGCACCACACCGGGTCGCACCACACTACCCTACACTACACTACACTACACTACACTACACTACACTACACTACACTACACTACACTACACTGCACCGCTTCATACCGGGTCGCACCACACTACCCTAAACTTCACTACATTACACTGCACCACACTACACTACACACAGAGCTTTGTCACAGCCCTGGCACTGTCCCACAGCTCAGGTGGAGATGACTGGAGCAATGTTCACCAGTGCAGTGCTGCCCCTTTTCCTTCTCTCTGCCCTGGGACTAGTGATGACCGTGATGGTGGTCAGTCACGATGATTGCAGAGGGTAATGATAAAGGAGGACAAATAAATGTAAGACGAGGGGTTTTTTTGGGGGGGGGGGGGGGGGGGGGGGGGGGTCTGAAATCCCTTTATTCTCATTCCTCCCTAATCATAACTTTTCTGCTTACACACACACACACACACACACACACACACATACACACACACACACACACGCACACACACACACATACTTACACACACACACACACACACAATCAGCGAAGATGACTCTCCGAGTTTGCTGTCTTTACACGTTGTTCGTAGTTCTGTCATTTGTGCGTTGTGGAAGTAAGAAGCTCCGTGTTGCTTGTATGAACACTGAGGGTGATGATTTGGGCTTCAGGACTAAAACAAACATGCCATGTTTAGGAGTTGGCCAGTTTGTTTTTTTGTGCTTAAGAAAAGTAAGAGTAGTGAAACATTGCTGCTTCATGGTTATTTTGTGGCTTTCTTTCATCAGAGCAATATTTGTAAGTTTACACATAGATACAAGGAGACTTGAACGAAGACTAGGGAATTTTTGATTTTAAAAAACTTATAAATGATCATATAATAGTTCGTTTTCTCTGCATTTGTATGTGATTGTTAGGGAAAGGATTATAAAGTGATGAGTGACGGGAGTGAGAGGGGTATATGAGCCTGTAAAGGTTTGTTGATCTTTAAGTAAGGAGAGAAGGTAGTCACAGGGAGGTTTGGGACCTGTAAGGGTTTGTGGATTGTAAAATAATGTGTGATGGCTTCCATAAGGGACGTTGGGGCCTGCAAGGATTTATTTGTGGATTATGAAATAATGAGTGAGGGTGGTCAAAGGGTGTGTTCGGACCTGTAAGGGTTTGTGGATTGTAAAATAATGTGTGATGGTTGTCATGAGGGACGTAGGGGCCTGCAAGGATTTGTGGATTATGAAATAATGAGGGCCTGAAAGGGTTTGTGGATTGTAAAGTAACGTGTCAAGATTATCAGACGGGATGTAGGGGTCTCTAAGGGTTTGTGAATTATAAAGTAATGAGTGATGGTGTTCAGAGGGTGTGTTGGGACCTGTAAAGGTTTGTGAATTATGAAATAATAAGAGCAGGTGGTCAGAGGGAGTGTTTCAAAATGTAAAGGTTAGTGTACCATAAAGTAACGAGCAAAGGTGGTCTGAGGGGTATTAGGGTTGATAAGGGTTTGTGGTTCATAAACTAATGAGCAAAGATGATCACAGGGGAAACAGGGACCTGTAAGGATTTATGGATGATAAAGTGATGAATGAAGGTGATGAGATGAGTTGGGACCTGTGGATCTCAAAGTCGTGAGTGAAGTTGGTCAGACAAGTGGGGTTTTTTTTGGTGTTTTTTTTTGCTTGTAAGAGTATGATTTTTAAATCATTGAACAAAGATGATCAGAGGTGGTGTAGGGGCCTGGTGATTTGAGGGACTGTAAAGTACTGTGTGAAAATGTTCAGAGGGGATGCTGAGGCCTGTTGAGGTTATTTGGGTCAAAAGGTAACATAGCCAAGGTGGCCAGAGGTCTTTAGAGGCCTGCTGAAGGGATTCCTTTGGCGCTGACAGAGTCATAATGGCCGCAGAATGTGGCTGCACAGGCCTCCGACATAGGTTGTGTGGGAGCATGGCCTAGAGTATCCTAGAGCTGTAATGGCTACAGAATCCGTCCAGACAGACCAAAGACAAAGGCTTTGCCTTGGCTATACTTTGTGAGACAAGCCAGGTCTGTCAGGTACAAAGGAAAGTGACTAAGGGTTGGTCCTGTCTGGCATCAGCGGAACGTTGTGTGTCGTTTCAGAGAGGGGTGGTGTGGGAGGAGGTGCTGATCATGCTGCCCCAGCATGTCAACGTCATTCTGCTCAGCGCCACTGTGCCCAACACCATGGAGTTTGCCGACTGGATCGGGTGAGCCTGACGATCGGTGCTTTTTGTACTTGACTGTTTTTGTGGGTCATGTATTTTGTGTACTCTGTCGTTGGTCAATGGTCGTTTTTGTGTTTGAAATGGCGTTATCGCTGTAGGCTGTTGACAGATAGATGTGGATGCAGTTGATGAAAGATCTGAAGATCTGGAGTCTAGATCCTTGAGGATCTTCCACGTGTTCAAGCTGAAGCAGGATCTATTATCCTTAGATTTCTCCTGTGCTAGGTGAAGAAGGATTTATGTTCAGGAATCTCCATCATGTCTGTGTTTTTCCTGTGTGTTTAGTCTGCTGTTGTCTGCTCATTGCATGTTCCATACTCCGTAGAGAAGTTCTTGTTCTTGGATAAGGGAAGTATTAACAGGATTCATGTTTTTTGGTTTTTTTTTTGGTTTTTTTTTTTGTTTTTTTTTTTTTTTTCCTTCTCCTTTCATTTAATCATTTATTACTCTGTGTGCGGATGTTGTCCTGCAGAGTAGGGTGGTGTTGTCAGTCCTGTTCGTCTGTGCGACGGCACGATCATTCATGAACAGTGTGGCAGATCTTCGTCAGCTTTCACAGGGCTCTTTGTAAGGCCAATGTTTAGAACTGTAAGGCCAATGTTTAGAACTGTAAGGCCAATGTTTAGAACTGTAAGGCCAATGTTTAGAACTGCAAGGCCAATGTTTAGAACTGCAAGGCCAATGTTTAGAACTGTAAGGCCAATGTTTAGAACTAACAACACTTAGACTTTGACGGGTTCAGAAATGAAGAAGTGGTGGAAATCAGTTACATAACACTCAGAAACAGAGATGATGTCATGCTTGCCAGCTTTACGTCTCTGTCTTGGACCAGTCTTTCTTTCTTTCTTTCTGCGTACGCAGGCTGATACTCCTGCGGACACTGCCTGTATAGACAGGCAGTGGAGTTTTGTGTGTATGACCGTTTTTTTTTTATCCCGCCATTAAGGCAGCCATACTCCATCTTCGGGGAAGGTGCATGCTATGTGTAACGTGTCATCCATACCAACGGCCAAACTGGCCTTCTCTTCCGAAAGTTGGTGATGGGATTTTACGTGTGTACAAGATGGACCAGTGTTCTCTCTTGCTGTCTCTTTCTCTGTGTGTTAGTGTGTGTGTGTGTGTGTGTGTGTGTGTGTGTGTGTGTGTGTGTGTGTGTGTTTTCCTGTTTTGTTGTTATTGTTTCCTGTGGCAAAAAAAAGTTAAAATTTTCACCATGTCTTTGGTTCGGTTGTTTGTCTGGCTGCCCAGATTGGGAAACATGGAGTTTGGATGAAGGATGAATGGATTGAAATTTGGTGTGGATCAGGATCAAAGGGCAGATCCAGGATCTGTTTGACTATGACGGAGGTCTGTGATCTCCCGATTGTCTTTTTGTCGTTGTGGTACATGTTATCTTTGCTTACGTGTGTTCAGGAGAACCAAACGGAAGCACATATACGTGATCAGCACGACCAAACGCCCGGTGCCCTTGGAGCACTATCTGTACACTGGCAACAGCAACAAGACCAGCTCTGAACTCTTTCTGCTGCTGGATGCCAAGGGGAGCTTTCAGACCACAGGGTATGCTGCTGAGTGTGTGTGTGTGTGTGTATGTGTGTGTGTGTGTGTGTGTGTGTGTGTGTGTGTGAGTGTGTGTGTGTATGTATGTGTGTGTGTGTGTGTGTATGTATGTGTGTGTGTGTGTGTGTGTGTGTGTGTGTGTGTGTGTGTGTGTGTATGTTTATGTATGTGTGTGCGTGTGCGTGTGTGTATGTGTGTGATACGACAAAGAATGATCGAGCTGTTTTCCCTCTGCATTTATTCACCAATCTCCCACTCCGTCCCCGTCCCTTTTTTTCTTCTTTTTTTTGTTTTTTTTGTTTTGCTACAAGGTTTGGTTTAACTTCATCATTAGGTTGTCCTTTATCTTCTGCCTCATATTCTCCATCACTGATACACTTGGACACTGATCCTCAGAAGAAAATCCTACCGAGTGTCTCTATAGCGTGATTGTGTGTGCCAGGGAATGGGCAGCCCTGATATGGCCCTTTGCGGTCGGCTGGGCTATAAGCAACATTATCTTATCTTGCCAGGGAATGGGAGATCTTTCTTGGTGCCTGTAATGTGATCGTGTCATCAAAGAATGGGTGGTGGTCCTACTGAGTGCCTCTGTCCTGTGATTGTTTTGCCAGGGAATTTTGCCAGGGACGTGTGTGATGCTGCCATCGAAAAGCGATCCAGACCTAGCGACTACCTCGCAAAGTCACACAGATAGGAGAGGGAAAAAAGAAAATCAACTTGACTTGGGGAATACCATGTAAGAAGAAGCAGACTGGAAGGGGAAGCCACTCACTTATTCATTGCAGAAGTCAGACCATGGACGTATGATTTCACGTCTCAGCAGGTGTTTTATTGAGTAGACCACCGCTGTTCGTCAGCAAGAGAACTGACGTAATAACCAGCCCCCATAACACAGTGATGGGGGTCACAGGTCGTGGGCTGGGAAGCCAACATGATGGGCGTACGTTTGGGGGTTATTTAAGCCTTGCCAGCTCCTGCACAGAGTTGTTGACACCCTGGTGACAAATGGGAAGATGAGAACCACTCTGGTGAGTTTCATCCGTAGTGGGAGAGTGGCTTCAGTTTCCTGACCAACACTGCAGGTGTCTGTAATCTCCCAGGCCTGGTTGAAACCAGGATGTATTTTGAAAGTATGCTTTCGGTGCAGCCCTGCCATGTTCTTATAGAGCAAAATGGAATATATAGAGCAAAATGGAATATATAGAGCAAAATGGAATATATATAGTAAAATTTTCCTAATGATTAATCGTTATGGAATTTGTTTTTTTTAAAGATTTTTTCCCCTACATCCTTTCCTGTGGTGAGGTTGTGTCAGATCCTTTAGTTCACAAGTTCTGTCAGACTATGGTTGGATGGATGTGGTAGTGCCCTGTAGAAGGAAGTCTCTCTTAAACAGAGTCTGTGACTAATCTGTTACTCATTAGCATGGTGTTTAGTGGGTAGTGTCCACAAATGTTGGATCGGAGCAGGCACCAGTGGACGTTGCTCAAAAGATGCAGCTGCAGTGTCTTGTGATGCCCTGATATTGAAAGCTCCATGTGGACTCCAGGCTGTGACAGGGCAAGTCTGGATGTAGCTATTATGGTGGAAATTGGAATGAGAAGCATGGGATGAACCCATTTATTGCAAAGATGCAAAAACAAACAAACCCTTGATTCTATGGCCCGGGAAAAAGTACAGAAAAAAAAGTGCACATAGTACAACATAACAATTCTAACGTTCCGCTGCAGTGACAGCACACATTTGACATTCAGAAGGAAGTGGTACAAGGAAGATAATCTTTAAAAAAACATCGCTCAGACTAAATTTGTACTTGCCAAAAAATTTTGATAGCACTCACTATTCTGAGTTCTGTTTGTACTTGTCAAAAAATGTTGATAGCACTCATTATTCTGAGTTCTCTTATATGTCTGCTGGAGTGTTTGCCACCTTGTTATGAGCTATCTTTTAAGTCTTCGGGAATGAATTCATGCCTCTGAGAAGGTTGGAAAGATGAAAGAGAAACTAAAATAACTTGCATAATTGTGTGTGACCTTGGAATGCATGACTGTGCTCAGGTACAACAAAGCAGTAGCCGCCAAGAAAGAGCGCGCCAGCCAGAGCTCCCAGAACTTTGGCGCTAAGGGCACCAGGGGAGGCAACCCTCACCAGGTAACGTATTCCTGTCATGCTGATCCATGTCCACTAATGTCTCTGTCTTCATAACACATTTTTGATTGTTCGCATCAGGCATTGGTTTCATGTTTTCCTATAATTTTACTTATTTGTGTTACAGTGTTAACAGGTATTATTTTACGTTTCTGTGTCTTCTGTACACATTTCCGCTCAGTGTTTTTCACCTTGGTTGATAGCAGACATTAAAAATCGTAAAAAGTCACATACCCATTTTAGGGAAATCATTTTCATTAGCAGCTGAAAAACCCATAATACAGAACCAGTTTTTAAGGTTTGAGATCTTTATATAATAATCTAGGTGCTTCAGTTTGAGCAATGGCATGTACAATATCAGTAATGGCTTTCATGTTCATACAAATTAAACAGGTAACGCATCATGTTTTCTACAGTTTATTTAAATGATAAATATGTGTCTTGTCATGAACACATTTCTGTTGGCTTGTAAGAGGCAATGGGTTTGTTTCAGATTGACTTTGAAATCAATTCGTGGATGTTTTGACCCCGTTTTTGAAATTTGAATTGGGAATACAGAGGATGTTTTGTATGTAAAGACAGCTGAAGAGCAGCTGCGATCAAGGGATGGAGATTTGGAAGGGGGGATGTGGGGAATTGAATAGGAGGGAGGTAGTTGGGGGCAACAACATCGACAGTTAACTGCTCGGATGAAAAAGTGCAGAAACAAATGCAAATGTTCATGTTTGAAATCTAACTGCAACAGTAGGTGTCACCATTGTCTGCCAGGTTGATCTCGAGGCTCCTATCTTCTCCAAAATGACAAAAACAGAAGGGTTGAAAAATACTGCCCCATACAGGACAAGAATGTGTGGCTGTCGGTGATCGAGATGCTGAAGAAGAAGGACAAACTTCCCATGGTGGCGTTCATCTTCTCCAAGCGGCGCATCGAGGACAACATCTACAATCTGCAGAGTGTCGATCTCACCACGCAGGCGGAGAAAGCCGAGATCCACATCTTCTTCCACCGATGCATTCAGCGTCTTAAAGGCAACGATCGACAACTGCCACAGGTTTGGGAGTTGTTTGTTGCACCACCTTATGTTTTTTGAGCTAGTTACATTTATATTTGATACCTGTGATGCAGCAGACTGGGATAACCTTCCAGGAGAAACGGGGAAGGGGAAAGCCTATTTTACACCACACTTTCACCACCAGAACAACAACACATTAAGATGGGTGGCCAGAATGGTAGTTTTTGTGTTGGGTGCCAAAGCGATTAGAACTCGCGATATTTGATGTGAACTTGGTATTCTAACCAACTGGGCCAACCAGCACCTTGGCATTGAGTTGTGTTGTATTGAATGTGTGTTAATCATGTTGTGCTACGTTGCTTTGCTCAGAATCATTAATTTTATTCTTGAAAAATGGTGGACATTCAAATATCCTTGTTTTTTTTCTTAAAAAAGAAATTTAAGAATAAGTATGTATTGAACTTGCAAGAATTGGACTGATTTAATGGGATGACAAGGTCAGACCAGAAGCAAGGTCATCACTTACAGGTTCTGATGCACCTTGTCTAGCAAATGAATCTGTCAGATTGTTTCACTAATGGCTTTAATATGAGGGAACCTAGCAGACATGTCATACAGTACCTTTGGATTGAACTGGTTTTATGTATGCCCGAAAGGTGCGAAAAACTGAAGTGAACTCCTCACGACTGAAAGAGTCGCCTTTGCAAAGATTATTCCGTTTACGTGTATTGGGAAGCTTTGATTAGCTCCCCGTCTCTCATTTTTAAGTTCTGGGGATCCTGATCTGTGCATGTATTAGAATCTTTGATTAGCTCCCCTCTTTCTCATTTTTGATTTTTGGGGATCCTGATAATGAGGCGTGATTTCATGCCAAGTTGGAAAAAGGCACTTGTTTGGACAGAGAAGTATATGTAAAAAGATTTAGTAGGAAGACTCTGTTTTCTGCCTTTTGTGTCATGTTCAGATTTTCTTGGCATTTGTAAGTGTAAGTGTCTAATAATGATGTGTGTGAAAATGGGTTGATTGTTAACTGTGATTATTTTGGCTTTTCGTTGTGCACTTTACTACGTGTGTGCATATATATGTCAGTTTGTATATTGTTATCTGATACTTCCAATTTTTTCTTCTTGTGTGTGTGTTGAAATTTCTTTTTATGCATATTGACATAATTCCATTTTGAGTGATTCAGTTGGTCAGTTGATTTATTGTGAATATGGCACTATATGATTTATTCGTTCGTATTATTAATAAATCAGTACTTTAAGTGGTCCCACATATTTTCTCATAAGTCAGTGCTGAACTCATCATTAAGGTTTTCCTCATTTTTCTTTCTTTCTTCCTCCCTTTCTCATTCTTTTTCATTGTTGTTGTTGTACAGGTGTTGCACATGGAAAACGTGCTGAAGCGAGGAATGGGGGTGCACCACAGTGGAATCCTGCCCATTCTGAAAGAGGTGGTGGAGATGTTGTTTCAGAAGGGTCTTGTCAAGGTGAGTTGAGGTCCAGCCTTTTTTGTTTATGTCTCATCTTCCGTGGTCCCTCAAAAGCGCTACTTCCACTCCTCCTGTTCTGGCTCTGCTACACACAGCAACACCAAAGTTCAAGCTGTTGCAGCCTCTGCTTTGGCAGTCCATAGGGAGCAGCCAGTATTACGTTGTTAAATGGCAACCCAAAGGAGGAGACTCTGCACTGCAGCCAAATCACTACAGTTGCGTTCCGTGGTGCCTGCTCTGATTAAGCACGCACGGTATGGAAGTCTACGCTTATCACTTGGTGCCACTGGGGCCCAGAATTAATCTGCTAGCAAACAGTAATTTCATGTGCAAAGAAAACGAAGAGGACGGTACTGTAATGCGCCCTATTGATTCTGGGTCCTTACAGGTGAACTCTACACATAACAACACCTGCTGAGCTCGCTTCTGGTAAGAGTAAGTGGCTGTTATTCAGGCTTATTGTCATTCTACATTGGATCATGATTAAAGCAATTGGCTGTTATTCAGGCTTATTGTCATTCTACATTGGATCATTATTAAAGAGATTGGCTATTATTCAGGCTTATTGTCATTCTACACTTGATCATTGTTAAAGAGATTGGCTATTATTCAGGCATATTGTCGTTCTACATTGGATCATTATGAGGGTAATTGGCTGTTATTCAGGCATATTGTCATTCTACATTGGATCATTATTAAAGTGATTGGCTGCTATTCAGGCTTATTGCCATTCTACATTGGATCATTATTAAAGTGATTGGCTGCTATTCAGGCTTATTGCCATTCTACATTGGATCATTATTAAAGTAACTGGCTGTTATTCAGGCTTATTGCGGCCCATTCTACATTGGAGCATTATTAAAGCAATTAGCTGTTATTCAGGCTTATTGTCATTCTGCACTGGATCAATGAATTTGATTGGCACAGGTACATCTCCTGACCTATTCGGTGCCATGGACAGTAGATGTGCCAGAGGGAGTTTCTGAAGAAGTCACAGAATGCATGAATAACTTGCAGGGCTTGAATGGTCGTGTAAGCTCTGCCCTGTTGCTTGGGACTGGGGACAGAGGCTGTAGGGGGATCTCACACTGCACTGATGTTCGTCAAGAATCTGATAGGACCTGCTGTCGTGAGACAGCGATTATCTTTCCTGACTGACTGAAAGTTTTAGAAAAGAAACTTTGCTTTTAACTCAAAGGCAAACTGGCACCAGATGCAGTGAGAAATGATTGTTTCTTCATACTCACCTGTCCAAACAAATGCCTAATCTCCACTAGGCATGGAACATGCGGTACAACAGGAAAAGGATAAAACAGGGCAGTATATCACAAAACTACTTTTAGTGGTAAAATTCCTGTTTCTGGAAGCAGGACTATTGTGTGTGTAGACTTTGTCTGTTGAACTGCAGAATATGTTGTGCGTGTGTGTGTGTGTGTGTGTGTGTGTGTGTGTGTGTGTGTGTGTGTGTGTGTGTGTGAGTGTGTATGAGTGTTCAGATCCCAATGAGCAAGATTAACAAATGCTGAAAGGGAAAGAAAAACAATGCGTTAACAAACTGGCCACACACTTGTCATGTGAAGCAGCAATATAAGTCGGTCAATGCGGATCTATAATTTTTGCAGCTGTTATATTCTTTACACTATCAATTCACTTTTTTCCTGCTCATCCACAACTGCTCACCAACTACCAGCCCGACCAGTTCTTCACATCAAGGGGTCAGTGTACTTTGTATCACCATGGTCTTAGAGGTTATTTGGGAAGAGTTAAGTGTTGAGAGGTGCATTAATTTCACTTCCTGCCAGAGCCATTTGCACTGCCACTGGAAATGGATTTTAAAAAGTTAGCAGCCTCGTTTGCATTCAACGTCCATTTTGTGTCCAATTCTCATGAGGAGACACGTGATTGTTCGTTCTTTGTTTTTCATTGTCTTGAATGTTGTTTGTGTTTGGCTGAAGAAGACCAAAGAGGTGGAAACGCGTCGTGTTTTGTCTTGTAATTTGTTTGTCTCTTTCATTCTGCAGAACGGTAGTTTGTTTCAGTTTCCACCCACAGTCACTTTGCTTTGAAACAAAGAAAATTAGTTAACCCCTTGACTGCCGCTATTCGTGCCAGGGCAGTCAAGGGGTTAAAAGTGATAGCATATTTTGGACGAATGTGCATGAAACTTTTTATTTTCTCCACTTTAAAAAACGTTGAAAAAAGTTAATGAAAATGTTAAAAAAAAAAAAAAAACCCGCTAGACATACAAGCTTTGCTTTCTTTATTTGGCCACTTTTTGTGCCTGTTTGTCAGATCCTGTTCGCCACAGAGACGTTCGCCATGGGAGTCAACATGCCGGCTCGCACTGTGGTCTTTGACACCACCAAGAAGCATGATGGAACCAACCTACGCACCCTGTTGCCGGGAGAGTACATTCAGATGGCAGGGAGGGCAGGTCGCCGTGGCCTGGATACGACGGGCACAGTCATTATTCTGTGCAAAGGAGACGTGCCTGAGACGTCTGAACTGCATAAAATGATGCTGGTGAGCTGGTCGGAAGATAAAGTGTGAATTTCTTCAAAAATTGGACAGGGCTTATCGTAGTGTTTTTGTTTTCTTTTCTGTATATTTGCCATTTTCATGTCTTGAAAAAGTGTGGAATTTTACCTGTGTGTGCTGGGGACTATTGCTGAGCAGTGGGCTGTATTCTTTCTGAATGTCTGTGTCCCTGTCTCTTAGAAAGGTAACTGAAAACGAGACAGCTCAGTGAAGAGCAAGTGCTTCCCAGAAAAGGGGCTTCAGAGACTGTGTTCGGGTTGTATTCAACACCACACTCGTTAACCCTTTAATTGCCGTCCATCTCCATGCTGCAGGCAGCTCTAAGGTCATTCAACACCACACTCGTTAACCCTTTAATTGCTGTTCATCCCCATGCTGCAGGCAGCTGTAAGGTCATTCAACACTACACTCGTTAACACTTTAATTTCTGTTCATCTCCATGCTGCAGGCAGCTGTAAGGTCATTCAACACCACACTCGTTAACCCTTTAATTGCTGTTCATCTCCATGCTGCAGGCAGCTGTAAGGTCATTCAACACCACACTCGTTAACCCTTTAATTGCTGTCCATCTCCATGCTGCAGGCAGCTGTAAGGTCATTTAACACCACACTCGTTAACCTTTTAATTGCTGTTCATCTCCATGCTGCAGGCAGCTGTAAGGTCATTCAACACCACACTTCAGCTGTAAACCAGCTGTGCAGCAGAGCTGGAGGTGTGAATGGGGATATTTGTTTTTCCATGGCCATAACTGACAACAACCAGCATATCGGTTGTTTTCATTCAAGCATGATATGTAAGGAGAATGAACAAAGTTTCATGATGCAATAAAAAGAGAGAGGGGATGGAGGCCGGGGTTGAGGTGGGCCTGTGGTGAGGGGGTGTAATTTTGTGGGAGGGTGAGTGGGTGGACTGGGCAAGGAGAAGGAGGGGGGGGGGGGGGGGGGGGGCGGATTTTGGAAAGGCGGAAATAATTTTATCATTATTTTCTTTAGTACTTGAGCACAATCACGAACTGCTTTTGTGTTAATCATGATCATGAAGGAAACCTTACTTCAAACTCTTAGAATGATGTTTTTCGTCTGATCTATGGTTTTACGGAGGAAAGATAAATTTCTGATGTGTTTTTAGGCATGTTTTAAAGGGTTGTGTGAATGAGGTGTTTTTTGCTTGTTTTTTTTTTTAATGACTTGTAGGTTGACTTGAACGTGGTGACAGCCCTGATACGGCCCTTTGTGGTCGGCTGTGCTATATGCAACATTACCTTACCTTACCAAACTCTTAGTTATAATGTAATTGCAAATGGTCTCGTAAATGTTTCTGCATATGATTAGACAGAGTAAAGAGATAATATGGAAGTTTTATAACTGGCAAAAATAAATGAAAGTAATAAATACAGTGCTCTCTCAAAATTTCTAGACTATATCATATGGAAAGAACAAAGATTCAGTATGAGGAGGGAAAAAAAAAAAAAATCCTGTTCCTTCCCAGGGGAAGCCAACCCAGCTGGAGTCTCGGTTCCGTCTGACGGACACCATGATCCTGAATCTCTTGCGCGTGGAGCAACTCCGCGTGGAAGACATGATGCGTCGGAGCTTCTCCGAGTTCCATGCTCAGCGTGACCAGGGCAGCCACCGGCAGGCCATGGAGGACCTGAAAGGTCGCATTGCGAAGGTCAAGGACATCGAGTGCTACATGTGTTCTGTGGACCTGGAGAGCTACTACGAAGCCTGTAGGGAGTACCAGGAGTTGAAGCAGAAGTTGCAGGTTAGTGTGTGTGAGGATTGTTAGTGTGGTAGGGAAGTTGTGTGTGTGTGTGTGCGTGTGTGTGTGTGTGTGTGTGTGTGTGTGTGTGAGTGTGTGTGTGTGTGTGTGTGTGTGTGTGTGTGTGCTTTACTTGTGTCTTTGTATGTTTTGAATGTATACATATACGAGCGTATAAAAACAACTTCAATCTAAGTGCATGTAAATACGATGTCATAAAATACATGGGTACCAATGCCAGTGCAGTTATTTACATGCTAAAGATAGCAAATTGATAATCACAGTCAAATCAGAAGTTATTTATTTGCGAAATATTATGAACCTGTGATTATAGTAAAATCAGGACTTTTAACTTCAACAAATTCGGACTTTGTTGAATCGTAATGAACTCGAACCTCATATGGTGCGTGTCATGATTTCTGCAGATCACAGATTTAAAAGTCATATTCAAGCATACTTCTGCCATTAATGGTTATTTAAACAGACTTGTATTCAAAATGGGCAATGGTTTTTGCACCCCAAATGTGGCCTTGCACATGCACGAAGACCTCGCTGAGGGTTTAGCTGGAGAATGCAGAAGAAAACAGTTGTTTTCTTTGTTCAATCTTTGTCATGTCTCCATTTTCAGGAGGTTGTATTGTCTCACCCTGCTGCCATCAAGTCTTTGTCCGCTGGTCGGGTGGTTGTCGTCGACAATGGTCGTCATAGCAACGTCTTGGCTGTCGTCCTTCAGAGCAGCCTGGGGAGCAACAACACACGCACCTTCACTGCTCTCCTCATCTGCGACAAAGACGGCGACTCAGAGGCAAGGGAGGTCACTTCCAACTCTGACAGTGCCAAGGTGAAACCGGTGAAAGCTTCGTCGCTGTTCATTCCCGAGGGCGTGTGTTGGCATGACCTTGTGGAGGTCACGGCAGCACAGATCTCGGTCATCACCACCACCACCATCAAGGTCGAGGCGGACAAGATAGTGAAGGACGTCAAGAAGAGGCAACAGCCACGCTTCAAGTGAGTAGTGACTCCCTTGACTTTGTCCTCCATGTGTTTGCTGTGCGTTCCCGTACAGCTGCCAAGACCCTCCTGTGTCATCATTGACTTTGACCTGACAGAAATGATGTTTTATTTTATCAGAAGTGGATCTTACGTCTGTGTCAGGGTTTTCCACGATCATTGCCATAATGTACTTTCTTTCGTTGTGGTCATGACTTGGAATTTGGGATGCATTCATCTCTTTCTCTTTTTGTAAAGATCTGTAATTGTTGAAAATGTTCATTTTATTTTTCAAATATATTTTTATTGATGACGAATGAGGATGATGAAGATGACTGTCTGTTGGATCTCAGACCTATGGCCTCCTGGTGTATAAGTAGTGATGTTCACCATCACACCATGACCGCTGGTCCGACATGTTTTATTTTTTCCTTTTTGTCTGTTAGTGAGGTGAGACAGGAACCATGCTCATTATTCTGAGCACGGTGACCTTTTACGATTCTGATTCTATGTGATGAGGTTTGAATTCCTGCAGGGATGATCCCCCATCTCAGTCTGTGACGGTGGCCACGCAAGAGCTGCTTCGCCTCTCCGAGAAGCACCCGCAGGGCCTGAGTGGCCTTGACCCAGTGAAGGACCTTCACCTGCGTGATATTGACCTTGTGGAGCAGTTCAGGTCATTGCGTTTTATGAAGGAGGACCTGGAGAAGTTCCAGTGTGTGCACTGTGCCAAGTTTGATGAGCATGTAAGTCGGAATTGTTTGTTTGTTTCTTGTTGGGCAAACTCCATTTAGATATCTGATGTCCACGTGTCTGGAATTCTGAAGTCATGGGTATTATCGATGGCTTGGTGGGATGTAACGCTAATTTTCATAGTCCTGAGGAGATCTTGGTCATGTTTTTAGCAGGTTATGTATTGAATTGGTAATAACTTTTTTAATTTTCATAGCCCTGAGGAGATATTGGTCATATTTTTTGCAGGTTAGATTTTGAACTGGTAAGAATTTTTGAGGTGGCTCTATTCTTTCACTGCTGTTTGGTGCCATTCCGCACAATCAAGCATTTTTTTCTCACAGAGAAAAAAAAATTGTTGATGAATGGGTGAGGCCACAAATGAATGGCTGAAAAAAGGTAGACGGCCTTTTTTTGTTTGATTGGAGATTTGTGTGTTTTTTAAAAAACTTTTCTGTTATGCCTTCTATTCATGTTTTCTGTCCATAAATCATTTTATACGTCTGATTCTGCAGTTCGCCCAGATCAGCAGCAACATGATGCTGAAGGACGAGTACCGACGTCTGCAGTTCTTGTTGTCTGACCAAAGTCTGCAACTTCTGCCAGAGTACCACCAGAGGATGGAGGTCAGTTGGGGGAGGAAGGGTGGAGGAGGAGGGTGGGGGGGGGGGGGGGGGGGGGAGATGAGGGGAAAAATGGGAAAGAAAGCAGGTGAAAACGTAAGGAGGGGATGCTGGGGGAAGGGGTCTGCAACGTGTGTTACATTATCTACTACAGTTGAGGCAGGGGAGGGGGGCTCTGCGTTAAGAGGGAGACTGGGAATGGGAAGGGGAAGTAAATTTGTACTTTTGGCAGTTTGCGGTTACTGTTATTTCAGTATAAAGATGGTTAGGTACAGGATTTTGTTGTTCATTATTTCAGTATAAAGATGGTTAGGTACAGGATTTTGTTGTTCACAGTACATTTGTACTGTTAGCACTTCTTACCATTCCAGTGTAAAGATGGTGATGTTAACAACATTATTTACCCTCAGTACATTTGTACTGTTGGAACTTCTTGCCATTGCATAACGAAGATAGTGATGTGTAAGACTGCTGTCCTGAGAATATTTGTACTATTAGCACTTCTTGCCATTTCATTATTATGATGGTAATATGCAGGCCTTTGTTGCCTGTGTTATATTTGTACTGTCATAGTTCTTGCGGAATTCCGTCTAAAGATGATGAGGTACTTGATTTGTTATCCTTGGTATATCTGTATTGCTGGTACGTTTAGCCTTTCGGTATAAAGATAGTGAGGTACAAGATTGTTGTCTGAAGTTCATCTGTACTGCCAGCACTCTCTTCTGTTTCATTATAAAGACGGTGAGGCGCTGGATTTTTTTTTTCCTTCTGAACTTCTCTATCATATTTTTTGTCTTCAGTACACATGTACTGTTAGCATTTCTAGCCATGCCAGAAGAGTAAAACCAGTCCACAAAGAACTTTTTGTCACCTTCACTGAACAAGTTACGTTTTCATGTGTGTCTATAGATTTGTTTGTTTGTTTGTCCCGATGCATGTTAATACAAAAATTGCTGAGCGTATTTCAGTCAAACTTCAGTAAAAGTTGGAACGTGGCCCAGATTGGGTTTAAACGAAACCAGGTCTTAAGATCTATTCAGCAAGGTTATTACAGATTTTCCGCTGACCAGATCACTGTGTATTAACTGTTGATGAATGGAGTACTACCTAGGAAGTATTAATATTCTTTACAGAATGTCTAAACATTCCGGTGATAGTAACATTCAGTATTTTGTTGCTTTTTTTCCTTACCTGAATTTTGAAAAAGTACATGGGAGGTAATTCTTTCAGCCCATACCAAGTGTTACTTCCCCTGAATGAATCTTCTTTTCTGCAAGATCACCTCGATCTTGGTGGAGGTCTGCGGTCTCCTGAGCTCCCTTCTAGTGTATATTAGATCTAGCTTCCAGTGAAGACCTGCATCAAGGACAAAACATTGAAGAATATCTAGAGGGGGCTCAGCTTCAGTGGTTAACCTCAAGGACTTCTGATGTCTTCCCAACAGGTTCTGCAGAAGCTGCACTACATTGATGACCACAAGGCCGTTCAGCTGAAGGGCCGGGTGGCGTGCGAGATCTCCAACCATGAGCTGATGATCACGGAGCTGGTGTTTGAGAACGTGCTGACGGATCTTCACCCCACCGACATCGCAGCCATCTTGTCTTCCATGGTGTTTGAACAGAAGCACTGCTCTGAGCCGCAGCTGTCCAAAACGCTTGAAGAGGTAATTCGGAGGAAAGCTGGATGAAAAGAGCGGGGACACGGCTGTTCAGAGCAAGCCACTTAGTTCTGAGAGGAAGGGGAGTTTACAGCTCGCCCACGGCTGCAGAGGCCAAGCCGTGAATGCAGGTCAGGGAAAGGGGTGTTTTCTGCAGGCCGCTCCCCACCAGCCAGCTAACCGCGCTGTACTCGGCGAACTGAATGCCATCTGTGTACAGCCGGTCTGGCAACAATGTGTTCGGCATTGCTGAGCGGCCATTACAAATGGGGCTTTTAGTTTGATAATTAGTGGTTGTCATGAAAAATGTAATATATCTGTGCTCTTGAGATGACTGAATAGGCGAATTCCCGACAATTCTTTTAATACCAAACTCCACTTGGTTTATTTTCCTGTAGATAATGTAGATACGGCATGAAAGCTTGTACACAAGTGGTCAGGTGATATTCAAACAATGACAACACACACACAATTGTGCAAAAATGACGTCATCACTTTCTGGGAACTTAATTTTCCCTAGTTAACCAGTACACAAGTTTGATACATGCTTCTGCTTGGACTACAACAACAAAAATGTTGGGTCAGAAATGTGTAAGACTTGTTTGTTCGGCCTTTTAACTAAGTGTCTCGCATGGGACAGAAAAATAAAGCTGTGGGGGTAAGAGGACCGAGGACTGGAATGTTGGAGGTGGGCAGACTGAAGGGAGAGGCAAGTGAAGGTCGTATCAGTTAAGACAGACCATGTTTGACTTCCATCACTGGTTTAGGTCACATTGCTATATTTGAGTTTGCTTTAGGCAACGCAGGTTTTGCTTGAGATATTTCATATAATTTGTTTCACAAGGGGTTGATTTTACCACATGACGCATGCACAAGTGACAAATATTTTAACTGGTTAAGAAATTTGTTTTTTTGAGAGTTCCAGAATGTTTCATAAAGTGAATGGAGTTTTGAGAAGGTTGCAGATATGTAGTATCCCCTACAATTTGATTGCCTGAATGATGTCATGCTTTTTGATTTTTCAAGAATTCCAAACATTTGTGACTGGCTGTTTTATGTCATGGTTTGTGAACTTTCTTCTGGAATATTCTGCACATTTTGAATGGCTGTGGATTCTCAAACTTTCAGTTTCATATGAATAATTGGTGTCTCAGATGACTGAGAGAGAGAGAGTGATCTATGAATGTTGCTGGAGCTGAAGTACATGTGTCCATTTTAGGACTGTACTCATGGTCACAAGATTATTATTATTATCATCATTATTATGAATACTTATATAGTGCCTATCCTCAGCTAGAGACCAAGGTTTAAGCACTTTACAATCCACACTCGTTCACACAACGGGCTGCCTACCTGGGTAGTGCCGACTGAAGAGCTGCAAGCTGGCGCTTCATTCATTCACATTATGACAAATAATGCTATTCAAAAATGATATGAACCATTTTGCATCAATGGTTATGTCGTACATGTAGAAATTTTGTGAACTTTTCTTTGGGACTAAAAAGGTCAAAAGAAGCACAGCCAATGTGTATGTAAATCAATAAACAAGCAAATACATAAACATGTTTGATAAACAAGTGAATGGGTGTATGAATAAATGAATTAAAAGATGTCAAAGCAAAAGTGAAAATTTGAAAAATGCAGTGAAAAAAACCCCAAAGAAATAATGGAAAAACCTGAAAAGAATCTAATCAGCTAAAACAAATCCTTAAAACCAGAAAGACGCTTGGTGGAGAGAGAGACACCAAAGGTTGAATGGATTTTGAAGAATGGTTTACCTGTAAGGGAAGTAATAATAGGCACAGACTGAAATAGTTGTGTCCCATGTTTTTCTTTCGAATAGTATCCGGAAATGTTGAAATCTCAATGTTTTATATCAGCAGACCTTTTATATTATTCCATCAAAATGTGTTGCTTAATATGCAGTTATCATTTCGTAACATTAACCTCAGAGTATTCATTGTCAGTTGAAATATGTAGTACTCTTGGTCTATGGACCCCGAGCCTGCTGTTAGATTAGGATCTATGCCACAGACCTGCACCAAAATGTTGTGGATTCATCCTTAGGTCACATTTAATCTTTTCACCAAGTTTGATTAAAATCATTTCAGCAGTTGTTTAATAATCTTGCTGACAGGCAAACAAGTAAACAAACCAGAACAGATGCGACTGGAAATATAACGCCCTTGATGGACCCAGTTGAGCATTCCAGGGAACGAAGAGATAAATTTGTTTGTAGATGCGTCTTTAAAAACATTTGCACCCATACCCGTTCTGCTGTCTGCTATGTGATGAGTTTTGTGGGTGATCAGGGGAAGAAGAAGATCCTGTCCAAGGCGGAACAGATCGGTCGGCTGCAGCAGGAAGCTGGCATGAAGATTGCCGTGGGCGATTACAAGGAGATGTTCCACTTTGGACTGATGGAGGTGGTCTTTGAGTGGGCCAGAGGAATGGTGAGTTTGTGTGGCCATGGGAATGTTAAGGTGCGTGTGTGTGTGTGTGTGTGTGTGTAAAGAGCGTTGTCAGGAAGTAAGGTTGTATGTACAGGTTGATGGGATGGTGTGTGTATACATTTTGTTTGTGTTGGAATATCGGTTTTGGAGGTGGGGGAGATTAGAGAGAGTTGCTTCTGTTGCATGGTGCGTGACAGATCTCTCTGGAGGTGTTCTACATGCATTCCCACAGACAGCCCCAGCCACACTGCTGAGCTCACCGTGTTAGTCCAGGCACTTTAACTGGTCTCTAAATCAAAACGTAAAGACTTCCTCCTTCTCTCTGACTCCCTTTCTGCTTTTGACACAATTGCTGGCCTAACCCCAAGCAGCCTCAACTGCCGAGTTTACTTGAACTGTGCCCCTCTCAGAAATCTGATGGGAGGTTTTGGCAAGGGCGTAGAAGAGGAGAATAAGGAGGGGAATGTGAAAATTATATTTTCATTTGTGCTGGATAATGGGGATGGATGAGTGTGGTTTGGGGGATGAGATAGGATGCGGGGCGGGGGGGAGGGGGGAGGGGGGGGTGTTGGCAGGGAGACAAGCTTGGAACATATGAATGAACATTTTGATGTGTGTACTTACTAATGGACTACAAAGCTCATGACAGAACACAACAGTACATTTCCTGATTTGACGAAAAAAAAAATCCATGCTGTTCATTAAGCAGGTGCTTTGGAATGTAAGAACCGTTAAGTTAATTTAATTTTAAACCTGCTGATTGTAGCTGCATTTCTGAGTAGAAAGAGACATATTACATAGGTGTGACCATACCTGATCATGAACAGTGGAAACGGGGTGTGCTGTGTGTGCTGGGTGGATGTGGACACCGGATGATCAGCGCTTCGAGCTGTGTTGGCACACACCCTGACCATGACAGCTGGTCATATGTTCAGGATGTCCAGCACAGCTGAGTGCCAAACTCGATTTAGCCATGTGTAGGAGTAGGACGCTTCCGTGTATGAGGCATCCTGATCAGAACTTGAGAAGAAAGTATCAATTTGTTGTTGAAAAATCCGCGATATATATTTTGTTTGTGTGTGTGGAGTGTAAGACAGCTTGAATAGACCTTTAGAACAAAATATCATCATGTTAAGAAATCCACGGTATATATTTTGTGTGTGTGGAGTGTAAGACAGCCTGAATAGGCCTTTAGATCAAAGTATCATCTTATTGTTTAAAAAATCAGGATGTATATTTTGATTGTTTGTGTCTGTACTTAAGGTCATGTATGTGCGCTTATGCTCGTGTGTATTCTTGTGTGCATACATTACTTCTCTGAGTATCTTTGGTTTCCCTCTTTGCCTGTACAAAAAGTTTCAGCACCCTGAGAAATTTGGACAGAGATCTTTCACAATGGCCTGACGATATTCAAAATTCAAGATTGAGACACAAATATCTGATATTGCAGGCAGACTTTCTCTCTCTCTCTTTCTCTCTCTGTCTCTCTGCGTATGCAGGCTGATACTCCTGCGGACACTCCCTCTGTAGACAGACAAATATAAATCCCATCTACCCAACAAAGGGAGTGGAGTTTTGTGTGTATGACTGTTTTTTTTATCCCGCCATTAAGGCAGCCATACTCTAACTTCGGGGAAGCTGACTTTCTAAAAGATCATGTTTCTGACGGACATAATTTTACATTTAGTCACAAGTGTATGACTATGTTCACTACCTTTCTCAGAGGATGTCACTGGAAGACATAGTTATTTAATCACAAATGTCTGACTGAATTGACAACCTTTCTGTGATATCACGCCGCTGATACACACATTTTTTTCATTTAGTCCCATCGGTCTGACTGGGTTAACAGCCATTCTTTACAATTACATCCCATGACTAATCACATATATCAGAGTGTGTTGACAGGTAATTTTCTGAGATGACATTATGATAGACATAATTCTGCAATTAGTCACGGTGTTTTAGTGTGTTGACAACCTTTCTCTGAGGTAACATCATGACAGACATAATTTGCATTGAGGTACACGTGTCTAACCGTGTTGACAGAGATCACCTCAGTGAACACACATAGTTCAACAGTTGGTCACAAGTGTTTTACTGTGATCAGCCTGTCTCAGACAGAATTCTAATTTAGACACAAGTGTCTGTGTCGACAGCCTTTCCCTGAGATGACCTCACTGACAGGTGTCATTCCGCACTTAGACACAGGTGTCTGTGTAGACAGCCTTTCTTTACAACTACTTCACTGGCAGACATAATTCTACATTTAGCCACGTGTTTGTTACCAGCCTTTCTCGGAGATCACGTCGCTGACGGACGTCCAGGAAGGCATCATTGTGCGCTGTATCCAGCGACTCTACGAGCTGCTGCGCGACGTGAGGAACGCCGCTCGCATCATCGGCGACCCCGTTCTCTTCAACAAGATGGAGGAAGCTATGAGTCTGATCAAGCGTGATATTGTGTTTGCAGCCAGTCTGTACACACAGTGATCTTCTTTTTTGTCCTGCTTCAAGTTCCGCGCCGTTCATTGTAGTCTCAGCTGGCCCTGGATGTTGTGGAGAGAGTGTTGACGGTGTCTGCTGTGCCATGTCTTGCGGGTCAAAGAGGCACACACACAAATAATGTGGTAGAAAATCACTCTAGGAATTACTACCACAATTGTTGCTTGACGTGCGGTGATGTCTTTAGCCATGTTGACAGCAAACCGAGAACGTGTGTAAAACAGAATGCTGTGCCAATAGTGATCTTGAGTTTTTTAAACAGCACGATATACCAGACTGGAAGGTGGCTCACCTGCGTCTGAGGCGGATTGGTATTCAGTGTAATTGTACAAAGATTGAACTGTTGTTAACATATGGCATGTACGCAACCTTTTTCTTTGAGATTGAATCTTCATGCTTCTACAGTCTGTGTGTGTGTGTGTGTGTGTGTGTGTGTGTGTGTGTGTGTGTGTGTGCACTCTTAATCTACCATTTTGTGGAAGTCTTTGATATTGAGTTTGTTGAATCATGAAGAGAAGATAATTAGAATAATCTGCAGTATTCAGCTTATGTAATAATGAAGATGATCTTATCACATATATATTAAATAATAGAATGAAAAATGACTTAAAGTATTGATTAAGTGTGATGATGCAGACTGATAAAAAGATTCCGATTCTGCTGTTGTCTGAAAATGAAACGAAAACATCATCATGTACACGTTGTGATTGTGAGTGGTTTCTGTCAGCTCTGTGGGATGCTCTGACTAGGGCTCATATGGTACATATATTTTTTTGTTTGTGTATGAGGAGGGGAAGAGGTGGGTGAGAAGGGGGAAGGTAGGGGATGGATGGAGGGGGCTATTTCTGTCCAAAGTACTTGCCGTGCTTCCGCATTAGTGCCCATGCCCTCATGATGTTGCCATACACAGAGGTGAGGTATCCTTTGACAGTCTTGGCGCCAACATTTTACAGGGAGCTTGTTAATGTTTGTAGCCTTGAGCCCACTCGCCAGAGGAAACCCATCATTGCTGTCATGTCACTTTGGTGAGGTTCAGTGGTGTCCGCTCTGATTTAAAATGTGCTTTTGGGGGCCGGAATAGCTAAGTGGTAGAGCGCCGGACTCGTAATCCTAGGGTTGCGGGTTCGAATCTCCGCCGAGCCATTTCGGTACAGGGGGATTTTTCCCTCAGAGTTAGCATTGGTTCTGACTCCATTTACCATACAGTCCTTCGAATGAGACTATAAACCGAGGTTCCGTGTGTGAACGCACGCATAACATCTTGCACATGCGTAAAATCCCATCACCAACTTTCGGAAGAGAAGGCCAGTTTGGCCGTTGGTATGGATGACACGTTACACATAGCATGCACCTTCCCCGAAGTTGGAGTATGGCTGCCTTAATGGCAGGATAAAAAACGGCCATACACACAAAACTCCACTACCTTTAAACAGTAAACAGTGTTTATTGTTTACTGTTCCCTGCCTCATTTCATTTCCACTACCTTTGTTGGGCAGATGGGTTTAATACTTGCCTGTCTATACAGGGGGTGTCCGCAGGAGTATGAGCCTGCGTACGCAGAAGAAGAAGAATGTGCTTTTGGTGATTCTCCAGCTTCTGCCTATAATTGCTTAGTCACAGAGCTAGATACAGTGAACATTTAGCTTTGGAACGCAGACTGAAGCCATGATCCTACAGTAACGTCACCCATGAATGCGAAGACTGTGACACAAGTCGTTATGATATCCTTGCACGAATTTGGAGACTTTGTCACAAGGTCACCCGTTCCCTGCAGTGACAGCCCCCATAAAAGTGAAGGCTGTGTTACTGGGTCATTATTATTGTCTGCAGTGACAGTCTCCATAAATGTGAAGGCTGTGTTACTGGGTCATCATCATTGTCTGCAGTGACAGCCCCATAAATGTGAAGGCTGTGTTACAGGGTCATCATTATTGTCTGCGGTGACAGTCCCCATAAATGTGAAGGCTGTGTTATAGGGTCATCATCATTGTCTGCAGTGACAGCCCCCATAAATGTGAAGGCTGTGTTACTGGGTCATCATCATTGTCTGCAGTGACAGTCCCCATAAATATGAAGGCTGTGTTACACGGTCATCATCATTGTCTGCAGTGACAGTCTCCATAAAAGTGAAGGCTGTGTGACAGGATCATTATCATGTCCCTGTTTTGACGCTCCTAGACTTTGACGGCTAAGTTATCATCATGTTCCCATAGTGATAGTCCCCGTGAATCTGAAAGACTGTCACACGGTGGTTACCATGCCCCTTGACAGTCCCCATGAATTTGAAGATTGTATCACAGGGTCATCATCATGTCTGTGGAGTGACAGTCCCTGTTAATGTGAGGACCGTGTTTCATGGTCGTCACCGTGTCTATACAGCGACGCTTTCCATTAATTGATGTAAAAACTGTCACAAGTCAGTATCATATCTGTATAGTGACAGTCCCCTTCAATGTAAAGACTGTCACAAAGTCAGTGTCATGTCCGTATAGTGACAGTCCCCTTCAATGTAAAGACTGTCACAAAGTCAGTGTCATGTCCGTATAGTGACAGTCCCCTTCAATGTAAAGACTGTCACAAAGTCGGTATCGTGTCCAAATAGTGACAGTCCCCATCAGTGTAAACTTGTAAAGACCGTCACAAAGTCAGTATCATGTCCGTATAGTGACGGTCCCCATCAATGTAAAGACCGTCACAAAGTCAGTATCATGTCTGTGTAGTGACAGTCCCCATCAACGTAAAGACCGTCACAAAGTCAGTATCATGTCTGTGTAGTGACAGTCCCCATCAACGTAAAGACCGTCACAAAGTCAGTATCATGTCCGTATAGTGACGGTCCCCATCAACGTAAAGACTGTCACAAAGTCAGTATCATGTCTGTATAGTGACAGTCCCCATCAATGTAAAGACTGTCACAAGTCATTATCATGTCTGTATTGTGACAGTCCCAATCAATGGAAAGACTGTCACAAAGTTAGTATCATGTCCATATAGTGACAGTCCCCATCAATGTAAAGACTGTCATAAAAGTCAGTATCATGTCCGTATAGTGACAGTCCCTATCAGTGTAAAGACTGTCACAAAGTCAGTATCATGTCTGTATAGTGACAGTCCCCATCAGTGTAAAGACTCATAAGGTCATCATCATGGCCCTATGCTGTCTACAGGAACATAAAAAAATTTGTCATAAAGTCAGCATCATGTCCTTATGGTGTCCACATGAACATAAGAACTTCGTCACAAGGTCATCATCATGTTCCCCACACTGACATTCCCCGTAAATGTGAAGAATTTGTCACAAGGTCATCAAGGGATGGACGAAGTCAGGGGCAGTGACACTGAGGTCGTCATGACAGTAGGGAATGGAGAGTTGGCTGATGTCAAATCACTTCTCTAATTAATTCATGATGATTTAGATGCATGCTTTTTGGTCCAAGGCTTCAAGCTAGGACTGCACTTTATGCTTCCATTCATGATATGTCCTTTCATTTGATGATATCATCAAAATTGATAGAAAAAAGTTAAAAAAAACATTGCTGTTCATGGTTGGTCATGATGTAGGTGGTGTGTTACTGCAGAGCTGCAAGTGTTCTAGGATGAACTGGGAATTCGGGACGGAAAATAGTTTGTTGGTAGTTTCTACATCAGCATGATTGTGTTAGGCAAAGGAAATGTTTAGAAATGTCACCGTGCATTATGTTGCGGGTTTGAGTTATCAGGTGGTTTTGACTATGTTTTTTCTTTTTAAAGTTTGGTGTAGTGTATTTTATTTATCTTGGTTGTGCACTGTGAGAAATAGTCATTTATGTATTTTAGCCATCAGTTTGTTATAGTTAGTATGTCATTGAATATGAACAATAGGAATGTTTTGACCATTTTTTTCAGTCAATAGTTAACTTACCTACACACAAAGCTCTTAAGTTTTCATGCGCTTTTAAAGGAGTATTACATTTAAGGGAGTTAGAACTACCTAGTTTAGGTTACTGGACAATTGTTTCAGTGTTGTGTCATGTTTTGTGGTGTGTGCTGGTATTGCTGCAGTTTCATGTTCAGAACTGCCATGATGACTTCAGTTCAGTTTCAAGATTGCCAGGATGACTTAGTTCAGTTTCAGGATTGCCGCGGTGACCACAATTCAATTTCTGGATCAGGGAGTCTTCCACACTTGCAAAGGATGGAGTGGACTGGGGATTGTAAGTAAGGGGGAGAAGGAGGGAGGTGGGCGGGTGGATGCATGAGTATTGCTTGATTGGAGATTAAAAATACGTCTTGAAGCTCATGTTTATCATTTGAGTGTGTTTGTGCATGTGTGTGTGCGTGTTCGTTCTTTAATTTAATGTCTATCCACTTTACAGTGATCTTAGACAAAAACAAGAGACAAACGAACAGGCATACAAACAAATAAAGACAAAACAGAAAAACACATGTAAAAGGGGCCGGTGTGTGTGTGTGTGTGTGTGTGTGTGTGTGTGCGTGTGCGTAAGGGTGGGTGGGGGCATAAATGTGTGTATTGTTTTAAAAATGTCATTAAAAGTGTTTGGAGTGTGGAGGTAGTGTAGTATACTAATCTTTGCATGCATAATCTATTCAATTAATGAGATACCAATAAGTGACCATCACTTCAACCCCATTCTAATCTGCCGGCATAACGGTAAACTGCTTTAGCCTTGATTCATATCTGAACATTTTTAAAGAAACAAAACATTTTTAACCATTGAAATAATAAGAACAAATCATTGCAGTATGTTTACATTTTTTGGTCTTGTCATGTTCTTTATAATTGAATACTATATCACCAGAATTAAAAAAGAAAAAATAAGAAAAGAAAAAAGAAAGTAACAACACTAAATATACAACAAATTTCAACAAGGATAAATAGGGGGAAAAAAAGAAAGAAAAAAAAGAAGGGGAAAATATTTCAGGGATTGTGAAAAATGGCACAAAAAATTGAATGTCAATCTCAAACAATCAAAACGTTTCTGATGCTGAATAAATAACAACTCTACAAATCATTGTGCTAGAATAATGTCTTTAGCATCTTAGACTGTTTAAAAGTATTTATTCCCACTGTGTTAGCACGTCAAAATAGTTCCACCAGGGGCCACGGAAGGGGCGGCCGAGATCCCTAGGATTGTAGTGAAAGGAATCTTCCCATGATGGATACCGTGCAGGGTGTTGTTTCCGGGGCCTCTTGGGTTTAGACCATAACATTCTGTTGAGGTGTCTGCCGATGTTACGGGCAACGACGCTGGTTCCCGTCCATGTCAGATGAATGCCATCACGCTGGGTTCCAGTGTTTGCCCGAAGAGTGTCGTGACTGACGAAGCTCACGTTTGGGGTGTCAAATAGGTCTGCAGTGGTGGTCGCATTGAACAGGTTGCGTTTCATCTCCAACTCTTCGTGTTTAACAGGGGCGATTTTGCTCACAACGATCTTTGAGTGGGGGTTTTCTTTTGAGATCTCCTTGATTGTTTCAGTGAAGGTTTTGCTTGTCTTGGTAGCATCATTGTTTTTTATTTCGTTTATGCCCGAATGGATTACGATTACTTCTGGGTGTTTGTCTGTGGATGCTGCTGTTTGCAGGGACGGTAGGATTTCTTTGGTCGTAAAAGTTTTCATAGATGTTGATTGAAAACCATATGAGGCTCCCAGTCTTTCCCCATCCACTCTTTTCAGTACAGAGTCATGTAGTAGAAGAACATTTGGCAAGTCCTGCTTGTTTTCTTTTTTACTCCCTTCCTTCCAGTGTTCGAAGAGAGCAAATCAATGCCAGGGTCTTGTAAGGAAACCCACCAGAGGAGACACTGCACTGGTGCTGAGTCATTTTGTTGGTATTCAGCGATGCTTATTCTGATTTAACATATGCGTGAAATAAGTTGCTGAATGGCAATAACGTTTGCCTGATCTCAGAGGCATCATGTGTGTGTGTGTGTGTGTGTGTGTGTGTGTGTGTGTGTGTGTGTGTGTGTGTTTAGCTGAATAGAACAACTTCAGTTTTTTGTTGTATTTCTGACTGACGTGCTATGCATTGATCAGGGAGAAAAAAAAACAGTTCAACATGTATGTTTATTATGATTTTCATAATCACTTTGTATACTTCTTTGCTGTATTGCAGGCTTCCACCCCCAGTACAAACAGTCACAACAACCCTGCTGTTTCTGTCGCTGCTTGTGCACTGGCAGTCCACAGAAAGCAAATCAATGCCAGGGTCTTGTAAGGAAACCCACCAGAGGAGACACTGCACTGGTGCTGAGTCATTTTGTTGGTATTCAGCGATGCTTATTCTGATTTAACATATGGGTGAAATAAGTTGCTGAATGGCAATAACGTTTGCCTGATCTCAGAGGCATCATGCGTGAGTGTCGTCTTCCAGCGGATGCCACCATGTCCATCCAGTGGCAGTCCCCATGAGCCTGTGACCCCCAAAGACTTCAACATGAATAGACATCAGTCATGAATGCGGAGATGATGTTGAAACTTAGTTATCATGATAGCTTGAAGGACCACCTGATTCTATACTAATTCTTTGTTGTTATTGTAGTCGGAGCAATCAGTTGGAGCAAGCAGGACGACTTTATGACAGTTCTCTACCCTGTGTTTCCTTTCATAATAGTACATCCTGAAATCAACCAGACCAGATTGATGCAGTCACCTGCTGTGTTGGCTGGGTGATTTGATCAACTTTCTTAGAGACCCATCCATTAAGCGGATGTAGTTCAACAGTGTGGCTCCAATCTCCAGTAGCACACTGAACAACATTGAGTGAGAGTGGGGCCAGAACAAAATCCTGCACGTTTGCAAGTCTGCTTCTCCAAACTGCGGCTGGCGACACTAAGATAGTGCATTGGGACAGTATCACTCGCTATGACTCTGCCACTGTGGATGGAATGGTGTCCACAATTGTGGGTCAGGATTTGAGCTTTTGATTGCAAATTGCAGTATAACAGCTTTTGATTGCAAATTGTAGTGCAACAGCTTCTGATTGCAGATTGCAGTATAACAGCTTCTGATTGCAGATTGCAGTATAACAGCTTTTGATTGCAGATTACAGTATAACAGCTTTTGATTGCAAATTGCAGTATAACAGCTTCTGATTGCAGATTGCAGTATAACAGCTTTTGATTGCAAATTGCAGTATAAAAGCTTTTGATTGCAAATTGTAGTGCAACAGCTTTTGATTGCAAATTGCAGTATAACAGCTTTTGACGAGAAAATTGCAGTATAAGAGCTTTTGACATGCAAATTGCAGTATAACAACTTTTGACATGCAAATTGCAGTGCAACAGCTTTTGACGTGCAGATTGTAGTACAACAGTTTTGACGTGCAATTTGCAGTATAACAGCTCTTGACGTGCAAATTGCAGTATAACAGCTCTTGACGTGCAATTTGCAATATAACGGCTTTTGATGTGCCAATTGCAGTACAACAGTTTTGACGTGCAAATTGCAGCATAACAGCTTTTGACGTGCAATTTGCAGTATAACAGCTCTTGACATGCAATTTGCAGTATAACAGCTCTTGACGTGCAATTTGCAGTATAACAGCTCTTGACGTGCAAATTGCAGTATAACAGCTCTTGACGTGCAATTTGCAATATAACGGCTTTTGATGTGCCAATTGCAGTACAACAGTTTTGACGTGCAAATTGCAGCATAACAGCTTTTGACGTGCAAATTGGAATACAACAGCTTTTGACATGCAAATTGCAATATAACAGCTTTTGACATGCAAATTGCAGTATAACAGCTTTTGACATGCAAATTGCAGTATAACAGCTTTTGTTCGTAGATCGCAGCATAACAGCTTTTGACGTGCAAATTGGAATACAACAGCTTTTGATACGCAAATTGCAATATAACAGCTTTTGACATGCAAATTGCAATATAACAGCTTTTGACATGCAAATTGCAGTATAACAGCTTTTGACGTGCAGATTGTAGTACAACGGTTTTGACGTGAAAATTGCAGGAAACAGCTTTTGACATGCAAATTGCAGTATAACAGCTTTTGACGTGCAGATTGTAGTACAACGGTTTTGACGTGCAAATTGCAGGGAACAGCTTTTGAAGTGCAGACTGCAGTATAACAGCTTTGAGCGCGCAAATTGCAGTAACAGCTTTGGACGTGTTCAGCCTTTACCACACCAGTTTTGTCTTACCACACCAGTTCTGTCTTCCATAATCCCAATGAAGGGGATTTTAAACTTCTAAACGTGCCTACCACTGGCAGTGCCAGTTGTCAAGAGAAAGCTTTTAAACTGGCCAATGAAACGACCGAGTGTAAAGACTAGGTCCGTTGCTGGCAAGGTTCTGGAGATCAGAAACCTTGTCCTCTGCTCCCAACCAAACATCACTGTGGCAACCGAAGGCTGGTTTGTCTCGCCGAAGCACTGACAGTCCGTTACCATGTCTTGAAGAGATGCGATCCAAACAGAAAGAGGAGAGGGGTGCTGACTGCATTTTGATAGCCTCACCTGCCGTGAAACTCCGGAGCTTGAGGTCCATGATCACTTGGGTGAAAAATGAAACTGAAAGGCAGGAAACGGCTCGTTGCATCCTACTGAACACTGTGTGTTGCAGACGAGGAATTTTAATGTCCGTCTAACATGCTGCGGCTGCCTAGCTAACATCATCACTGGGGATGACTTCAAAATAGCAGGTTGACGACGTCAATGCACCCACTTCTCCCTGGCATATTCTCGGGTTGTCTCAGGACTCGGGGATGGGGCATACGGTCACATTCCAAACTGGAGAATACATCAAACCTCTTCCTTACTAACAACCTTCTCGTGTGCCAAAGCTAGAGGGCATGCCATGATCGTCAGAGCAAGACATCTACATGCAGTATCAAATTCACCCAGCGCGTTAGCGCAGTGTCCAACCACCTGTCTTACAGTACTCCAAAACTAAGAGGCCAGACCTCTGCAATGCTGTTTGGCAGCTCCTCGTCATCGTTGGTAAGTCGTCCATAGTGCCTGCAAAGGGAAAGAAATCTTTAGACGCTGCTTAAAGAATGCTTCAACTCTGCAATCCACAAGCGTATCTCTCGCATCACTCTTTGTGAAACAACAAATCCCGGGTTGTCTATGTTACCAAAAACCTCACCAGGAGAAGGGACAGAATCTATAATAAAAAAGCGGAGGAAGTCTGGAAATGAGATTGTACATGATGAGATTGAAATCCTGCAGAGAGAAACACAGCACTGACTCTGTGTCGAGCATGTTGGTGCTATAACAAAATCACTGTTGACAACTCGAGCAAAACTGCAAGATGAAAAAGACGTTCTAGATACACATCAAGTCACAGCGAACAGAAAAGGCCAGTTTTCCCCTTGGAAGGTGGACGGCAGACTGGTGACAAACTCAAAGGACAAAGCAAAAAATCTGGATGCCCTGTTCGAGTTCATGCTCTCCAACAATCTGCCTTGTGTTCCAGAAGACTTGGTCCCATACTCAAGGCCCTGCCTGCAGGTCTTGTAAGATCTCAGAGGCAGGAGGCAGAAAAACTGCTTGAAGGCCGAGGCGCCAGGCAGAATTGTGTTTTAAATACGTTTCCGTCAATGAAATCTCTCTCTCTCTCTCTCTCTCTCCTTGCCAAGTAAAGCTGGTGAAATCCAGTTTAGATTTTACAAGATGGATATTCACACATAGTCAGAAAGGGAGGCAACACTAAGCTGAAATTTGTTCAGTATCTTTCAGCTATTTTCTTCTTCCGTTAATTACAAGCTCATCATCTGATGATAACACAACAGCGACAGTTTGTCTTTTCACTATATCTAACTGGAAAAATAAACATGAAAAGGTACGTTAAGGAAACGCTTCTTAGCATACGTATATGAGAGAGAGAGAGAGAGAGAGAGAGATAAATAATGTTGCTTATAGCCCGAGAGAGAGAGAGAGAGAGAGAGAGAGAGAACAAGAACAAGAACAAATCAAATTAATTTGTTGAATAATGCGTGCAAAAGACTATTTCTGAATATTAACACTGACAAGACTAAGGTAATGGTTTTTCGGAAGGGTGGCTTTTTGGGAAAACATGAAAAGTGGAATATTGATGGTGTGCAACTGGATATAGTTAACGAGTATAATTACCTGGGATTTGTATTTACAACGAAAATGAGTATAAATAGAGGAGTAGACGCCCTTGCAGTGAAAGGTAAGAGAGCATGTCTTGATTGCATCAGATATATTACGAAACTGAATGACATTTCAAAGAACTGTTTTTTTCGAATATTTGATGCGCAGGTACAGCCCGTTCTCCTTTATGCCTCTGAAATGTGGGGACTCCATAGACTTGATTCTGTTGAAAAAATACACTCGTTGGCTTGTAAGCGCTTTTTAAGTATACCCCTCAGAGTACCAAACAAGTTTGCGTTTGGCGAACTGGGCCGTTATCCTTTGTTTGTAAATAGTGCAGTAAGATGCATTCGTTACTGGCTGAGGCTGACAAAGATGGAGGGTATAGATTACCCAGGCAAGCATATTTAATGTTAAGAAACCTAGACGAGAACGGTAAAAAATGTTGGGTGTCTTTAGTAAAGAACATTCTTTTCACGTCTGGGTTTGGATACGTGTGGCTGGAACAAGGCGTAGGTTGTGAACAAACTTTTATAGCAGTGTTTAAACAGAGATTGAAGGATGTTTACGTGCAGGAGTGGAACGGGTCTGTAACAAGTAAAGATATGTACCGAAGATACCGACTGTTCAAGACAAACTTTGATTGTGAACGGTATTTCGAATATATGGACATAAAATGCTTCAGGAACTGCTTGACTAAGCTTCGGCTGGGTTTGTTGCCAATCAATGGTTCATTTTTCCGCAGAACATTTAAGAACAATGGAAATTTTCTGTGTAAAATGTGCAGTGTATTAGAAGACGAGGAGCATGTTATAAACCATTGTATTTTATACACAAGATTAAGGCAGAAATATTTGACTCTTAATGATCAGCCATTCATTAATATATTACAAAATGACTCTGTTTGGAAAATCCGTAGGCTTTGCATGTTCCTTTTTAATGCTTTGAAGACAAGACAGGATTTCATGGAAAGTTTAAGAGAAAATCAATAAGAATGCGACCATGCATTACATATGTCACAAGTTAGATCAACTTCATACTTTTCTTTCTTTTTTTCTCCACGATCGCCGAGATATGTGATTTGTTTGACCCCATTCTGGGGGCTGGTGGCCTGGAGAGAGAGAGAGAGAGAGAGAGAGAGAGAGAGAGAGAGAGAGAGAGAGAGAGAGAGAGAGTATTGTATTTTCCCGCATGATCATTCAGATAATGGACCTTCCTCGAAACACATCCCGTGGTTGCATTCGTTATATTTGATTAGTTAGCCTTGCTAGTTATGTTTAGGTAGTTAATCTTGCTTGACTAAGGTGGTGGAATTCAAGATCTACTCTTCATGATCGAAAGGCACGAGAGATACAAAAAAAAAAAAAAAAAGAAAAAGAAAAGAAAACAACACAAAAAAGATCCGAAGTAAATTAAACTATCTTGCATGTTCCCACCTTCTTATTGAGCGGTATGACATATGCGACAGACGATTCAAACGTGGCAGATCATGGTGATGATGATGATAGCTGGTATGATCTATACCGACCATATGGAGATGCATCTATGATGATCTCTATAATTGCTAACCCTATTGTGCTTGTGTTTGGTGTCTTCGGAATCGTATGATAATTCTCATCATGCATCGTCTGCCTACCTCCAATGTTGGTGTGTTTTTCCAACTTCTGGCGTACTCTGACCTGCTGATGTTGATAGTAGGTCGCCTAGACAGCATGCTCACGAATGAATTTCACCTACCTAGAATCAGCAACCTGGTGTCTGGGCATGTAAAGTGGAGAAGTTTCTGATGCACATGGTGACACATGTATCACCATGGATGCTTGTGACCCTCTCCATGCAAAGAGCAGCCTCTGTGTTGTGGCCTCATCGTATGAAGGCTATGTGGACGAAGAGAACATCGCGAGCTGTTGCCTGTACATTAGTCATCGTCAGCTTCCTGATTAACTGTCATTATCTCTATGGATATGGTCGTCATGCTTATCATTGTCCCAACCAGTGTTGTCGTGAAGCTGGGTCAGAAAGTTACATATTATGGTTTAGGACCAAGATTTGGCCTTGGGTAGACCGGCTTCAATTTTGTCTTCTACCTTCCGTGCTGTTGGTGCTTAGCAATAGCGTTATTCTCTGGATGCTTGTGGGAACTAAGAGAAAAGGCAGGCGTCTTCCAGTACAACAAGCCACTGAGGATTCCAGACAACGGCAGGTGTCTGCACTGGCCGTGACTCTTGTAGTTGCCAGTGTCTGTTTTATTCTCCTAACAGTGCCCATATCAATCGCAAAACACGGCCTACTATCTAGTGAGGACGACGACCCTATTCAGTATGGAAAATGCGAACTCTTTGCTAGCATCAGTCGTTCGCTGTGGCACTGCAATAGCGCCGTCAACTTTTATCTGTATTGTCTCTGTGGCAGGAAGTTTAGATCAGAATTCAAAAACTTAATACTTCAGTGTTTGAAGATACCCTATGAAGCGAAATAAGTTAGCTACCTGATCTTCAAAGAAAAACGACCTCAGCTGGTGCGTGTTTAGCCGTGGGCATAATAAACGGAAACAATGGAAAAAGACCTGTCACTGTCTGTAATTTTAGACTGATCTTTACAGCTGATTGATTGCCCACATTCCTTGATTGGTATTGAAGCAGTTCACCGGAATTGTCAACATGAACTAATGATACAGGATAAGTAAACATTTTCCATTTAAAATAGAAGTTATTGAAAGGTATAGACCACAAAGGTAATGCATGAACATATACGCTAATAAATACACAAACAATCCAAACATAGATCAATTAATCAGTCACTCAATCTCTAATTTGTGAATAGTGATTTCAGTTCAGCCTAAAACACCGTTATAATTGTTGATTGTTGGGACTGTTCACATACTGTTTCAGATCACAATAGTGACAAGATTTGAAAACCAAACATAACTCCCTCTCGCCTTTGCCCTCGCCCATGCACTCTCCTAATTATCACATCTCTCTCTCTCTCTCTCTCTCTCTCTCTCTCTCTCTCTCTCTCTCCTCTAGGAAGGCTGCACCTGGAAGCCAAATAAACAGCAAATGCGCTACATTCAGTGTACGTAAAATATGAAATACTACTGTCACTGCTCTGTTTGCTTTATTTGCGCCATCTTGACTCCCCAGAGCGAAATTTAATCTGGTTGTGAAATAAAACTCAAAACATATTGAACTGGGTTGAACACTATAATACACTGATCTTCACAGATCCGTCTCTCACTCCGTGCCAAATACTCAGGTTTGTTAAAGACAATGATATAAATCTTATTTTCATTAACCATAATATTAATCTCATAGCAGCAGATTACATGATCTTAAATGATCTCTGAGGACCAGTTATTGCCGTAGATAGGTAAACTTCTATTATCAGCAAAATGCAAGATGAATAGTTCCAGATGATCAACACTTATACCATGCCATACATTTTGAATAATTTCCAAAGCCCACACAGCTTTATTTTTCCGTCCTAAGCGAGACACTTAGTGAAAGGGCGAAGAAACGAGGCTTACACATTTCTGATCCAACACTTTTGTTGCTGCAGTCCGAGCAGTGGCATGTATCAAACTTGTGTACTAATTAACTATGGAAAATTAAATACCCAGAAAGTGATGACGTTATTTTTGCACAATTTTGTGTGTGTTGTCATTGTTCTAATATTGCCGACGACTTGCGTACAAGCTTTCATGGCATATCTACGTTATCTACAGGAAAATAAACCAAGTCGAGTTTGGTATTAAAAGAATTGTCGGGAATTCGCAAATTCAGTCATCTCAAGAGCGCAGATATACTACATTTTTCATGACAACCACTAATTATCAAACTGACAGCCCCATTTGTAATGGCCGCTCAACAATGCCGAACACATCGCTGCCAGACCGGCTGTGCACAGATGACATTCAGTTCACCAAGTACAGCGCGATTAACTGGCTGGTGGGGAGCGGCCTGCAGAAAACACCCCTTTCCCTGACCTGCATTCATGGCTTGGCCTCTACAGCTGCGGGCAAGCTGTAAACTCCCATGCCTCTCAAAACTATGTAACTTGCTCTAAACAGCCGTGCCCATTCATTTATGAACAACGACGAAACCGGGTTACAAATGTCCTTGTTTGACCCTTCTGGTACACATACACATAATAAAGTCTGATGATTCACTTCAGGCCTGATTCTCCTTTTTATCTCACTGTGCATACTCTGTCATAACATTGTCCTTTAATTCCACTAAAAAAAAAGTTCATAACGGTTGCAATGACACTGAATCGAAGGACTCTTCGAAATCTTGAAAAGTCTCATACAACTTCAGATTATTTTACAAATTTTCTTGAACACCAGATTATTCAGATGATAGCTAATTTTTCTTTTTAGTTAAACTACCCCCCCCCCCCCCCCCCCCCCCCCCCCCCCCAGACAGGTAATATTTTGGATTCTTACGAATGCACGAAATAAAATCCGAATTAGATGGAAAGCTGAATGATTAAAAAGGCTTAAGCAGTATCACCAGAATTTGAATAAGAAAAACATTTCACTGAGAAAAATGAAAAAAATAATAAAGTTTATCAAAACCTTTTGGTGGTAGTTGAATCCGTTGGAGAGGAAACTGACGTTTCAAGCCATAGACCCGTTGTCAAAGTGAAGAGAAGAAGACAGTGTAGACAGGAAAGCCCATGTGATAATTAGGTGATAACATCTCATTTAATTATTAAGTTAGACCAAAATAAAGTCACTGATCACTGTTCAGGTGTATTGAGCACACACAGACACACACCACAGGTCACCCAAAGACACCAACACACACACGCACCCCGACCCCCCCCAAAAAAAAAACCCACCCACACACAACACCCCCCCACCACCACCACCACCATTACCACACACACACACACACACACACACACACACACACACACACACACACACACCACACACACACACACACACACACACA
>CM031618.1:36417309-36422309 GCA_018398815.1 Conus ventricosus
AATTGGAATTCTATGTTTTGAACTACAAATGAAACTTGTCTCACGTAAATTTTTGAGAGGCTCAATTCTTCAAAATTCTAATCATGAAACACTTTCAATAGAACAAATACTCATTTTTCAAAAAAGAGCTAAATCCATTGCTTCCCATGCAACTATAAGCACACCAGCATCTGATCTCAAAACATCAAGAATTAGACAAAGTAACTTTGCAGTTCAGCCATCAATTTATACAATTCCCAAGAGGGAAATAAAGCATGCTTGTTTTTGATATTGATTATACCGACCTAATGAAATACGATGTCCAGTTTTATCAACTGTTGTAAAACTTCACCTTCACGAAAAAATATGACCACCTTCTTTTCTTGCTTTAAGCATTTTTCAATTCATCTCATTACGCGCGTGTGGTTTTGCTTCCATTTTGTTGTTGTGGTTGTAGTCGTTGCTGCTGTTATTGGCATCCTTGCTTCTCATATTTACGTGAAAATAATTCCATAAACTATGAGTTGAAGATCTCTCTCTCTCTCTCTCTCTCTCTCTCTCTCTCTCTCTCTCTCTCTCTCTCTCTCTCTCTCTCTCTCTCTCAGAATCATGATGTTTCATCGATCGTGCTTTAAATTTGAAGGCAGTCCGTAAACGTGAGTCACTACACCTACCGGTGGATTAAGAAAAATTGATGGTTCGATTCACAGTGCAGGAAAACTAGAACACAGGTAAGGCGACACAATTCACGTGAAGTCAAAAGTAATCCTGTAGCTGAAACTTTTATAACTTTATATGCAGATGGATGAAGAGACTACAGAAACTTAGAGCAAAAGCATTACTATATTAGAAACAGAATTTAGAAACTTTTCTGAGTTGTGGCATAGACCAGAAACAATGTTGGAGAACAAGAAATCTGCAGCATGCAGGTCGATTGACGATCCACTGTCTTGGCACCACTGAGGAATGTTGTTCATCTGCCGCTGAACTGCTTTCATGCTTTCTTGAGCATTCCTTGGTATTTGCAGATCAGACTGCCATCTGTTGGTGTCAACACTCGAGCAATTCCGTTTCTATTGAGGTGTGCAAGGCCTTTAGTGTAAACATTGTATAAAAACAGGGGAGAGAGGAGAATCTTTAGGTAATCCCATATAATAGAATGTTTATGAGGCTCAGACGTCCAGTCCTCAAATCGTAGGATGACGGTTCGCTCCAGAAGTGTTGCAACTATCCCTCATGTAAGTGTCCTGCTGACTTCATAGTCAAGGAGCAGTTCCATGAAATGCGAGAACTGAACTTTGTTGTATGCATCTTCCAGCTCTCTTGCAACTGCCAGTGTTTCTTCCTTTCTTTGAAATCCTTCGTATACTTCAGAGGCTACAGCGGCCGCATTTTCCCCGTGTACTTTTACCTGTTCTATAGCCTTCTTGATTTGATGGGAGGATTTGTCGACTTTGAAGGTCTCTTGCGAGTTTCCTTGCTCTGATTCGTTCCATGAACTCTCCTACTGTAAGTTACACAGTAAGTATGCGGTAGTCATTCAGCCGCTGATGGTCTTTATCTGGTTTTGGTAAAGCATTCAGGTAACTGTGTGTCCAGTCTTCTGGTACATATCCTTCATCAAAACTTTCCTGGTAGAGACTGACGAGATGGGCTCTATCCTCTTCTGAGAGCTGTTAAATATCTGGATACTGTACTTTGGCTGGACCTTGAGCACTATTCATAGTGCTTCTGGCCATTGCGTCATCCAGTTCAGATGCTGTAATTTCACCATCAATGTCAGTCTGAGCTAGGTCTTAAATTAGACAGAATTCAAAATAAACCAATGAGATTGATCCTGGGAACCACGATGGATACACCAGTTGAAACTATGCATGGGGTACCTGCTTGACCTTCCTTCAATGCAGGCAAAACTAAAGGTTAGAACAGGTGAAAGCGTATTTCAGAGCACTGGAAAATCCCCATAACCCGCAACATGTGGCGGTCAAGGAAACAAAAGGCACTGGGCAAGGACGTGCAAAATCATGGGTAAGACAGGCAGAAGACAATATACAGCTTGTGTGCCAGTTAACAGAACTAAAAGAAACGAAGGAATGGGAAAAATATCCAGACCAATTCAAATACGTCTACCAAATTGCCATCGCTCCAGAACTTGGAGGACACTGTCGAGAATGGCCAGTAGGCAAAACCAAAGCAGAAATTCAGATGCAGGCACTTGGTACGAAAGAGGACATTGTGACATACACTGACGGTTCTGTCACAAATCGTAAGTGAGGCAGGGGATACACACTGAAGCTTAATGGCCGAACTATCCAGGAAGACAATAGCATATACAGTTTAACACCTTCCAGTCTAACAATAGAGGTAGAAGCAGTGACGCAAGCACTCCACTGGCTTTCATCCACAGACCAGTTCAAAACTCAACAAGCCATGATACTGACTGACTCCATGAACCTCTTTCAGAAAAATGGAGAGTTGAATGGGAAGCCCAGCTTAGCATGAAGCAATATGCAAACTTCCATTGTAGAGACTCATATGGATGTATTGCCTTGGACATGCAGGAGTTAAAGCAAAGTCAGAACACACACACTGGCAGTCAAGGCAATAATGAGAAACGGATTACAGCTTCTTCTTCTTCTTCCTAAAAGACTGGTTCACTCAAAAACGAGTAGGTCACCAGCGCGCATGTTAAAAAATAATAAACTAAAATAAAGTGCGACTCAGCCTGTTGGCCCCTGGAGCAAAATTTGGCAACAAGGGGTCGCACACGATATTCAAAAAGCCAAAAGCAATGGCCAGGTTCAGGCCCAGGTAACCATAAAATATCTGTGGAAGTTAAAATAGAAAAATCAGTCAATATGCAGATCTCAAGACTGTCGTATCAATTTGATTTTTAAATGAGACTGCATTTGTGGCAATCTGGCAATCTTGAGTTTGGCCGGTGTGATGTGATAAGAAATCTAAAGAAGGATATAATCGAACAAGAGCAAAGCCATTATGCCATAAACCATCTTTCAGTTCTGAACATCAAGAGGGGAAGTGGCCACACATCAAGACTCAAAGGAAGAGTAAGAGACATCACCAACCGAACAAACACTAGAATAATCTCAAGGCTAACGCAACGAAGATTCCTAGAGATTGGGGCAAACTCATACTGGACCTTTCCAACAACAGACACATAAGATCAAACACGTTTCAACTGAGAATCTCTCAGGGATCCCAGTGTATACTGTAGACGTGTATGCGCTGGTGTGTATTCATCAGTGGAGTGATGCAGGTTAGTATATTAGAGAGTCCACAGATGTGGGTTTGTAAGCGTTGGTGTGTGTGTGTGTGTGTGTGTGTGTGTGTGTGTGTGTGTGTGTGTGTGTGTGTGTGTGTGGTAGAGAGAGAGAGAGAGAGAGAGAGAGAGAGAGAGAGAGAGAGAGAGAGAGAGAGAGAGAGAGAGAGAGAAGAGAGTGAGAGAGAGAAAGAGAGAGAGAGATGAGGGAGAAAGAGAAGAGGTCAGAGAGAGAGAGAGAGAGAGAGAGAGGAGAGAGGAGAGAGAGAGAGAGAGAGAGAGAGAGAGAGAGAGAGAGAGAGAGAGAGAGAGAGGAGAGAGAGAGAGAGAGAGAGAGAGAGTAGAGTTTTATTTTTATTGTTCTTGTTATTGTTCTTGTTGCTGAGTAATCTTCTGAACATTCATTTCCCAAAAAAACAATCAAAGGTGCACGAAGTCACAACACACACACACACACACACACACACACACACACACACACACACACACACACACACACACACACACACACACACACATACACACACGCACGCGCGCGCGCGCGCGCGCGCATACACTATTACGCTCACCTGATCTGGACTAGACAAGAATGTCACTCTTGTGCTCCCGCCTTTCACTCCCCTCTTATGACAGAGATTTTGACTTATGATATACGAATGATTTTATGATTGTACGATGTATGATGTGATGAAATGAGATGAATGAAGATGTTTATGATGACTTTTTTTTTCTACAAAGCCAAATATACCAAATATGAATTATTAATAAAGAAAATAAATTAACTTGGAAATAAAAGAGAGTCATTTTGCTGGCTAGTTCATAAAGGACTTGCAGCAGATTTCACAGTCTTGGTTTGTTCACAGTTCTGAAGAAGAAATGTTTCCTTGAAGAGTTTGATGTGACGACGATGCCAAAATGATAAAAAGATAAAGATCCACTTATCTGATGAAGATGAAGGATGTGAAAGTTCACTGTTCCAGATGATCATGCGTTCACATCTTCAGGATGTTGTCAAAGACGTGGGTCGCTCTTCCCATGGGTGAAAATGTCATTCTGCGATGCTCAACGTGTCAATGGACATAGAAACCTGCAATACATGCACTCTGTCACCCTTCTGAGTACTCTATGTATTTCCTTAATCTCATTTCTTATACGCGCTACATTCACTGCTTATGTATGTCACTGTGTGTGAATTTTGACCGAAATGTATATTTCGTTTTCTTTCTTTTTTGTTGAAGCGGATTGCATTCAGATATACCCACATTAAGCCAAGAAACATGGCTATAAAAACACCCCGCTTTTAAAATTGCAACTTTTTTGTGACACTGTATGGTATTATTCATCATTTCTTTGCGTTCTCACACACACACACACACACACACACACACACACACACACACACACACACACACACACACACACGCACACGCACGCACACACACACACACTCGCACACACGCACACGCACACACACACACGCACACACACGCACACGCAGATGCACAGGCAGATGCACACACCACACACACACACACACACACACACACACACACACACACACACACACACACACACACACCACACACACATGTATGTATCCACGCACGCTGGCAAGCACATATAGACGCATCCGCACGCGCGCGCACGCGCTTGCCCGCACACACACACACACACACACACATATATACACAGACACAAACACACACACACACACACATAAACACATGCACTCACACGCACA
>CM031618.1:36424809-36431514 GCA_018398815.1 Conus ventricosus
CCTACCCACCCTCTGTATATCTTCAACCAGACAGACTTGTCTGAGCAACAAATTTGATGAAATCCAAGTACATGCTGACAGGCAAGATGCTTGCCAGGATTCTGTTAAAGCTCCTTTTAACACACGCGAGTCCTGCTACCTTGAACTTCGTAGAATGAGCTCAGTTCGCCGCTTCCTTACTCAAAATGCTCTGAAGACTCTAATCTGTGCTTTTGTCCTGTCTCGGCTCGACTATTGTAACTCCCTCCTTGCCGGTTGTCCCTTAACGCTCATCTCTAAACTTCAAAAAGTTCAGAACAATGCCGCCCGTCTGATCTCCCGCTCCTCTAGATCTGATCACATATCACCAATTCTGTCTTCCTTACACTGGCTCCCAATTCAGTCTCGCATTGACTTTAAAGTTCTCCTCCTGGTTTTCAAATCACTGAATAATCTGGCTCCCTCCTACCTCTCTGACCTCCTCCATCTCTATGTTCCGTCTCGCAACTTACGCTCATCCACCGATTCTCGTCTGCTTCGCCTTCCCTCCGCTCGCCTGAAAACTTCAGGCCAACGATCTTTCTCTTACCAGGCACCTGCTCTGTGGAATAGTCTCCCTTCTTCATTGCGTAACACGGACTCTTTAGAGACTTTTAAAACCTCCCTAAAGACACATCTTTTCCCTCGGACTGATTAACGATATCCAGTTACCACTGTGCGCGTGTCTGCTGGTGTTGAACGCGCTCCTGTGTCTGTCTGCGTGTGAGAGTCTCCCCCCCCCCCCCCCGGCGGTGTGTGTGTGTGTGTGTGTGTGTGTGTGTGTGTGTGTGTGTGTGTGTGTGTGTGTGTGTATGCGCGCGCTTTGAATTAGAATTATAATTTTTATCATGTTTTTCTGTAATATGCGCTTTGGGCTCTTGCGAGGTAAAGCGCTCTATAAATATCTTTTTACATTACATTACATTACTTGAGCAAGAGCTTTTCCCGGAGAGCCAGAGTGGCTTTAGAGAAAACACAGAAACCATTGATATGGTGTATGCTGCTAGACAGCTCCAAGAAAAAATGTCAGGAGTAAAATGCCGACCTGTTCTTCACCTTTGTCGACTTGATCAAGGCCTTCAATACTGTCAATAGAAAGGGCCTTTGGAAGATCATTGCCAAATACGAATGCCCATCAAACTCAATCTCTATGGTGCAGCAATTCCATGATGGTATCCAGGACAGCGGAGAGACATCTAGCCCATTCCCTGTCACACTTGGCGTAGAGCAGGGCTGTGTTTTGACACCTACTCTGTTCAGGATCATGTTCTTTGCAATGCTGACTGATGCCTGTAGAGGAGACGTTGGCATCGACATCAGATTCAGAACAGATGGAAAGCTATTTAACCTCAAAAGGCTCCAGGTAAAATCTAAGGTTATGACAGCCATCATCAGGGACTTTCTGTTTGCTGAAGAGTGCGCTCTCAATACTGGCTCAGAAACTTACATGCAATCCAGCATCAACAAGTTTTCCGTAGCCTGAGCCAACTTTGGCCTCACCATAAATACAACAAAAACGGAAGTTCTGCGTCGACCCGCGCCAGGGAGGCCATACGAAGAGCTTAACATCAGAGTCAATGGTGTGAGACTCGCTGTGGTGAATAAATTCACCTACCTTTGCTGCACACTGTCCCAAAACGTCACCATCAATGATGGAGTGAGCATTAGAACTGCAAAAGCAAGTGCGATCTTTGGCAGACTACGCACGAATGTTTGGAACAGAAGAGGCATCAGTCTCCAGACCAAGCTGAAGGTGTGCACAGCAGTTGTTCTCCCCACACTCCTCTCTGCACGTGAAACGTGGACAGTGTACTAACAGCAGGCCAAGAAGCTGAATCACTTCCACACAACCTGCCTCAGAAGATTGTTAAAAACAATATGGCAAGCCAAAATCCCAGACGCAGAGGTGCTCGACCAAGCAGGCCTGCCAAGTATCCACACCATCCTGATGCTGTCTCATCTTCGATGGGCAAGTCATGTAGCTAACATGCCAGACCATCGGCTATCCAACAGACTCTTCCATGGTGAATTGCAAGAACGAAAGCGTTCCCATGGCGGTCAGAAGAAATGCTATAAGGACACTCTCAAAGCATCCTTGAAAGCGTTTAACATCAACCCTGACACATGGGAACAAACTGCTATGGACCGAGCTAGATGGCGCTACCCTATCCACAACGGTACCAGTTTATACAAAGAAAGAAGGACGGCTGCATTGCAACAAAAAAGACAGGCAGGGAAAGCCCGCGCAAGCAAGAGTAGGTCTCTCACATTGCCTGTCCAAGCTGTCACTGCACATTTTGTGTACGTATCGGCTTGATCAGCCACCTGCGCATCCACAAATCATCTCCCCCACCCCCCTCAACCCCAAGATTACTTAAGTGTTTCTCGTCGATTCGACGGAAAACAACAGTGGTGTGATTTGTATTTTCTTAAACAATTCATTTCTTGTGCGCTTAAAATGACATGGTTAATCTTTGAGTGTCTTGAAAATGTACAAATATATCATACTTCAATGGAGACATCATTCCACGTCTATCTATCGCCACCACCATGTAATGTATCATACTTCAATGGAGACATCCTTCCACGTCTATCTATTACCAACACCGTGTAAGGTCAATGCATGACTAAAGATCTCTAACTCACTGCATGGATTCTATGGTCATGGGTCAGGACAGTGTATTTCTAATGAACAATGAACGATAAAACAAGTGGGGTAACCTTTGCTCCCATAAGAAAACCTAACACAGAAATAACTTTTATTCAAGACTGGCACAGCCTTTATAAACTTGAATAAAGTCAGACAATACATAGACGAACAAACTATATAGGAGAGATGGGGGGGGGGGGAAAAAGACAAGCGCAGGCCAACAACTGAACTGTCTTCGTAGTAATGACTTGGCAAAGATCTGGACTTAAGGGGGGGGGGTGGGGGGGGGGGGGGGGGGGGGGGGGGGGGGGGGGGGGGGGGGGGGGGGGGGTGGGGGGGGGGGGGGGGGGGGAGGGGGGGGGGTGGGATGGGGGAGGAGGAGAAACTGCGAACATGAAATTGAGAGAAAATATATTGAACGTTGAACGTTAATGCGCCCCGTTAAAAATGTTTGTGTGAACTTTGAACTTCGATTGAAAGCTCATCTGTACAGGATGCTTGGTCCTCATTGGTCGTTTAAAAAAAATGTTTTCTTTAGTAATGATTTGTGCTCTTGGAGAAAAAGAGATTGCTTAGCACTTTTGGCAGAGGCAGCGGAAGACTAAGAGAGAAAGACAAGAAGAAGCAAATGTAAAAAAGGGTTTATTGTTGATTCAAGGGTGAGTATGGGATGTGTGAACATATTTGATAATTTTCAACACAAGCTTTTATCGCGGTCTTAAATTCTAAATCGTTTTGATCGCGATCGGAATTGTTTCCAAATTCTACCTTGTTCATACACTCAACAGGTAAGATGTGGATCCTGTCTTCGATTATATTGTAAGCATTTCATTTATTTTACTAACAGAGTGTCCTGTCTTTCCAATCAATTTTTTTTTTCTCAGAAAAAAAAAGAAAATGTTCTTGGGCAGCGGACATCACGCCAAGGGCCGAGAAGGGGCTGTCAGGATACCAAATACAGGTTGCTTGCCCTAGAAAGACAAGACGCTATGTTAGTAAAGTAAATGAAAGACGTACTATATGATCGATCACAGGATTCACATCTTACCCATCGATTGCGTGAACAGGTAGAATTTGGAAATAATTCCGATCACGATCAAAACAATTTAGAATTTGAGGTCGCGATAAAAGTTCGTCTTGAAAATTATTGAATATGTTCACACATCCCACACTCACACTAGAATCAACAGTAAACCTACCCCCCCCCCCCACCTTTTTTCTCTTCTTTCCTTTCCTCTTTCTTGTCCACTGCCTCCACTAAAATGCTAGGCAATTTCTTTTCTTCTCATGAGCACAAATCACTACTTTAAAAACGACTACCTTGTCAAATACAGCTATTACAGACACAGGATGGTTTTTTTAAACAAACCAAGATCACACTCGCCACTCCAAATGCAGGCTTTTTTTCAACGTCATAATATTCTTGACACAAAAGCTAAAAAGTCTAGACCAAGTGTCACGACCGACCCCTGGAGGTCTGCCCTGACAGGATCGGTCTAGGTGGGAGTGAAGGGAGTGACTGACCTCACACGCTCCGCAAGAGACCACACAATAAAGATTACGATACAACACCCCATTTATTCACACCAGCAAAATAAACATTCCAACACACGCACCATGCACGATCACAATAAAGCACTCCAACGCACACAACATGCACAATCACGATCAAGCACTCCAACGCACACAACATGCACAATCACGATCAAGCACTCCAACGCACACAACATGCACAATCGCAATCAAGCACTCCCACACCCACAACATGCACGATTATAAATAAATATTTCACCATACGACGTACACAATCACAATTACAGCATTCCAGCACATATGGCATGTACATAATTATAAAGAAATATTTCCAGTATTGACCCTTTCTCACACCACGGAGTGCATCCACATCCCTGCCCCTGTCAAGTCCGCAGGGAGCACCCTGTCGCACTAGGTGCTCCGAGCCGGGTTGGTTCTCGCAGGGAGTCGCCCTAAAGCCGACACCCTCGACTTCCAAGCGGGCAGTGAAGAGCGTGTCCCGGGGGGGGGGGGGGGGGGGGACGTAGCTGTTACTGGAGGTCCTGGACGGGGGTCCAGGCCGGCCAGTCAAGACGGCGGGCGTCTCTACCAGCCCTCGGTCCCGACCAAGGCGTGGCCTCGATCAGCGTGTGGCACCATCCCGTCCGTGGTCTCAGCCAGAACGTGGCCTCGACCAGTACGTGGCACCATCCAGATCGTGCTCCAGGTGAAGCCCCCGGGAGGGGGAGGACGTAGCTGGGAGGAGAGTCGAAGAGGAGGGAAAGAAGAAGGAAGGAGAGGAAGAAGAAGGGTACTGGAACCCTGCCGTCAGTACCGTCTGACCATGCTGTCAAGTCTTAGCCACTCGCATGATGGGCGAGGGGAAGTGTATTCAACGCACACAGAAAACCCATTGAATCAAGTCTTCTCACACGATGCAGGTAAAAGACTGCATTAAATCAACAGGTTATAAAACAAATATGAATTATCTTCACCCTTTTCTCACTCACGCTTAACGTTTTCCTTCCTTAGGAAATAAATCAACACAGCGACCATCGCTTAATAACTGCCACCACATTCGCAAATAGTAATTCAATGGCATGATTGTCACATTTTATAAACACATTTCAAAATAACACAAATCTCCAACCACGCATCCGAACGACAAATCATGCGTACGCACGCTCGTGAACATAAAACTCGTTCTCCTTGCACACACAAACAGACGGTGGCCGAAGGATAAAAGTCCGGCGAATGTGACAGGGGCGGACGAGCGAGACCAAGCAAGTTCCAACCCTGAATCACCAGGTTCTCTCCCTTCCCCACCGACTACCGCATCACCAGATACATAAACAGGAGAAAGAATTTTGGAAATAATTTAGAATGGCCAGGTTAAAGATGGAATTAACCAGAGAAAAGGTCTCACACAATATTTCTCTTACAATTTCGAAAACAAAAGAAAATTGCGCAAAAGCGAAGACTAAGCCGGCTAACAACAACAAATCAAAACAACAGACCACGAAACTGATGCTTACAGCTACCCGTGGGTGACCCCGAAGAGGCGGGTCAAAGGACTCTCTCTACCCTCTGTCCAGTCGAGAGGACAGAGGCGAAGATGCGGAAACAGAAGAAGCGATGTCCCTCTCCTACAGGCCGACTGCAGGAATTGAAAAGTACTGACTGTACTCTCGACGATACGGTAAGGAACCGAGACTGGAGCAGGCGCTCCCAGAGACATCTTCCGCTCGAGTGAAGAGCTAACCTCCCTCAGCAATGGCGGCCAACATGCCATGCTGCGTCACAGAGTGAGCATACTTCAAACTAAAAAAACGAAGCACGTGCGACAGGTAAAAAGACAGGCGAGAGGCCGATAGACAGAAAGTTCGAGAGAAAGGTAACGGCCACCCGTGAACTTGCAGGATGAATAGCACGGGCGGTGGAATTAGAGAGAGAGAGAGAGAGAAAGCAAAACGAAGTTGAGCTGAACTATACCAAGGTGCAACCGCACCACAAGCCACACTAAGGACGGGTACACGACAACAGCAACGACAATAAAACAAATAAGTAATTCCGCCACCCTGGGTGGGTCGAACGTCGTAGGCCTCGCGACAAACTCGTGACAAACCCCCTTCTAAAGCATCTGTTTCTCTGAGATACAGTGCTCCTTTGAACCTTGTCGCATGTGCAACTTCCAACAATGGGACCGAACCCAACTCTCTGTGATCGACAGAGTACGATGAATCCAATACAAACATTCCACGATAGAATCACACAGGAAATACATAATACTACATTTATCAAACAAACTAAGCAACCTTCCAACCATGAAAGTAACAATCCGAACCATGGTGATTCACTACCGTTAACATCACTGAATGAAAAAAATGTCCACACCGATACAGAGACAAAGGGAATAACCCCGGTTTAGGGGAGTGCCCCTGACTGACTTTCCCAAAGTGCTGACTACGGGGCTCGGCTAAGAAAGGGAAAATTCCCCAAAAAACAAAAAACCGGTTATTTTAACC
>CM031618.1:36431614-36442095 GCA_018398815.1 Conus ventricosus
TGTTTGCCTCCATTGCTGCCATTATCTGACAGTGTTTGGCATTCTTGGCATGGCTTCAAGCCGCCTCTCTCTACTCCCATGTTTGACAACTTCAGGCTTTTGTAGCACAATCCGCAGAGACCTCAAAGATGTTCTGTCTGGTGACATCCCACCCCACCCCTCTCCTTACACTCTAATCACCTTACGTCTCCTCCTTGAGCTACAGGCTATCAAAGTAGGTTTGTTTCCACATGATTGCTAAATGGTGAACCACATCCGATTTGAGCCTGGAGATAATGCCCTTGTGTCCCATCACTTATACCATTCAACCTGGTGAAATGATGAACAAAAACTTGAAGCTCGTCCTTCATGGGCAACACACCTGTGAAAGATGAAGAGGACGCTTCCTTCTTTGGGTCAGTTCACTGACAGAAAACTCTGCCACAATTACTGTGTCTGTAAAAATTCCATGAGTTTCCCGGACTTTTTACTGAAACTTTCTTTTTTTCCCCGACATTAAAGCAGCCAGCACAAAATTTTCAGGAATTCATGAATATCTAACGATTCCTCTGCCCAGTACAACCAAAGCACCTGAAAATAAAGTACAGTCCAATGCATCTTACTTCCAAATGACTATGGCCAAATTTCGCTTTAGCTCCAATGCATAGCTAGCTTGTGATCCCCAACATCAGAGGGTGAACCTAAAATCTTGATAATCCTAGAGTAACAAATTTGGTCACTAAAATTTTGAATATCAGACAACAAAGAGAGGGAGACAAAGCGAATCAGAGACAAAAGAAAATGCGAGACAAAGAAAGAGAACCAGAGACAAGACAATAAAAAGAGCCCGATAAAGAGAATCAGACTACCTTACACAAGTTACAGCAAGAGAGACATACAGAAAACTGAATCAGAAACAGCAGTAAAAGAGAAAGATAATGACTCAGTTTGGGACATGAAAACACAATGACAAGAGAATCAGCAGTAAAAGAGAAAGATAATGACTCAGTTTGGGACATGAAAACACAACGACAAAGAGAATCACAGACAAAAAAATCAAACCCAAAAAGGATTACAAGAACTGGAAACAAGACAACAAGAGACAAAGAAATACAGAGAATCGCAGACAAAGCAGCAAGAGCAACAACAGATGAACGAAAATAAGAAAAGGCAAGAGCAACAGAGATAAAGAAAATCACAGACAAGAAAACAGCGACAGAGATTAAGAGAATCACAATGAAGGAGACAGAAATAAAGATAATCAGCAATAAAGGGAGGCATGTTTCAAACAAGAGAGGCAGAAAAAAAAGAGAATCAGCCACAGCAACAAAAAGATATGAAGAGAATCACACACAACAAGAAAAGACAAACAAAAATAGAGATAAAATACAGATAAACAAAAGATAAGGCAACAAAAGAGACAGAGACAAAGATAACCACAGGCAAAGTGACGAATGAGATACAAAGAGAATCACAAGATAACAGATAAACCACTGACATGCAGAGAGTGATGATACAAAGATCTGCTGAGCTAAGGCAACAAGGGGTACAGAATGAAAAAAAATCACAGACAACAAGAGAGGCAGAGATCAAAAGAATCAAAATCAACTGAAGAGATAGCGTTAATCAGCGATACGGAAACAAAGAGAAACAGACAACGATCATCAGAAACAAGGCAATGAAAGACTGATCAAAACAACAGAGAAAAGGAAAGAGAGACAGGACAGACAGAGAAAGAACCAGAAAACAACGACACTTACGAGCATTAACTGTGCCTACAAGACTACCAGAGGTCTCTAAACGTCTGGGAGTAGTCGATGCGTTCCCTCCACCGCTGCGTGGTGCATAGGGCAGGTTTGCTTCTACTGGGGTCCTGCAGATAAAGATCCACTTCTACAAACTGGACAGGATTGTGTGTGTGTGCGTGTGTGTGTGTGTGTGTATGTGTGTGTGCCTGTGTGTGTGCCTGTGTGTGTGTGTGTGTGTGTGTGTGTGCGTGTGTGTGTGTGTGTGTCCGTGTCCATGTGCATATTCATTCATTCTTTAATGTAATTTCACTTTAAGTGACTTCCAACAGGACAAAAAGAACAGCGTGTGAGAGTGAGTGTGTGTTTGTGCGCGCGTGCGTGCGTGCGTGTGTGTACACGCACGCATGTGCATACTTGTGTGTATGTGTGAATGTGCTAATCTGCAAAAGGATTTGTAAACATTTACAACGAAGTACACGCTACTGTGACCCTATAATTTGTATTGACAATACAATGTTGACACGTAAGATAAGGCTAATGTGAGAGTAGATACCCACCCCAAATCTTACTAAAGCATGGTGAAAATAACCGAGGGTTTACCCCCCCCCCCCCCCCCCAACCCCCCAGTCTTTCACTTTTACGTTTTTGTTATCATCCCAAGAGGTCATTCCTCTCCAACCAGTTATTAACTTCTATGCCAACCCTGAAGATCTGAATCTAAAACAAAAATCTATACAAAAACAAGAGAGATAAGTGTAAGCTACAAGCCAAAAAACAAAATTTGAAGACCTTTAAAAAAAACCCACTACAGATATCTCAAATGTTTTAAACAATGAATGCAGAATGCACATAAATTTATACTCTTACATGATTGCACATAAATAATACATATTCTCACATGATTGCACATACACATGCATACTCATTCTCATACACAATAACAAACGCACAAACACTAACCACAATAACAAACGCACAAACACTAACAGATGTATGCATGCTCACACACTGACAGACTAAAAACTATTAACAGACTAACCTTGCACTGTACAGATATTCAGCAAAATTGAGAAATACTAAAAACAACATTTTTTTTTATTAACAGAAACTGAATTCATGCTGTACATAAGAAGGAAAAAGATTAAATTGATTACAAGCAGGTATGACAAAGTAATCATCTTGAAATCAATTTCTCTTCATCCCCACACCTCCCCCACCTCTCCTTCTCTTTCTAGTCCTCAATCCTTCTCCCTCACTCAACCCTTTCTTTATCCCTCTGTTCTTGCAGTACCTTACACATGTACACTCAAGCACACACACGCACACACACACACACACACACACACACACACACACCCTCTCTATGTGTCTCTGTCTTTCTCTCTCACTCTCTCTTTCTACTCCTCCCCAAATCCTTCTCACTCCTTCAACCCTTTCTTTATCCCTCTATTCTTGCAGTACCTTACACATGTACTCTCAACCACACACATCCACGCACACACAACTCTCAATGTGTCTCGTCCTTCTCGCTCTCTCTCACACACACACTTACACACCTTATTCCTATTCCCTTTCTCACATTCAGTAAAAAGAGTTCTCTTACAGAACATACATGTTATAGGGCTGAGGGGTGTAACCATGAATGGAGGCTGCTTGCTGACCAGGGGGGAGCTGTGAGGGAGGGGTGGTAGGCTTGGCCAGTTTGCCCATCTTGTAGCACAACGCCATGTTGTTGGTCTCCCTGAAAACCAAATCTGGAGGTAAGACACTGGTACAAATACCTTGGCATGACCAGTGCTATGCAGAACAGCAGTGACAGGCCTCGAACCCAAATATCAATTCGAAATCCACAAACGTTTTACAACCTTTTCACTCAGTATTCCAAAACCTCATGATGTTATGAAAATGATACTTGGCTTTGTAAATAGACATGTGTCTGTCATTGTGGATTTGTTACAGCTTCCTGTCGTGTACATCTTCACTGACGACTTCTGTTCTGTTTTTTTTTTCCCTACTTGTCGTCTACGACCGAAACATTGACAAATTCTGTTCAATTTTTTTTTTCTACTGCAAATCTTCAGAACATCCCCAAAGACAAGTTTTACTCATGATGCATATTCAAAACACCTTTCCTGAACCAGGATTGGTATTCTTCTTTCCCGAAGATGGAGTATGGCTGCCTTATGGTGGGATAAAAAACGGTCATCACACAAAACTCCACTGCCTGTCTATACAGGCAGTGTCCGCAGGAGTATCAGCCTGCGTACGCACAAAGAAAGAAAGAAATAAAAGAAAAGGTATTCTTCATTCTCAGAGCAGACTCTGTAAAACAGACATGTTTCTGCCGTTGTGGATTTGTCACAGCTTACTGTTGTGTAACTGGGAATGTGAATATAAATCAGGGGAAAGAATTAAAAACTTTCAATAGTGGTTAACAAATCCAGAGTGCAAAGCGAAAGCATCACACGAACTTTCAGTTTGGTAAACTGCTCACTTTTGACCCTACATGTCGGTGTTATGCTTTAAATGGTCATCTGGTGCATATGCTGAGAAGCAGAAGGACCACACCAGGGTTACACTTCACAAGACCCATTTCCATTCAAGAACTTGGTTTAAAGATTTTTTTAAACTTTTTTTTCTCTCCCCAGTACATTCATCATATTTTCGCTAATTATGAAAAAAAAACAGTGCAAAATCACATAGGTAAACAGGTCTGTAATTATCAACATAGTACTCTTAAAAAGTAACTTCTTAGACCATAACACATAATGAATTTTACTCATAACAAAACAAACTAAGAAAAAACAGTGTAAAAGACACTGCACAAAAAAAGACACTGCTAGTTAAAAAAAAAAAAGATTCTTTGAGCACAATTGCTTCTTCTTACAGATAACAAAAAATATAGTCATTCTACACTCACAAAAGGTTAATGCCATGTGCAATGAAGATCAGCCCAGCTATCAAACAGCATCAGACAGTCATGCAGCCTTACCCGACAAGTGTGAATCCATTGGGAGGTTTCCGTGCGGAGCGGGTCAGGAAGATGAGTTCCGTGATGGCATCGTTGGTCATGCTGGGCTGGGTCCATCGCCCACACAGCAGTTTCTTCTTCAAAGCTTTTTCACCTGGAAAAAAACAACAAAAGAAGGGTTCTTAATCATTTCTCTTCTCACTCTATTTTGACATGCTTGCATTGCCATCCAATGACTCATTTCTCTTCTTATTTCATTTTGACCCGCATGCACTGCCATCAGATTAGGTCTCAGTCTTCAATACCCATGATACCAATTCTTTTTTTTAACCATTCACGTGAAATTCTAGAATTTCTGCTTTGCTGCTTTGGAGAAAACTGAGGTAAAGGTTCATGAAAATGAATCATTTGCCAATTTCCACAACAGCACTTTTATTTCTGCATAGGAGAAAATCGAGATAAATGTTCGCGAAGATGAACCATTCGTCAATTTCCACAACAGCACTTTTATTTAAATAAAATCAAGTATCAGGTGTTACGCTTATTGATCTTATGTAATTGATAAGCTTCCTTAGAAATCTGGACAATGTCAAACTGAAGACAGAGAATCCAAGACTTGCATAACCTGGGGAAAAAAAGACAGGAAATGAAAGAAGACATCTGTTGAAATAAAGAATCTGGTTGTGATTTGCCTGTCACCAAGCAACACATTACCCTAAGTGACAGGGTTCCTCAGACATTACCAAATTTTACCAAATTAATTAAAAAAAAAAAAAAAACTGCACTAAAAGTTCACTGCAAATGAAAAGGGCTAACAGAGTCAAAAAGAGTATGTTACTGGAGCACACCTTTCGGCCCCAACTCTGCGATTCTCCAACCTGGAGCTGACAGCAGGGTTACAGCCCAACAGCTGAGCAGGCAAAGTGCAGAACAAGAAAGCAAACCACATTATTCTTAACATCGACACATATTGTTGGAAAGCAGCCGATGGTCTTGTTACTTGAGTATGCTTAGTTTGTTTTCAGTAAACCGAAGTGGATCCTGGGGGTGCTTAAACTGAAAGTACAAAAAAAATTGATGTTTTGTCGATCTTCTTTGCCACCTCGTACACAATCTGACTTATGACAATAATTTGTCATACCAACGTTGCTACTGAAGTATACAGTCCAGTGATCTTCCCTGCTCACTCTGTTGATTATGTGACATTCAGTCCCCACTCTTGCTTGAATCTCACACTCACCTGCCGCCACAGTAAACACCTGCAGTATTGTCACAAAGATACATGCATGCTAGATACTTGGAAACAACTTCCCGGAAATTACCTGAACATGGGAGAGAGTACAAGTCAACAATAGGATTGACCCTTTCATGCTTATGTTTCTTTATCGCTTATGCTAGTTTCATTACCTGCCCCTGAGAAGCTGTATGCCACCAAGTCCACTATTAGCTTAACATGAAAGCCAGCCCAGGAGGAATTCTTCAACGGTGTGGTTGCCGTCTCACACCAGTGAAGACACTGAAGTCTGGCTCAGTGACAAACCAAGTACAGTCATCAGTAGAGGGCATTTTACATGGTATCCGGTGTATGTTGAATCAGTAGAGGGCATTTTACATGGTATCCGGTGTATGCTGAATCAAACAGACCACTAAACACCACCAAATCCAGCAGCCACCCAGTGTCTCATATGGAAGACAGGCCTAATGGCAACCACTGAACTGACAGCTCTCAGTGAAGTTCAGGTGTTGCTGCTGTCACTGGATGAGTCTGGGTGTAGCTGCGTATGGAAGGGCTGGAGTGAGCAGGGAGACAGTAATGCCACCAGTGTAGCAGACAGATGGAAACCCATTAAAAAAAAAAAGAAAAAAAAGGGTGGGGTGGGGTGGGGGGTGTCCCTGGGCACAGCTGTTCTCTAATAATGTAATCTAAGCAGATGTCCTTGTATTACCCTCTGATCATGTCTATAAACCAGAAATTAAAGCTTACCCGAATCCACAGTGTTTTCCACAACTGTGAAGCCTGGTGGTGGCGGGTCTTTCTCATTGATGAAGGCCACATCAATCAGGACATCTTTTGTCTGCAAAACAACACCATCCAATAGGACTGCCATGTATGAAAATTAACACAAAAGTAAAGCTAAACTCATCATTTTTGGACAGGACTTACAATACCCATGGAGGATAATTCTCTCTTTTGTTCCCATATTGGTTAATTTGGCATCTCTGAGTGATAAGATGTGTCATTTGAGGATAACTGTTGTTGTGGAAGTAGAATTAGCTTCAACTCAACTTTGAAAAAAAAAAAGGCTTTTTTTTTTTAATAATGATTTTCCAACATTGATAACAAAAGGAATAATCAACATGACATCATACAATGAGTACACTAAATCAGGAAGGAGAAAAAAGGTTAAAAAAGAAAAACAAATATATATATATATATATCACACACACACACACATACATATACATACACATACATTATATACACACATATATATACAGAAAAAAAGGCTTTATTTAGGTATCAATTTTCAGCTCACATAAAGTGACATTATGAATGACAATGGCAGGCAAAGCTCTGTCTGTTCAGCATTATTTCAGATAATTTAGTGCCCAATGAAAGATAAAGATGGCTAAAAAAAACAACAACAAAAAGCTGCATACATTTAAGAATGTGTCTGCATTCGCTCAAAACTTCAGCAACTGTGGGTGAGACGAGTAAGAAGTGGTCAGACTGAGCTGAGATCAGGGAAAGATTCTAGATTCACAAAATCAAGGCAAGTGAGCAATACAGGTAGTTTCAAATAACAAAAACATACACAGAGATCTATCCTACGAGCTGCATTCATTGTTAGATCTTCATACTAAAATGTGTGTGATTTAATCTTCATGTTGTGTGACTATGTGAGAATAGTTTTTTTTCCCCTTCAAACAGCAAAAAGTGTCAAAAACTCGAATTAACTTTATGCTCGGAAACTGTGAAAGAATTAATAATTCAAGTCTGCTTTATGCTCTGAAGAAAATTATCTCATACTTCAAGAAATGTACCCCCCCCCCCCCCCTCCCACACACCACACACACACCACACACCCAAAGACTAGTATAGGGTTGAAAATTTCAACCATCTACTCAGTATAAAGCGACTGCCTACAAATCATGAAAACATGACTATCCACTGATGGCAAATGACCTGAACTGAAAGTTAATGAATGCTGAACTTCATACTTTTTTCCCATATCCTCAAGAAATGGACTGAGGCTACCAACAAGGTGGGATGAAAAAAAAAATGGTTGCATACACAAAAATCTCACCAATGGTGAACATGGAAATGTCAGCTTTGGAACAAAGAAAAAAAAACCCAACAAAACAACTAAAGAAAAATCCAAACACCTCTTTTACTCTCCAAGTCATCATGATCAGCTTGTCTACTGCAGTTTCTGTCATTCTGTCAGTTTCAAGTTGTTAGCTGCTTGTTGAATGCCTTACTTCTTCTCTTCTTCTAGTTATTTTTGGGTTTAGAATTAGTAGAAAGTTGTCTGTATATAACTCCCTTTGAGAGACACTGACACTAACAATATATAATTCTAACGGGCCTTTCATCCATACAAAAAGAACATTAATTTTTCTCATTTCTGGAATTATCAATTTTGAAGGGATGAAGTATTTTGGTGAGCCCGAGACTGAGAATGTGAAGGTTTTACAACAAGAAAAGAGAGGGCTAACAGATTACTGACGAAGAAGGCAAGACACATCAAGGAAGTCAAATTTGGCGGTCTACATGTGCCAGAGGTCATATCAGGACACTATGTCCGAAACAAACAAAAAAAGCAAGAGAGAGACAGAGGGAGAAACACTGCATAAGTGATATATTATTAAGAGGGTTTAGGCATATCTAAATCATACCATGTAAAACATGTCGAGGAAAATTTTGACCACCAGTTTAAAAAAAATTAATGTTGACCTTGTTTTAGACCACATAAATGCGTGTATATGAGTCTTTGAATTTACATGTCATTCAGAAAAAAAAATCATGTACTAAAAGAGTATGATTACCATGAAAAAAAAAAAAAAAAAGAAGAAAAAAGTACCCTATTTTTTTCCCAGATTTCACCACCCTGAAAACCCATTTTTCGATTTTTAAGTCTGAATAAAATTCTTAACTGAAGAAAACAGAAATTATCCAACCTAACTCACTTTCCCCCTTTAAAACCCATTTTTCGGGGGGAAAGTCCCCTGGGAATTGGCATATTATGTTCTCTGCAAGTAAGACTTCAAAAACCCCAAAAAATAACGATTATCATCTAGGGGAAAGTAGCCGGGGGAACGGCCCCCATAGAGAAACTTTAGGGGAAAAGCAGCCGCGATGAAAGCGCCCCTATACAAAGGGTGGGGGCCTTTTAAAGGGTACTATCCATTACTGCAGAGACCCGGGTTTGGGCGGCACCTGATTACTTACTACGGACTAGACATAACGTTTTGAACTAGTCCCTTTGTGTTGCGGCAATTAGGGCACCGCTGGGAAACGCGCATGGGCCCATGTCACGTGACTCACATTTTCTCACTGACTGGTTTCGTGTTTTGGCTGGGGTTATTTTAAAATGGAAATTACTGTCTTGGGTGGGTTATTTTAAAAAAGGAAAAAAAGTTTTCTTTAACTGCATGGGTTTAAATTTTTTGTTAAAAAAAAAGGGGAAGCAATAAAAATTTTTTTTAACATAAAAAAAAAGCCAAAAAACCCCCCCTCCCTAGCATTTTCCGACTGTTGATTTAATTTTTTTTCCAGGCGTCACTTTTTGTGACCCTGCTTCGGGGGGAAACCCCCGGGGTTTGTTTTTCCCCGGGGTTTTTTGGGGGGGGTGGCTGGCCTGGGCTGGAATGGCTGACACCGGTTTTCCCCTGCGGGGTGGGGGGAAATTTAACCCCCCCGCTTGGGGCTCAATCGAAACCGAAAAATGTGGGACCCAATAAAGGGGAAGGGCAGCCCGAACTCGCAAAATCCCCAAACCCCAATTTTTGACGCCCGGGGGCCAAACCCCACCAATACGGGGTATTAATTTTATATTTAAACTTACTTTTTTGGGGGTGGGCAATTTCCCCGTGAAAAGGGGGGACCAATCCATTTCTATTTTCGTGATGCAAACGATTTTAAAACTGCGTGCGCGACCCTAGAAGGTGGCCGTTGTGTGCGGCGCAAAAGGGGTGGTTGGTGTTTTTAGCAGGGTGTGCGCGTAAGATTGTGTGTGTGTGTGCATGCGCGCGCGGTTGTGTGTTGGGTTTTTCTTGGGTTTAAAAAATCTTTTCACTTTAAAGTGATATTAGAAAAGTTTTAACGCGGGGTTTTGTATGTTGTGTGTGTGCGGTGTGGATGAACCCCACTGTCACCCACGCGGGCAAAACCAGGCTTTCACATAAGAGACGCAGGCCCAATTCCCCAAAAGGGCCCCTGAAAAATAACTGTTCTAACATTTCCCCCGACTATTAAAAGCGCTTTTTTCCCTTTGGACCAATTTTGGGAAATGGATCCTTTTACCCCCTTTTGAACGACCTTTTGGGTTTGGGAAAGGTTAATTAATAACTTTAAGTTCTTAATTAAGTTTTCCTCTAAGTGAGAGATTTTAAAAAGCTACCCCCAAGTTCTTTATTTTAAATTCTTAAACCCAAGTCACTTTCCCCGTTTTTAAATTTTGTCATCTAAATTCTTTAAATTAAATTTACCTTAAAACTTAAAATTAAAATTTTTAAAATAAGTTTAAACTTTAAAATTTTTTTAATAAGTTCTTGAAATT
>CM031618.1:36443095-36464409 GCA_018398815.1 Conus ventricosus
GGGGAAAAAAGGGGGCAAACAAACCCCTGTTCGGACACCCAAAACCCCTCTCAGTCTAAAAACATCAGAAAGGTTCCCCCATCCTTTTCCCACCCCCTTTCCCCCCGCCCATCAAAACCATCCACCAGCAGACTGACCCCCACCACCGCCATTCTCCAGGCAGACCCAAAAATATAAAAAGAGGACTTGGGTCAAAGAAAAAACGACATGTGACTTTCAGTGCAAAAAAAACCACTCCTTTAAAAAGGGCCCATTTGTGCAGCTTCAAATGGGATTGTGCCATTGCTGTAATTGATTGTTGCAGCGGTGGGGGAGGGGGGGGTGCGCTAGGCTTGGGAGGGGGGTTGGGTGCTGGTAGTGTAAGACTGATTCTGAAACCAAGACAAAAATTTTCCCCAAGGGTTGAAAGTGTGTGATTGATTATTGTGAAAGTGTCATTTGGTGACAGTGCTATTATGGTGATTGGTTTGTATGTACTTAACTATCCTCAAAATTAACATTGAACTGACTCATCACAGAGGTGGCTCACAGATATAACATGGTTTTTTAAAAAACTAACTTATGCAGATTAAAGCACAGGTACCCATAGATGTTTGCTGAAAATTTGAAGTGATTCTGACTTGTAGGTTTTTTTTTACAATTTTTTTGGTGAAAGTTTGAATGCAACGTGTCGCCCATCATTAACCCCAGTAACCAATATTTTCAAATGAAATTTTAATCAAAACAGCAATTAATTGGTGGAATTGAGTTTGTTAACTAAGTTCTATGGGTCATTCTTGATATTATAGTACCAGTCTCATGCTTGGGAAAATTAGTTAGGACTATTTGAATTTTACCAAACTTTAAATGAATTTTTCTCAAAACGGGGTCACCGATCACCGGGAGACTGAAACGCGTGTATCTCAGAAAGTAATAAAGATAATTGAAATCTGTTTTTTGTGTCTTGTTCAGAATGATCTCTTCTTTTAGATTAAATTTTAATCTCATTTTCTGAATTTTGACCCTTATCCATGATTTTCGCGTGCAGTGTCACATATACACAATGGCAACAGAAACAAAAGCAATCAAAAAATCTGAACCACTAAATACAGAAAAAGACAACTGCACGCCAAAACCGCCAACAACAAAAGATCATTTTGATCCATTTATAATGCAATAATATTTTAAAAATTTTTTAATAAAAATAGATCATGGCGTATTATAAAATGATAAAGTCAATAAATAAAGACATGGAGTCTATAAAAGACTTTTCCCATAGACCAGAATTGTAATCAATGTGGTTGCTTAGGATGTAAGAACTTCATTAAGATCTATGCAGAGAACGCTGAGCAAGACATCCTCAACGATGACACGTTTTTTGAGGCGTGTGTGTACTATATTAGACATCTACTATTTAAGATAAAAACATAGCTTGTATTTTTTTGATAATTATAAGATAACTTGAATAAGAACTTGGTTGTACTTAAAGGACGACTTAATTACAATCTTGAGGTAACTTAATCAAGAACTTAATTAAAAACTTAATCAAGAACTTATTAAGAACTTGAAGTAACTTAATTAAAACTTAATTAAGTTCTTAAGGATGACTTAATTAAGAATTTAGAGTGACTTAATTAAAAACTTGGAAGTGACTTGGGGTTAAGAACTTAATTAAGAACTTGGGGGTAGCTTAATTAAATCTCTCACTTAGAGGTAACTTAATTAAGAACTTAAAGGTTACTTAATTAACCTTTACCAACCAAGTCGTTCAAAAGTGGGTAACAGGATACACTTCCATAAAATGGTCCAAGGGAAATAAGCGCTGTAACTAGTCTTGGGGATGTTAGAACGAGTTACTTTCAGTGGCCTATTGTGAACTTGGCTGCGTCTCATTATGTGTAAGCCCTGTGTTTTGTCGCGCTGGGTGACAGTGTGTCATCACACCGCACACACACACACATACACACAACGCGTTACACTGTCTAATATCACTTTAAAGTGAAAAGACGTTAAATCAAAGAACAACAACACACACACGCGCGCGCATGCACACACACACACACATACTTACGCGCACAGCCTGCTAAACAGAACACCACGCAGCATTTGCGCCGCACACAACGGCCACCTGTCTAGAGGTCGCGCACGCAGCTTTATCGATTGCATCACGAAAAGTAGTAATGGAGTGGTCTCCCTGTACACGTGGATTGCACCACCACCAAAAGTAAGCTTAAATATAGAATTCAACTACTCGCTATGGTGGTCGGTTGGCCACCGCAGGCGTCACACTTTCGGAGTTTGGAGTTTTCTGAGTTCAGGGCTGCACTTCCCTCATTAGTTGTCACACAGTTTCGAGTTTCGAGTGAGACCAGAGTCTTGGGGGTCAAGTTCACCCCATCCAGAATGAAGACCGGTGTCAGCCATTCCAGACCAGAGGCCAGCCACCACCACCCAAAAAATCCCAGGGCAAACATACTCCTGGGGTTTCCCCCCCTGAAAGCATGGTCGACACAAAGTGACGCCTGCGAATAAAATTAAATCACAGTCGGCCATGCTCAGGGAGGGGGGGTTTTTGCTATTTTTTTTTGTTAAAAAAAATTGTATTGCTTCGCCTTTTTTTTAACAAATACTCTAACATGCAGTTAAAGTAAAACTTTTATCCATTGTTAAAATAACACACCCCAAGCACAGTAGATCCATTGTTAAAATAACACAGCCAAACACAGTAAGCAGTCAGTGAGAGAAATGTGAGTCAGCTGTGACATCGGCCCATCGCGCGATGGCAGCTGTGTCTAATTGCCGCAACACAAAGACTAGTTCGAAATCGTTATGTCTAGTCACGTAGTAAGTAATCAGGTGCCGACCATGCCGGGTCTCTGCAGTAATCGGATAGTAGCAATTAAAGGCTCCCCACCCTTTGTATATGGGCGCGTTTCAGTCGCGGCTGCTTTTCCCCTACGTTACTCTATGGGACGCGTTCAGCCCCGGCTACTTTCCCCTAGATGATAATCGTTTTTTTTGGTTATTGAAGTCTTACTTGTCAGAGAACAGTAATATGCCAATCCTAGGGCACTTTCGCCCGAAAACTGGTTTGAGGGCGAAAGTGAGTTAGGATTGGCATATTACTGTTCTCTTCAGTTAATGAATTTTCATTCAGACTAAATATCGAAGATGGTTTACAGGATGGTGAAACTCTGGAAAATATATGATACTTTTTTCTTCTTTTTTTTTTTTTTTATTCATGGTAATCATACTCTTTAGTACATGATTTTTTTTTTTCTGAATGACATGTAAATTCAAAGACTCATATACACGCATTTATGTGGTCTAAAACAAGTCAACATTAATTTTTTTTTAAACTGGTGGTCAAAATTTTCCTCGACATGTTTTACATGGTATGATTTAGATATGCCTAAACCTCTTAATAATATATCACTTATGCAGTGTTTCTCCCTCTGTCTCTCTCTTGCTTTTTTTGTTTGTTTCGGACATAGTGTCCTGATATGACCTCTGGCACATGTAGACCGCCAAATTTGACTTCCTTGATGTGTCTTGCTTCTTCGTCAGTAATCTGTTAGCCCTCTCTTTTCTTGTTGTAAAACCTTCACATTCTCAGTCTCGGGCTCACCAAAATACTTCCATCCCTTCAAAATTGATAATTCCAGAAATGAGAAAAATTTAATGTTCTTTTTGTATGGATGAAAGGCCGTTAGAATTATATATTGTTAGTGTCAGTGTCTCCAAAGGGAGTTATATACAGACAACTTTCTACTAATTCTAAACCCAAAAATAACTAGAAGAAGAGAAGAAGTAAGGCATTCAACAAGCAGCTAACAACTTGAAACTGACAGATGACAGAAACTGCAGTAGACAAGCTGATCATGATGACTTGGAGAGTAAAAGAGGTGTTTGGATTTTCTTTAGTTGTTTTGTTGGGTTTTTTTTTCTTTGTTCCAAAGCTGACATTTCCATGTTCACCATTGGTGAGATTTTTGTGTATGCAACCATTTTTTTTTCATCCCACCTTGTTGGTAGCCTCAGTCCATTTCTTGAGGATATGGGAAAAAAGTATGAAGTTCAGCATTCATTAACTTTCAGTTCAGGTCATTTGCCATCAGTGGATAGTCATGTTTTCATGATTTGTAGGCATGTCGCTTTATACTGAGTAGATGGTTGAAATTTTCAACCCTATACTAGTCTTTGTGTGTGTGTGTGGTGTGTGTGGTGTGGGAGGGGGGGGGGGGGGGTACATTTCTTGAAGTATGAGATAATTTTCTTCAGAGCATAAAGCAGACTTGAATTATTAATTCTTTCACAGTTTCGAGCATAAAGTTAATTCGAGTTTTTGACACTTTTGCTGTTTGAAGGGGAAAAAACTATTCTCACATAGTCACACAACATGAAGATTAAATCACACACATTTTAGTATGAAGATCTAACAATGAATGCAGCTCGTAGGATAGATCTCTGTGTATGTTTTTGTTATTTTGAAACTACCTGTATTGCTCACTTGCCTGATTTTGTGAATCTAGAATCTTTCCCTGATCTCAGCTCAGTCTGACCACTTCTTACTCGTCTCACCCACAGTTGCTGAAGTTTTGAGCGAATGCAGACACATTCTTAAATGTATGCAGCTTTTGTTGTTGTTGTTTTTTTTAGCCATCTTTATCTTTCATTGGGCACTAAATTATCTGAAATAATGCTGAACAGACAGAGCTTTGCCTGCCATTGTCATTCATAATGTCACTTTATGTGAGCTGAAAATTGATACCTAAATAAAGCCTTTTTTTCTGTATATATATGTGTGTATATATATGTATGTGTATGTATATGTATGTGTGTGTGTGTGTATATATATATATATATATTTGTTTTTCTTTTTTAACCTTTTTTCTCCTTCCTGATTTAGTGTACTCATTGTTGATGTCATGTTGATTATTCCTTTTGTTATCAATGTTGGAAAATCATTATTAAAAAAAAAAGCCTTTTTTTTTTTCAAAGTTGAGTTGAAGCTAATTCTACTTCCCAACAACAGTTATCCTCAATGACACATCTTATCACTCAGAGATGCCAATTAACCAATATGGGAACAAAAGAGAGAATTATCCTCCATGGGTATTGTAAGTCCTGTCCAAAAATGATGAGTTTAGCTTTACTTTTGTGTTAATTTTCATACATGGCAGTCCTATTGGATGGTGTTGTTTTGCAGACAAAAGATGTCCTGATTGATGTGGCCTTCATCAATGAGAAAGACCCGCCACCACCAGGCTTCACAGTTGTGGAAAACACTGTGGATTCGGGTAAGCTTTAATTTCTGGTTTATAGACATGATCAGAGGGTAATACAAGGACATCTGCTTAGATTACATTATTAGAGAACAGCTGTGCCCAGGACACCCCCCACCCCACCCCACCCTTTTTTTTCTTTTTTTTTTTAATGGGTTTCCATCTGTCTGCTACACTGGTGGCATTACTGTCTCCCTGCTCACTCCAGCCCTCCATACGCAGCTACACCCAGACTCATCCAGTGACAGCAGCAACACACTGAACTTCACTGAGAGCTGTCAGTTCAGTGGTTGCCATTAGGCCTGTCTTCCATATGAGACACTGGGTGGCTGCTGGATTTGGTGGTGTTTAGTGGTCTGTTGATTCAGCATACACCGGATACCATGTAAAATGCCCTCTACTGATTCAACATACACCGGATACCATGTAAAATGCCCTCTACTGATGACTGTACTTGGTTTGTCACTGAGCCAGACTTCAGTGTCTTCACTGTGTGAGACGGCAACCACAACCGTTGAAGAATTCCTCCTGGGCTGGCTTTCATGTTAAGCTAATAGTGGACTTGGTGGCATACAGCTTCTCAGGGGCAGGTAATGAAACTAGCATAAGCGGATAAAGAAACATAAGCATGAAAGGGTCAATCTATTGTTGACTTGTACTCTCTCCCATGTTCAGGTAATTTCCGGGAAGTTGTTTCAAGTATCTAGCATGCATGTATCTTTGTGACAATACTGCAGGTGTTTACTGTGGCGGCAGGTGAGTGTGAGATTCAAGCAAGAGTGGGACTGAATGTCACATAATCAACAGAGTGAGCAGGGAAGATCAGCTGGACTGTATACTTCAGTAAGCAACGTTGGTATGACAAATTATTGTCATAAGTCAGATTGTGTACGAGGTGGCAAAGAAGATCGACAAAACATCAATTTTTTTTTGTACTTTCAGTTTAAGCACCCCCAGGATCCACTTCGGTTTACTGAAAACAAACTAAGCATACTCAAGTAACAAGACCATCGGCTGCTTTCCAACAATATGTGTCATGTTAAGAATAATGTGGTTTGCTTTCTTGTTCTGCACTTTGCCTGCTCAGCTGTTGGCTGTAACCCTGCTGTCAGCTCCAGGTTGGAGAATCGCAGAGTTGGGGCCGAAAGGTGTGCTCCAGTAACATACTCTTTTTGACTCTGTTAGCCCTTTTCATTTGCAGTGAACTTTTAGTGCAGTTTTTTTTTTTTTTTTAATTAATTTGGTAAAATTTGGTAATGTCTGAGGAACCCTGTCACTTAGGGTAATGTGTTGCTTGTGACAGGCAAATCACAACCAGATTCTTTATTTCAACAGATGTCTTCTTTCATTTCCTGTCTTTTTTTCCCCAGGTTATGCAAGTCTTGGATTCTCTGCTTCAGTTTGACATTGTCCAGATTTCTAAGGAAGCTTATCAATTACATAAGATCAATAAGCGTAACACCTGATACTTGATTTTATTTAAATAAAAGTGCTGTTGTGGAAATTGACGAATGGTTCATCTTCGCGAACATTTATCTCGATTTTCTCCTATGCAGAAATAAAGTGCTGTTGTGGAAATTGGCAAATGATTCATTTTCATGAACCTTTACCTCAGTTTTCTCCAAAGCAGCAAAGCAGAAATTCTAGAATTTCACGTGAATGGTTAAAAAAAAGAATTGGTATCATGGGTATTGAAGACTGAGACCTAATTGATGGCAGTGCATGCGGGTCAAAATGAAATAAGAAGAGAAATGAGTCATTGGATGGCAATGCAAGCATGTCAAAATAGAGTGAGAAGAGAAATGATTAAGAACCCTTCTTTTGTTGTTTTTTTCCAGGTGAAAAAGCTTTGAAGAAGAAACTGCTGTGTGGGCGATGGACCCAGCCCAGCATGACCAACGATGCCATCACGGAACTCATCTTCCTGACCCGCTCCGCACGGAAACCTCCCAATGGATTCACACTTGTCGGGTAAGGCTGCATGACTGTCTGATGCTGTTTGATAGCTGGGCTGATCTTCATTGCACATGGCATTAACCTTTTGTGAGTGTAGAATGACTATATTTTTTGTTATCTGTAAGAAGAAGCAATTGTGCTCAAAGAATCTTTTTTTTTTTTTAACTAGCAGTGTCTTTTTTTGTGCAGTGTCTTTTACACTGTTTTTTCTTAGTTTGTTTTGTTATGAGTAAAATTCATTATGTGTTATGGTCTAAGAAGTTACTTTTTAAGAGTACTATGTTGATAATTACAGACTGTTTACCTATGTGATTTTGCACTGTTTTTTTTTTCATAATTAGCGAAAATATGATGAATGTACTGGGGAGAGAAAAAAAAGTTTAAAAAATCTTTAAACCAAGTTCTTGAATGGAAATGGGTCTTGTGAAGTGTAACCCTGGTGTGGTCCTTCTGCTTCTCAGCATATGCACCAGATGACCATTTAAAGCATAACACCGACATGTAGGGTCAAAAGTGAGCAGTTTACCAAACTGAAAGTTCGTGTGATGCTTTCGCTTTGCACTCTGGATTTGTTAACCACTATTGAAAGTTTTTAATTCTTTCCCTGATTTATATTCACATTCCCAGTTACACAACAGTAAGCTGTGACAATCCACAACGGCAGAAACATGTCTGTTTTACAGAGTCTGCTCTGAGAATGAAGAATCCTTTTCTTTTATTTCTTTCTTTCTTTGTGCGTACGCAGGCTGATACTCCTGCGGACACTGCCTGTATAGACAGGCAGTGGAGTTTTGTGTGATGACCGTTTTTTATCCCACCATAAGCAGCCATACTCCATCTTCGGGAAAGAAGAATACCAATCCTGGTTCAGGAAAGGTGTTTTGAATATGCATCATGAGTAAAACTTGTCTTGGGGATGTTCTGAAGATTTGCAGTAGAAAAAAAAAAATTGAACAGAATTTGTCAATGTTTCGGTCGTAGACGACAAGTAGGGAAAAAAAAAAACAGAACAGAAGTCGTCAGTGAAGATGTACACGACAGGAAGCTGTAACAAATCCACAATGACAGACACATGTCTATTTACAAAGCCAAGTATCATTTTCATAACATCATGAGTTTTGGAATACTGAGTGAAAAGGTTGTAAAACGTTTGTGGATTTCGAATTGATATTTGGGTTCGAGGCCTGTCACTGCTGTTCTGCATAGCACTGGTCATGCCAAGGTATTTGTACCAGTGTCTTACCTCCAGATTTGGTTTTCAGGGAGACCAACAACATGGCGTTGTGCTACAAGATGGGCAAAACTGGCCAAGCCTACCACCCCTCCCTCACAGCTCCCCCTGGTCAGCAAGCAGCCTCCATTCATGGTTACACCTCAGCCCTATAACATGTATGTTCTGTAAGAGAACTCTTTTTACTGAATGTGAGAAAGGGAATAGGAATAAGGTGTGTAAGTGTGTGTGTGAGAGAGAGCGAGAAGGACGAGACACATTGAGAGTTGTGTGTGCAGTGTGTGTGTGGTTTGAGAGTACATGTGTAAGGTACTGCAAGAATAGAGGGATAAAGAAAGGGTTGAAGGAGTGAGAAGGATTTGGGGAGGAGTAGAAAGAGAGAGTGAGAGAGAAAGACAGAGACACATAGAGAGGTGTGTGTGTGTGTGTGTTGTGTGGTGTGTGTGTGCGTGTGTGTGCTTGAGTGTACATGTGTAAGGTACTGCAAGAACAGAGGATAAAGAAAGGGTTGAGTGAGGGAGAAGGATTGAGGACTAGAAAGAGAAGGAGAGGTGGGGGAGGTGTGGGATGAAGAGAAATTGGATTTCAAGATGATTACTTTGTCATACCTGCTTGTAATCAATTTAATCTTTTTCCTTCTTATGTACAGCATGATTCAGTTTCTGTTAATAAAAAAAAATGTTGTTTTTAGTATTTCTCAATTTGCTGAATATCTGTACAGTGCAAGGTTAGTCTGTTAATAGTTTTTAGTCTGTCAGTGTGTGAGCATGCATACATCTGTTAGTGTTTGTGCGTTTGTTATTGTGGTTAGTGTTTGTGCGTTTGTTATTGTGTATGAGAATGAGTATGCATGTGTATGTGCAATCAGTGAGAATGTATTATTTATGTGCAATCATGTAGAGTATAAATTTATGTGCATTCTGCATTCATTGTTTAAAACATTTGAGATATCTGTAGTGGGTTTTTTTTAAAGGTCTTCAAATTTTTGTTTTTTTGGCTTGTAGCTTACACTTATCTCTCTTGTTTTTGTATAGATTTTTGTTTAGATTCAGATTTTCAGGGTTGGCATAGAAGTTAATAACTGGTTGGAGAGGAATGACTCTTGGGATGATAACAAAAACGTAAAAGTGAAAGACTGGGGGGTTGGGGGGGGGGGGGGGGGGGGGGGGGGGGTAAACCCTCGGTTATTTTCACCCATGCTTTAGTAAGATTTGGGGTGGGTATCTACTCTCACATTAGCCTTATCTTACGTGTCAACATTGTATTGTCAATACAAATTATAGGGTCACAGTAGCGTTGTACTTCGTTGTAAATGTTTACAAATCCTTTTGCAGATTAGCACATTCACACATACACACAAGTATGCACATGCGTGCGTGTACACACACGCACGCACGCACGCGCGCACAAACACACACTCACTCTCACACGCTGTTCTTTTTGTCCTGTTGGAAGTCACTTAAAGTGAAATTACATTAAAGAATGAATGAATATGCACATGGACACGGACACAACACACACACACAGCACACACACACACACACACACACACACAGGCACACACACAGGCACACACACATACACACACACACACACACGCACACACACACAATCCTGTCCAGTTTGTAGAAGTGGATCTTTATCTGCAGGACCCCAGTAGAAGCAAACCTGCCCTATGCACCACGCAGCGGTGGAGGGAACGCATCGACTACTCCCAGACGTTTAGAGACCTCTGGTAGTCTTGTAGGCACAGTTAATGCTCGTAAGTGTCGTTGTTTTCTGGTTCTTTCTCTGTCTGTCCTGTCTCTCTTTCCTTTTCTCTGTTGTTTTGATCAGTCTTTCATTGCCTTGTTTCTGATGATCGTTGTCTGTTTCTTTTTGTTTCCGTATCGCTGATTAACGCTATCTCTTCAGTTGATTTTGATTTTTTGATCTCTGCCTCTCTTGTTGTCTGTGATTTTTTTTCATTCTGTACCCCTTGTTGCCTTAGCTCAGCAGATCTTTGTATCATCACTCTCTGCATGTCAGTGGTTTATCTGTTATCTTGTGATTCTCTTTGTATCTCATTCGTCACTTTGCCTGTGGTTATCTTTGTCTCTGTCTCTTTTGTTGCCTTATCTTTTGTTTTATCTGTATTTTTATCTCTATTTTTGTTTGTCTTTTCTTGTTGTGTGTGATTCTCTTCATATCTTTTTGTTGCTGTGGCTGATTCTCTTTTTTTCTGCCTCTCTTGTTTGAAACATGCCTCCCTTTATTGCTGATTATCTTTATTTCTGTCTCCTTCATTGTGATTCTCTTAATCTCTGTCGCTGTTTTCTTGTCTGTGATTTTCTTATCTCTGTTGCTCTTGCCTTTTCTTATTTTCGTTCATCTGTTGTTGCTCTTGCTGCTTTGTCTGCGATTCTCTGTATTTCTTTGTCTCTTGTTGTCTTGTTTCCAGTTCTTGTAATCCTTTTTGGGTTTGTTTTTTTTTGTCTGTGATTCTCTTTGTCGTTGTGTTTTTCATGTCCCAAACTGAGTCATTATCTTTCTCTTTAACTGCTGATTCTCTTTGTCATTGTGTTTTCATGTCCAAACTGAGTCATTATCTTTCTCTTTTACTGCTGTTTCTGATTCAGTTTTCTGTATGTCTCTCTTGCTGTAACTTGTGTAAGGTAGTCTGATTCTCTTTATCGGGCTCTTTTTATTGTCTTGTCTCTGGTTCTCTTTCTTTGTCTCGCTTTTCTTTTGTCTCTGATTCGCTTTGTCTCCCTCTCTTTGTTGTCTGATATTCAAAAATTTTAGTGACCAAATTTGTTACTCTAGATTATCAAGATTTTAGGTTCACCTCTGATGTTGGGGATCACAAGCTAGCTATGCATTGGAGCTAAAGCGAAATTTGGCCATAGTCATTTGGAAGTAAGATGCATTGGACTGTACTTTATTTTCAGGTGCTTTGGTTGTACTGGGCAGAGGAATCGTTAGATATTCATGAATTCTGAAATTTTGTGCTGGCTGCTTTAATGTCGGGGAAAAAAAGAAAGTTTCAGTAAAAAGTCCGGGAAACTCATGGAATTTTTACAGACACAGTAATTGTGGCAGAGTTTTCTGTCAGTGAACTGACCCAAAGAAGGAAGCGTCCTCTTCATCTTTCACAGGTGTGTTGCCCATGAAGGACGAGCTTCAAGTTTTTGTTCATCATTTCACCAGGTTGAATGGTATAAGTGATGGGACACAAGGGCATTATCTCCAGGCTCAAATCGGATGTGGTTCACCATTTAGCAATCATGTTGGAAACAAACCTACTTTGATAGCCTGTAGCTCAGGAGGAGACGTAAGGTGATTAGAGTGGTAAGGAGAGGGGTGGGGTGGGATGTCACCAGACAGAACATCTTTGAGGTCTCTGCGGATTGTGCTACAAAAGCCTGAAGTTGTCAAACATGGGAATAGAGAGAGGCGCTTGAAGCCATGCCAAGAATGCCAAACACTGTCAGATAATGGCAGCAATGGAGGCAAACAGATCCCTCCCCCAACCCCCCAAAAGAAATTTAGAGCATTTCATGCTTATTACAAGGATTCTCACTTCTTTTTTTTTGGCGGGGCTCATGATACCTATTGACAAGAAACATATAAATATTTGTACAGAATGGAGACGGAAGCTGAAGATGTGATGGGGAGGAAGGAGGAGGGGGCGGGGTGTGGGGGATGTGGAGAGTGTTGGAAAATTTAGGAAAAAATTTGAGGCAGTAACGCAATCAGAAATCAGAATCCTGGAGGAGGATTGATAGCTGGAAAGAATGACTAACAGGAAACTGTTTCAGAGTTGATGTTTTCTTGTGTTTTAGAGCTTCAGGGTTTGTTTTGTTTTTTCCTCAAACTTGCAATTTTTTTCTCAGGTTTGGCCTCCATCCTCCTATTTTTTTCTACTGTCTGTTTTTTTAAAATTTTTTTATTATTAATGTAAATTAACTCGTGCTCGCCATGCAGTGTCTGCGTGTTGTTTACAGATGGACAGTCGCATGCTGTCTTTAATGCTTCAACATTTGATTCAAAGCGTAGAGAGCTTCAAGTTGGTTGATGTGTGTGCAGCCATATCTGGTGTACCCTGGCAGCTGAATCCTCGCTTCCAGACCATGGCAGAGCTCCAGCGAGTGAGTAGACCCTTCATTGTCAGCAGTGATCCAACTTCTCTGCTAATTGCAGATTTCAGCAAAATTTTAAAAAAATTGAAAAATGAGTTCTGGTGACAGAGAAAATATTTCAGAAAAAAAAAAAAATCCAGGCGAGAAGAAAAAAGTGTCGGTGTGATCCACAGTGTGAGTATGCTTGCAGATGACACTGATGTCATGAAATACTGTGTGAATTTATGTCTTCATAAGAACAGGTGGTGACCGTGGTGTCCACCTAGATTGAGGCAAAACGATGTTGTGCTCGAATATTGTGTCAGTAAGACGCTCTAAAAGTGAAAGAGATCAAGAACTGTATGAACTAATGGTCCTGATCATGGATGGTTAAAAACAAAAGTTGACCATAAGCCGCTTGATGCTCAGATTTGTATTAGTTTTGCTCCATTTAGAAGCAAGTTTCAAAACTTTTTTTTCTGGAAACTCAGCCATTTTTGCTTTTCCAGAGTGGGAGCTCTGTGTGTTGTTGATGATGATGATGATGTGTGTGTGTGTGTGTGTGTGTGTGTGTTGTGTGTGTGTGTGTGGGTGGTGTGTGTGTGTGTGAAGTTTCAGTCAGTCAGTCAGTCTGTGTGAGTGTGTGTGTGTTTGTTGTGAGTACAATGTAAGATTAATCTGACATTAAAATGGTTTCAGTCAGTGTGTGTGTTGTGAATACAATGTAAGGTTAATCCGACATTAAAACTGGTTTCTGTCAGTCAGTCAGTGTGCGCGTGCCTGCGTGTTTGTGCATGTGTTATTGTGTATATTTGGTTGAAGACGTGCTTCTGGTTTCCGGTTTCATCTTAGTATGATAGGTGGTTCTTCATTGCTAGCACCACAATTTGTTCTCTTTCAGATATGTCTGAGACGATGAGTCTGGTAAAAGCACCAACGTTTTCATGAGTTTTTTTTAGTCCTGTGCTGCTTCTGTTGTGTGGTGATTTTGTTTGCTTGTCAAATTAAAGTTGATAGTTTTTATTTACTTTGGGGAAATCATTTTCCTTCTTCTGTTGATGAGTTATGTTAAATCATTGTGCCAAATGCTGCAGGTTTTCCCATTCTTATTTCATTTTTTTTTTTTTAAACATTTCAGTGTTCATGGTGAATATCAGCAATGGTAATAATAATAATGATCATGACAGTTATCGTAATAACTATAATGATGATAGTGATCAATAATATATTGAAATAAGGAAGAAAATACCAAAAGAAGTCCATTCCACGTTTTGTTTTGATGAGCTTGCATTGTTCATGCATGCCAGAGGTGGAAAAAGAATTGATGCGTTGACTTGCAAAGCTGGTCATCATGGTGAAAATTCCTGCTTTCTGTTTGGCCAAGACATTTTTCAGTCGGCCCCTAAGTCTTCTCAGGTGTTGCTGAAGAATGAATTTGTCTGTTCTCGTGCGTGTGCATGTATGTGTATATGTGCATTAGTCTTGAGTGTGTCCTTTGGTGAGAGAGACCGAGATCAACTTGGAGTGTCAAAAACTTGGCTAGAGTGTATCAGGGAGAGACACTGTTAGTAGAATTTTTTGTGCTTGAGGATATTGATGATTTGATTGCATACTTCTTATATGCTTGTATATTCTTTGGTTCATTGATTTTCTTGTGTATAAGATTAGGGGAGTATTCATGACGGAGAAAGAGATATGTAACGGAAGAATTTTTTTTGTGGGGTGCAGTTAAGAGTTACATTGATTCTTCTTGATTCTTCTTGTTTCTTCATTTCTTTGCTTTGATTGATTGATTGGTTGATTGATTGATTTGATTTTTTTTTTTCAGTTGACAATCCCTGAAATCAGATACAAATCAATGATGGACATAGAAAGAGAGGTAAGTTGATAAATGAAGTCAAATTTTGGATTGTTGATTATTGCCCTTGCTTAACTGTGGTTTGCTTTTGGTCGCAAATCACCACAATTTTTTTTTTTCAGATTGTAACTTTTGATGCATTCATGGCTACAAATGTTGCATATCATTTTTGAGCCTTTAATTATGTTGTTCACTGATCTGTAACTGTGGTGTCCACTTTCATATTATGTATAATTGTGTATACATTTGTGTGAGTGTGTGCGTGACCATATTTTGTCTGTGATAATGTGAGTAATGATTATTGTTTTGCTGTAAAGTTTGTTCTGTTTTTTGTTCAGTTAAAGCATATGTGAAGCTGATGATCCCTTCTGGGTTTTTTGTTGTTGTTGTTGTTTTTGTTTTGTTTTGTTTTTTAATGAAAAACCTGTTTGTTTTCAAGACATTACTGAAGGGATAACTAGAGTGCCAAACAGTGTCCAGATCTGTTGATCTAGTTTTATTCTCTTCAAGAACACCAGTCTGTGGCTGTCAGTACTCAGGGTAGGTGATAATGATTCATGTCTTATGAGTGGATTCGCTCCACAAGTTTTCATCGTACCATAAAATTCATTGTCAGTATGTGTTTGATGATTCATAGTTTTGTTTGACAAAATTCCTGTATGGGAACTCGTGTGGATATTTTGAAAGGGGAAATTTTGTTTGTGTGGTCTCATTTGCATGTTTTAAACTGTTTGTCAGATAAAAGATATGCTAACTAGATTTAGACGTTCAAGGACTTTTTGTCGTACTTGTAATGGAATGAGCAGCAACATTCACAATCAGTCAAAGCATCAAATGCTTATTGCCCAAACAATATAGAATTTGAGTCAGGATGATAGAAAACAGTTCATCTGTGGAAAAGCTGGCTTTGATTTTGAAGTAAGCAAAACAACAGCTTGGAATGGGTGAAATAATAAGATGTGTGTTGACCTGAACCTCACAACATGAAGCACCATGGCTGCTTCAGGCGGAGCTGGAGGCTGAAGGGATTGTTCATGCCAGCTTTTGTATGTCCGCTTGTGTATATAATCTATGCATGAATTTGGTTTTTGTCCCATTAAAGTTGTGGTTATAAAGGTGAAATAAGAAGTAACAGTCCTAGTGTGCAGTGAAGTATGAGAGGTTTTCCATGTCTGTGGTACAGCATTATGGAGGCAAAGCCCTTCCATCTCTTTCCTCAGTATCATTATTTGTGCCACACTTGTGGAGTTTCAACTCAAGCTGATTCTTGTAGTTTTGGTTGAGTGTTGCGTGTGTATGCCATGAAATTAAAGCACCTTACATTCTGAAGCATGTTGTTTGTAGATGACATACACTCTAAAAATCAAGGGTGTGCCCTTAACTCCAGAATGCCCTGTCGTTTGAGATTGGCAGTAGAGAACAGAGCATAGTACATGACAGTTGGCAAATTCACTTTTTTTTACTATTTTATTTCATCATTTCTGGTCGCTCACCTCTTGACCTGGTTTGCTTTCAGTACGAGTATGATTTCAAGATGGAGCGACAAGCGGCCCGCGTGGAGCCTGACCTCAGGTAATGTTACTCAGTCTGACCCAAGTGACGTTTTCCGCTTTCGCCGCCCCTTGTCTCAAGCCCAGCTTGTCACAGTGGTGACAGACAACATAGTGTGTGATAAGACATCATCTTCAAATGTCACCGGTTTTAGTTTCAACTTTTGTTGTGTTTTTTTGCCTTCGTTGCATGTTAATCTCTTCATCCATCTCCATCCATGCACCATCATCCTCTTCATCCTGAATCGGGGAGGAAGCCTGAAGCGACTCGTGTGTGAATGAATACCACTACAAGAATCATGTGAGGGATGACAGAATGGCAAAGGGGGTGGGTTGGTGAAATTCTGCCTGCACCTGTTATTATAGAGAGCATGCCATGGTCTGCCATTGTCTGAGTTTATTGTAGACATGTGCATATTTGCTCATGTACCCATACAGATCACCAGAAAGGGGGTGCGTGCATTGGCTCATTTTGTCATACACTTAAGTAAAAGAAAAGGAAAAGGTGCTTGGAGAAAAAAAAACAGGGGCGTGGAATGGGGAAATGGCATTCTCCTGCAACCTTTCCTTGAAATGACATCAGGTCAGATTGCTGGTTATTCTTAGATCATTGTTTGTGCAGGAAGTAAACAGGATGTGATGGATGTATGTAAGAAAGCAAAAATACAACAAAAAGAAGTAGCAAAACAAGATGTATGTATTTGTGTTCTACACCAATTAAATAACTCTGTTGTGATGAAAGCAGCTCACAGTTTCTTAGAAGGACATGTACTGAGTGTAATGACAACTTGTATCATGAGTTGTTTCAAGTGTGTCCTAATCTCATGTTTCATGTGCACACACACCGCATGCTGATGGACACACGCACACACACACACACTCACACTCACACACGCATACACACACACACCTTCTGTGCTTAATGCATGAACCAAGATTTTTTTGTTTGTTTTTAAGACCTTGAAGTGTAAAGATGGCCTACCAATACCAACCATTGATTAAGGAAAAGACATATATTAATTGTTATACTCTCAGCTTGCAGGGCATGAATATGTTTTATTTGCAGAATGATTCCTCGGTTAGGCAAGTTTTCTACAGGTGTTAGTTGCTTCCATCTGTGAATTAACTTTCTGTAACCAGGGGTCGACGCTGCACAAGACTTGTGTGGAATCGTGAGAAATCCATCTGACTTGAGCTAGCAGTGAATGGAATATTAGTGTGGTGGGTTCCATTTGCTCACTGCTTTTAGTAGCCAGTTTCAATGCTCGGTGTTTGATATCTTTTTCTTCGGCAATATGGCGGGCAACTGCTTCGTTCCATTCAGCAGTTTTGAATCTTTGAAGTCTCATATTTAACCTGTTTAAACATGTTTGATCAATATCAGTAACATATTACTGATTTCATGTTTTGTTTACCGGTTTATTGTCCCCATAAGCATGTTGAAACAAATTTGATGGGGAAGACCGTATCCAAAAAGTTAATGTATTCATACAAATACACTTAGGTGATTAAGAAGCAAGGCAGGACACACTTCATGCTAGACGTGGTTACTTCCTTACACCTGTATTAGATCAGAAGGTTGAAATCCCAGAGGGAAATGTCAGATTGCTCATCAAGTAATTAAATTTACATTTTGATGTTCTTGGGTCAGCATGTGATTTGTGTTTTGCCACTCTGTTGTTTCAACTAGTGATGTTGACCTATAAGTGTTCTTGAAAATCATGTTGATGATCTTGTGTGTGGTGTTGTATATCTTGTGTGAATGTGTCCCTTGGATGACTGTGTACATTGCACTAAAATGGGATGTGTCTTTCTGTGTGTGTGTGTGTGTGTTGTGTAGATATGATGTGTGTGTGTGTAGATATGTGCGTGCAAACACATATGTATGTGTGGATGTGTTGGAGAGAGTGTAAGCGTAATAATGAAATGTTCAGTCAGTAAGACTGTACTGTACCATCTCATTGTCTTGACACACACACACACACACACACACACACACACGTACACACACACACACACACACACACACACACACACACATATACACACACACACACACACACCACACACACACATATACACACACACACATACACACACACACACACACACACATATACACACACACACATGCACACACACACACACACACACACACACGTACACACACACACACATACACACACACACACACACACACACACAGAGAAAATTGCCCATACATACAACTGCTTGCAGTGGTCCTTACAGTGTGTGAAAACCAGCAGTCATCGCTTGCGACTCCTTACACGTTTGTGTGTTCATGATACTGTGAAGGAAGAGATGAGAGATTCGAGTGAGCAGGAAAATGAACTGAACTATGCTGCTTGTGTTTCTTGCCAGTCAAAGAGGTGAAACCTCAAGAGGCAGGTAATACCAGTTGTGTTCTTGGAAAATTTGTACTGGAAGTTGGCATGAGGCTGTTTCCTTTTATCTTTCTCCCTCGCCCTCTCAAACAGGGCATGTATGAATATTTTCATCACTTTATCCAGATCGTTTGTCCTCTTCATCCAAGGAAAAAGGTCCCAGGAAAGTGGAATGAGAACATTGCTGTGCCCAGGCAGTTTGGGATGAAAAATGGTGTTTTGAAGATTGGAAAACTTGCCACAGTTTTGCATGCCTGGAAATGGACATGAGATACAATCAGCAATAAAGAAAAAAGTTAATGTTTGTGGTGTCGTTTCACGCAAGTCGGTGTGATCTGTGGATGATGAGTATGGCGTACTGTATTTCTACATCCAACGAGTTCAGATGTTCATGGACCGATACGAGCCGATTCTTTTATTGCAATTATGAAATCTACACTTTTTAACTTCTACACTTTTAAACAAATTGAAAAGTTATGGATAACGCACCGCCAAAAATGTAGACAAACGAATCACAAGACAAAACACGACGCGTTTCGACCTCTGAGGTCTTCTTCAGGCAAGATACACAACACTCTGGATAATGAAAAGGAATGAACAATCACTTGCCTTCATTCAGTTCAGCGCAAGATAGGCGTTGAATCTTCACTTTCAACTTGTGTTAGTGGACCTGTCAGTGCCCATCTCCTACATGAAAGTTTGTTATAAATTCTTCCCAGCTGTCAGACTCATCTCGTACAGTAAAGGTTGATAGGTTCCTCACCTGCTGCCAAGTCCGTCTCTTACTGTAAAGACTGATGAGATTCTTACAGCTGTTGGTTAACTCTATCTCTTGTCTACGAGCCAAGGGGCAGGAACGTTGCGTCTCTCTTTCTGCCGCTTTACCTCCCCCAAACCCACTCGGTGCCCATTTACTTTCTGGTGGACAGAGACGTTCTGAAACCGTGAAAATCTGACCACGGGGATGGGGGTTTGAACTCTTGACCATCAGCAATAAAGCCAGATGCTCTCAGCATTTGACTGAAGGTTCTTCTGGACAAGATTTAACTCTTAACAGGCTTTCCCCCTCTTTGCTGTCCTATGTTTAAGGATTTTTTTTAGATTTTTTTTGTGAGAGGTTCTGCTTTATTTCTGGTCTGTGGAGAGTTTCAACTGTATTAGATGGGGAGGAGAACATTTCATAATTTCCAGCCATTTTGGCAATGAACTGGCTGGGGTTCAGACAGCTTTCAGTCTTTCCCAGTAAGAAAATGGACAGCACTGAAATTTTTTCCGTCACGATAGATTTTCCCAAACCCCTCATTGGCCTGAAGAAAGTAGTTTTTGGTATTATAAAGAACTTTCAACATGTGAAGTAGCTTTGTGATTTTGATGGAAGGACTGCAACGTGTAACTGCCTTCCTTTGGCTACAGAGCAAAAGATGGACTCACAACGTATTGTTTAAACCTTACTGTTTTAATGGAAAGCAGTGTAAGCCCTCTCTAAAATCATTTACATTGCTGCAAAGCTCTTCATCACTGTCGGTTCCTATTTAGGTGTAACTGTCGTCGATTATGAGTTCCTGACTTCCACATGTCATGATAGCACTTGCCTTGTGATCCATTTACCTCCCCTACCCCTGCTCCCCTCTTTCATTCGGTCTCTGTCGGGGTACAGAATATTATCTGTCATAAAAAAAGGACATCCTTTGTGATTTTTCGTTAAGCTTATCTTGTTCTGTAAATCCAGAGAACTTTCCCTTTTCGAAATAAACAACTGGTGATCACCATCTTTATTTGCCTTCCCAAAAGGCGTCATCAAGTGTTTACAAAACGAGGTCGGTGTTTTTTGCATAGGTAGCAGTCGACGTGCATTACTCCAGAATTTTTACTGGGTTTTCACAGTGTTTGAAAAAATCAGGGGGACTAGGACGGGGTTCCCAGTGTTCCCCTCCATCATACCTCACTTCCTCTCAGGTGGATTTTTCTCTCTCCCCCTTTCTGTTCACAGTGTTCTTTTTCAGTTGTAGACCCTTTGTTGCGCTTTCAGTTTCCTGGCACTTGGTTTGTTGATTTTAAAAGCAGGAATGCAAGAGTTGAATTTGTGTTTGCATTTAGAATGTTTTTACGCTTATTCATTTAGTACTCGGGCCTCTCTCTCTCTTGCCTTCCCAGCTCTTTTAGGGGAAGGGACTAGAATGTATAATAGGTTTGCCAATGTGTGCCCTTTAGTTATGCCCATGGTGATGAGAGTTTGTGATCTTCTGAAACATGATGTGATCCATTTCGTTTTCAGTGACCTAGGTTGTCAGTGAAGCATTACTAGTCTGTTTTCCCTTAAACGCCAGTGTAAACAATTTTCTGTGTTGGTGATTGGCAACAAAATTTTGAAATCTGTGTAACTATTTGCACAAATTTGAAAGAAAACATCAAGGTATCCTTTTAACTAGACGGGTTATAAATGTTTTTGTCACAGAAATCATTGACATTCAGCATTTTTTGACTTTTTGTACAGGGGGACTCTCAGCTAATTTGATGAAAACTCCTCATGATTATCATCAGCATGATGTAAAAGATCTCAACATTATCTGGGTATTTAAGAAAAAGAGTAGTCCTAAACAGTGACAATCTGGAAACATAATGCCTTTATTGGTGGGGTGGAGGGGAAGGGGAGGGTAAAGGGAAGCCGGGCAGGATGAGAAGAGATGGAGTGCTGTGATGTATGTGGGGACAGGGGTTTTAATTCATCTACATTAATAACTTGAAAAAGAAAAAGAATTCAGGGATGTTAATTTTTTTTTTTTTTTAAATAATGATGAAAATGAGAACAATTTTAATAACTTTTTTGTTGCATGTATTTGCAGCTGGAACCTTTGCGAAGTATGTAACGATAGTTGGTAAAGCAGCAGTTTTTTTTTTTGGGTATCGTTACTGTAAAACATAAGTACATTTCATGTATCATGATAAGGGT
>CM031618.1:36464509-36494509 GCA_018398815.1 Conus ventricosus
TCATCATGATTTCAGATAAATTCAGATTATTAGAACAAGCATTACGCAATTGCTGGATGCGCTGTAAAAATCTACTAGCCGCATCTGGTCCTCTGCCATCCGACCTGACAACAATGAAAGCAAATGAACAAATCTGATGATTACTCACTAAGACTGTTTTTGGAAGTTTCTGTGGGGTTGGTCCTTCATAAGGAACGATAAGCGACTCGAAGTCTGCGTAAACAACATATGGACTCGTTTGCAACCGGTTCCAGTTCTTAAAAACAAACCTTACTACCTTCTTTCGGCGTAATTAGTTCTGTATTACAGTCAACTGGGCTAATACAATGTTTTATATGTTCAAGCGCGGCTTTAACGGATGGAATTCTTGTTAAACATTTTCTACAGAATTTTTGTTTGTGCCCATCTTTGAAGTATGCTGCATTAGTCTACTCATTGTGCGTATCAATGTGTAATGTTGAGACATTAGGAGTAAGTCCACATGGCTTTTGTCTGGATCACCTATTGTTGGGCTGTCTTTGGCCACGCTAATAGGCACCAATTTTTTTTCTCAGACCATGTGTATATATTAACAGTTATTGGTTTGTTTTGTTCTTCAAACTGATCAATTTTGTCCACGCTAACAGGAAAGGATATTCCACTAAAGTTAAGATCATTGATGTAAGGGTGATAGTTAGACACTCTCTCTGCGTTTTTGCGGACGTAATGCAGCCTTGCGAGAACACACCACATAAAACATTTGTTGTCTGTATTCTTTATGTTTAAAACTGCTCTTTGTGCAACTAATGCTGGAGGTAGTGGAATGTAAGACTTGCCTACAATCGGCGCATACTTAGCCTGTTTTAATCTGATCTCTATGACTTCACCCTCTGACCAACCAGAGCCTCTCATTTTGGCTTCTTCAGTGGCCACATCAAACTGTGTAAGCAGTTGGTCTGCCCAACCAGGTGTTAAGTCATTATGAGAAAGAATAGTCTATTGTTTAGTTGAGACCCAGACTTCTAGATTTCTTCATTTATTGTTATATAGTCGATTAAAACAGCTAACATTACTTTAACTGGCGGGTCTATTGTTAGTTTACCTGGAACTTGAGAAATAGCATGAACAACACTTGCCTGTACGTTTGCTGAATCAATGACTTCTAGACTGATACCATTTAAAGCTTTTGATAAATCTTCTCCTTAAGCATTGTTTCAAACAATTCGTCTGGACCTTCATATATCTTACCATGCTGAGTTTTCTTTTCTAACTCAAAATATTTATTTAAATTAAAAAAAAAGTAATCAGAATCAATATCAACGGTCTTTTTTGCGCTTGGACTCATAAACTAAAGTAAAAACACCCTTTGGCGTTGTTAATGTGAGCTGTTTAGAACAGAGTTTAATGTTTCGTTTACTTTTTTTAAACAGTCCTTTTTTATCTGCTCGGTGTCTGGCTGTTGAGAAAACTTGCCCTTGCCTTTTTTTGAAGATCACACTTTTGTCTTTTGTAGTCATCAAAATCGGCCTGTAAACAACTAAATTCTTCATTCGTGATGTTGAGTCAATTAGTGCTTTATTTATTATCAGTTTGAATGAACTAAGTTTAGCTTTTATTAGTTGAACCATAGCTGTGTGCTTTTGGAGTTTAGTTTTTAAGTTTTTGCTAACAGCACTTACAGCTAATGAACACAGGCCAAGAGTTAAAGACAAACCGCCTAGAGGTAAAGCTGCGGGTGCACCTACGCCTGTTGCTAAGAGACCTACACTTGTTCCTGCCGATACAGCACCAATAGTCGATGCCCCAGTATTAACATATGCAACAGCATTAAAGGCTGCAGAATACCTTCGTTTGGTTTTGCTGTATTTTGAAAGGTCCTGCTCTAGTTTTTGTTGCATTTGTGTAATGTTGGTTAATCTGAAGGTTTTTATGTCAGGGTTTTCTACTATCCCTTCTTTTGGCGACTCTGGTGTTGTAGACACTATTGGATAAACCTTAAAGGGCATGCTTTTTAAAATAAAAAAAAATAATTTAGTAATGTATATCTTTTAATCTGTTATCTTGAATATTCAGCTGGGCATCATATATTAAAAACAAATGTACATTAAGTGGTTTATCCCCATCTTTTTCTTTATCAATTTGAATGTTTATTACGTCTTTAAACGTTCTCCCGCTTCCATGTAACTGATTATCCTCTGTTGACCTTAGGTCAATCCATAAACCGTATTTTGTTGTTAAATAATCATCAAGTCTAACACTGTGAAGATGTAGATCTTTAGACACATGGTCTACTGTTGGACTTCTACACCTCCCACCCCCAAACAATTTCTTATTTCGTCAAAATGCTGATAAGGTCTAAGCCCGCTAGCGTAGATTTGGTTAGGACTACCCTCAATCGAACATTGTACTTTCGTTATTTTTTGATTAATAAACTTTTCACTTACTCTTTTGAATGGTTCTTCATCTTACACAGCAATAAAATACCTTTAAGTGATCTTGCTGAGGCGCTAAGATTAAAATTCCATATAGTGTCTGCCTTGCTTTTGGGATATGTTGTATGATGAATCACTCTTTCGTAATATATTGCTAATTTTGACTGATATTGTTGCTCAATCAGCCTTGCTAAATTAGGGTTGCTAACAACGTCAAACTCTAACGTGATGTCAGAAATGCTGTACTTTGCTTCGGTGTCTGATGATCTGATAAACACGTTTGTATTCATTAAAAGTTAGTTCGTATGACAATCTGTCTTTTAATGCTCCTTGAAAGTATGGAGCATGCGCTTTTAACAACTCAAAATCTAGGGGTATGAAAAAGCGATTACCATACCATAACTTACAGCTTCATACTTGTGCCGGCTTAGCATCTTCAGCGCCTATTCTATGTTTTAATGCTCATTATTTTTCTATTCCTTGAAACGCAAGATCAGCCCTTTCAATCCCGGTTAGCCATAAATCAGAATAGATTAAAATATGTCTGCATTGTGTAAAGAAAATATTTCTTGCCCCTCAAGTTTTATAGAAATTTTCTTAACGATTGCCCGTCCCAGATTCTGGACAACTGTCCTGTTTGGGTCTGTTGCTGATTCGAGTTCTATTTTGAAAGTAAGTTGCGCAGAGCCTGGCACAATCACTTCATCTGCTCCTAGGTCTGGAAATTTGACAGTAAGAATTTGATCTGCATCAATAGTAGATGGATTATTTGGAACAGTAATATTCCGTTTATTTCCCTTCACGCCAAAGGGCTCTTTCAGTCTTCTATGCGGTCAAGAATTGAGCCATATGCTTGTGACATTTTTTATAAAGCAAAATAAAAAGTTAATTATTTAAAAACATGGCAGGAATTGAAGGTGAAGAATATTATGATGTTTTTGATCCCGGAGGACGACATGAGTGAAATGACTCCTTTGACTCAGCATCGCTCATTGCACTCATTGTGGCATGAATTAACAGAAAGTAAGGTCAGATCATTATACCAAAGTTTAGGACAAGAACCTCCCGAATTTATAGACTCTAATGATTTGAAGTAGAAAATAAGCATTTTGTATGTGAAAAACGACAAAGGAGAACTTGTTCGGCTTATGGATATACGAGACCCATCAAAGTTTGTAGGCATGAATACAATTAGACAAAGGCTCAGTGTGAGCGAACGGAATCGCCTTGGCATTACTAAACCAAAATTAGGTGGGAAGACAGTTGCTAGACTTGAAAACACACTACAAGAACTCCCAACAGCTAACCAAATACAAAACATAGAACTTAAAGATTTAAATCAATCAGCAGACAAAATAATAAATTCAATAGAAGCAGAAACCAGTTTTTCAGAAGAAACAGCATTAAAAACTATACACGATCCACCGCTGCCCATGCGAGAAATAACGGCCCTTGATCATGCTTTGAGAAGCATCAGAGGTGAATTAACAAACAATTTAGCAAAACTGTGTGAACTAGATGAGCATATAAAAAGAGAAAAAGAAAAACTCGTTGAGGCTGACGACTCCAACTTAGCACATGATATTAAGAAAGAATAACCCAAAGACTAAAAGATCTTGAACAAGAAAGATCAGCAAGACTAGAAGTGCTGTCTACTAACCATAGATAAGATAATTTTGCTTATAGCCCAGCCGACCGCAAAGGGCCATATCAGGGCTGTCACCACGTTAAAATCAACTCACCAGTCATTTAAAAAAAAAAAAAAAAAAAAAAACAACTTTCACACACCTCGTTAAATGACATCGTCTACAACACACACCAGAAACTTTGTTAAACATCTTTTCTGCCGTAAAATCTTAAATCAGATGAAAAATTTTAAAATCTCTCTCAAAAACTCAAGGATCACGTCAGGCGGGACATCCCTGAACAGGATCTTCATGGACTCCGCTGTAAAATGTCTGTGTCTCACATCGTGCAAGTCCCAACACTCTAAAAGAACATGTTCATTGTGAGTGGCGCATGACATGGAATGCACCACGGAGCTTCTTCACTCTTTAAAAGGTAAGCATGGGTAAATACGAATGGCCGGTGTGCAGCTGGCACAGAACCGTTTTCCTCTTTACGACCCCCCGACGTAGATGGGAGGAAGTCCTTAAGGTTTGGACGGATCTGAAAGAGTTTGTTAGTCGTCTGTGTGTTCCAATCCTCCTCCCAGAGGTCTCTCACATAATCGTTAATTTTGGGTTTCACATCTGAGCAGGGGATATAAGTGTTGGACAGTTTCTCTCTTGTGGCGTTCTTGGCAAAAACGATCAACCATTTCGTTCCCGCCGATGCCAACATGACCAGGAACCCAAGCAAGAGTAATGTTGTAACCGTCCGCCTTCAACTTACAAAAAAGTTAAAAAAAAAGTAACAGTTGGATGCTGAAGGATGCGGCCAGCTATGGCCTCCAAAGCTGACAGCGAATCCGACAGAACCAGAAAGTCCCTCTTTGAAGAATGCGAGATTATCTTCAAAGCCAAAACCAGAGCAGTAAGTTCAGCAGAATAGACAGAAGCATCTGAATGAATATGTTCCAAACAGTATCTGAGAAGGAGCCCCAGGGCAATAGGCTGCACAGGCCACTCCATCTTCAGACTTGGAACCGTCAGTGAAAACTTTTTGACAGGATGGAAATTTCAAACAGAGCTCAGCATACAATGCCTTGTACGCCAGAGAGCTGGTAGACTCTTTGCGAAAAGCTGCAAGATCAAAACGAATCTCTGGCGTGAAAACGTCCACGGTGGTTGATCCGGAAACTTTGAAAAATCAGATACTACACCTAGGTCTAGACCTGCATTCCGCACGTGAGGCTGCATACGAAGACCAAACGGCGGAATACATTTAGGGTTGTTTTCAAACTTACTTTGGAACGGAAGGACAAAGACACAGTCATAGGCAGGATTCTGCGGTTTTGAGAACAGTCGGATATAATAATTTAAAGACAGTTTCAGCCTGCGGTTGGACATTGAAGGTTCATCCGCCTCTGCGTACAGGCTGTACACAGGGGTGGTGCGGAACGCTCCAAGACAGAGACGAAGCCCTTGATGGTGGATAGGGTCTAAGAGTTTGAGGTAAGAGGGTCTTGCAGAGCCGTACACGGCGCAACCGTAGTCTAGTTTGGAACGGACCAAGGCAAGGCTCTGTAGAGGTGCAGCAAAGTTTTCTTATCAGCGCCCCAGTCGGTGTGTGCTACGACCCGCAGAATATTCAGAGCTTTCTGGCAAGAAGTTTTGAGGTTTTTGATGTGGCTGAGAAAGTTGAGTTTTTGGTCAAAAATAAACTCCAGGAATTTGGCTTCTTTTACAACTGGAATGGTGGACTTGTCTAGACGAATTTCAGGATCATCAAAGAATCGACGAAAATTGTGGAAATGAATTGACTGAGTTTTGGTACGGGAGAAGGTAAACCCGTTTTCCTCGGCCCACTGTTGGATTCTGTTGACGCAAAGTTGGAGTCGACGCTGTACACTGTGGTAAGAGCTCCAACTGCATACAGCGCAAAGTCATCAACAAACAGAGAGGACTCGGTGCCCAGTCTTACCGATTGGACAATGTCATTTATTTTAATGCTGAAAAGGGCGGGAGAAAGGATGCTCCCCTGAGGAACACCCAACTCCTGCCCATGGATGTCAGAGAGTGTGGTGCCAACACGCACCTGGAACTGTCGATCGGCTAAAAAGTTTTGAATGAACAGAGGCAGGTGACCCCGAAAACCAAGTCTGTGCAGGTCCATGAGGACTCCTGCTTTCCACGTGGTGTCGTACGCCTTTTCGAGGTCGAAAAAGATAGCGAACATGTGCTGCTTGTTAACAAAGGCGTTGCAGATGGTGGTTTCCGACGGATTAGATGGTCAACCGTCGAGTGGTACTTCCGGAAACCGCACTGTTCACTGGCCAAAAGACCATCGGTTTCCAGCTTCCACATCAGACGGGAGTTGACCATCTTTTCCCTCACCTTACAGAGGCAGCTGGTCAGAGTGATTGGGCGATAGTTGGATGGGTTGGTAAGGTCCTTTCCAGGCTTTGGAATGGGAATGATCAGGCTTTCCGCCAGGAGGGCGGAAAGGACCCTGTGGTCCAGATATGGTTATAGACTTGGAGAAGAGTCTGGAGACAGCCTTCTGGAAAATGTTTCACAACCTGATAATGAATGTCATCCAGACCAGGGGCAGAATCAGTGCAGGTTTGTAGAGCTGATTTGAGTTCAACGATTGAAAAAGGAAGATTATAGGTTTCAGAGTTGTCTGATGTGAAATTGTATGAAGATTTCTCTCTAACCTCTTTGTTTTTTTAAAAAGACTGCAGATTTATTGAAAAAGAGGAGTTCTGTTGGATGGTGGAGGCCAACAGATTGGCAACAGCTTGTTTGTCAGTGACCAGAGCATCAGCAAGTTTCAAGTGATGAATGGAGGGGTTGGTGTTCTTCCCCTTTTATTTTTCTAATGATGTTCCAAACTTTTTTCTTGGAAGTTTTAGATGTCAGCCTGGAGCAGAAGTTTCTCCAGGACCGACGTTTACTGATTTTGAAAGTGTGTCTCGATTTCGCACGGAGTTTCTGATGGGCTGAGCCCGTTTGCGAACTTTTGAAATTTGTTGGCAGTCTGAATTGAACCAGGGTGTTTTTGGCATTTGGAGTTTGTCGGCAGACACTGGAATACAGGTTTAGCACAGTTTATCACAGTTGTTTTGTCAGAGATTCGACTGGGTCTGGACTCTGAAAAAAATCAGTGTCCTGGAATTTTTTAAATAGTGGTTGAAAATAGATCCCAGTTTGCTTTCTTATAATTGAGATGTTGAGAGACAGAGGCGGTTTCAGTTAATATAGGCTGTAAAAGAACAGGGAAATGGTCACTTCCGTGCAGATCGTCATGGACAGACCACTCATAGTCCAGGACCAGCGAGGGGTCACAAACCGACAAATCTAAGCACGAAAGTGAACCTGTGGAAGAGTGGAGATAAGTTGCAGATCCGTCGTTCAGACAACACAAATCCAAATCTGAAAGGACATCCTCAATTAGCAAACCTCTGGATGAGTACTGGCACTACCCCAAAGAGGATTGTGACCCTTAAAGTCACCCAACAGCAAAAACGGTCGAGGAAGTTCTCCTATCAGACTGACAAGGTCCTGACGACAAACCGGGACAGAAGGAGGTAGATAAAGAGAACAGATTGTCACAGTCTTGTGGAGAGTGACTCTCGCAGCTACATCCTGAAGGGAGGTAGACAGAATGACAGGACTATACAACAAAGTTTGTGTAGGAGAAGGGCAACACCGCCCGACAGTCCCAACGTGGATGGTTGTGCAGGTTTTGAAAGAATATTAAAGCCAGAAAGAGTAAAGGTCTTCTGGCTTTGAATTTGAGTTTCTTGAAGAGCCACGACGGAAGGTTTAGAGATTGACACAGAAGCTGCAGCTCCTCGAAGTTGGAATTTAATCCACGGATATTCCAATGGAATATTGTACTATCCATGGTTTCAGAGGCGAAAAGGAGAAAATCAGGTCATCTCCTCTTCAACGTCCGCTTCTAATGGAGCGAATTTATTAGTTAGTTTCACTGGACTGTGGTCTTTGGACTGCTGGCAGACTTGCCCGCAGGTGACAAAGGCCTGGAGTTTGGAGATGGTGGAGGTCTGGATTTGGGAGATGGTGTGAGGTTTCTTCCTCATCTCCACCATCTCCACACTGGGTTGAACTCCTTGCCCGCACAGGCACTGGACAGAGGAATTCGAGTTGGCGGGTGCTGGTTTTTTAATCTGCCAGCAGCAGGATGTTGTAGACTGCTGGGCAGTCTGAGGGGTGGCGGATTTTTTGCCTCACCAGGGCATTCACTGTGGGTTGGGAGGTGGTGGACCTGCTTCCACCAGAGCTGACAGTTCTTCCTTGCAATGTCTTCAAAATATGAATTCATCAGTCTGACAGCAGAAATGACCGAGTGGAAACCTTTACGGCCGAAGCCATATGAAGATGTGGGCGTCTGACTGCCCACAACCTGTTTGCGGGCCTCAAAAAAAGGAGATTTTCTTTTCAGTTTTGATTCGTTGTATTGTGGATTCTTGATCCAGAAGAGGGCAGTTTCGTGAAGAGGAGGGATGGTCGCCACCACAGTTTGCACAATGTGCCGGATCTTGACACGGCCCATCATGGGTTGCCTTGCAACAAACACCGCACACCTCCTGCCCAGAACAGCGGTCTCTGACATGGCCAAACTTCTGGCATCGGAAGCACCTCAATGAGGACGGAACATATAACTGAACCCTGACGTTCATGTAGCCAACTTTGATGACGGAGGCAGCACAGGGTTGCAGAATGTCAGAAAGAGGGTGTTGGTATCCACTCTTTCCGCACCTTTTTTTTACTGTCACCCTGCGCACCTCCGTCACACCCTGGGGCGCCAGTTCCGTTTGATCTCGGCCTCCCAGACACCTGCTAATTCTCGGCAACGAATCACACCTTTTGACGAATTTAACTGTTTATGAGGAGTCACCCTGAGCTCCCTGTCCACTATCTTTGTTGCTCTCCCAAAAGCTGTTCAGATTGCTTTTTAGATCGACATTGAATTAGAAACGAGCCATTCCTCAACCTTTTGACTGACTGAGGGTCACCTGCTAGACCTTGAAAGCCCTTCTGGATAGCAAAAGGGCTCAGAGCTGAAAGGGGTCTTTCCTGCTCCGTCCCTTCCATGACGAGCCAGGAAGCCCAGAAACCTGTCTTCTGTCTTATTTCAGTATCTGAATCACTGTCTGTTTCAAAATCCCTGAAATAGGGGATGCTGCCTTTTCTTCCTTTGGGGGGGGGGGGGCGGTAGTTTTTTGAAAAAGCCATGTGTATTTTATTATATTTCATCCCTCCCTTACCCCCCCCACCTTGGAGTCCAACTAAGGGGCCAGGGCCAGGAATCACTGTCTTGACCCCTTCCAGGCTTCAGGAGAGATATACAACAGACAAAAACCTACCAACCCTATCCCCCTGATCATGCTCAACTCCCGGGAACAGAGAGCTGAGCACTACAGGGGTTACCTTGGCCAGCCGGAGAAAATGCTGTTTTGACCCAGCCCCAAGAAGGGGAGCCGATTAGTACACCCGGGTCAAAGTGTACTCCCTGTCTAGGAGAGGTCCGAGCCAAAGTGATGTGTTGAGAGCGTGGCCCTCTCAATCACCAGGATCTCATTCCCCTCCGACACAGGTCGCACCGCACGGCCAACGCGGCGGATCTTAAGGAGACCACAGAGAGAAAGAGTGTGGAAAAGAAGACTTGAAGGGGAGATGAAGAAAGAAAAAGAACGTTAAAAAAGGCAGAAGATAGAATAGGAAAAAGGTGGGTTCTATTTGTCTGGGCCCTCACCTAACCTTTCTGACATGGGAACCCACCAGGGCATCAATTCCTACCACGTAATGCTTGGCCAGTCAAGCAACTTGGCTATACAGGCCTAGAGTGTTCACAACTAACCATAGCTGAGTTTTGATGCCCCCGTCAGCAAAGCCTAAAAGATACAGGACCACGCAGCCTCCGACCACGGCAAGGTTGCAACCCCCGGAGGGTACTAACCAAGAACAATACGAACTCAAGTGAGCAGAATAAGAGAAACTATCCAAAGAATTTTATATGAAAAACAACGCTGGCAGAACGAATACGAACACTGTTTAGAGAGCAGGGAGTCACATTAGCAAGCGTTATAACAGCCTTAGGATTTGCAATAAGTACACTGGTGATGGCTATTACAGGCGGCGGTGGTCAAAGTCCAGTGCCTCCACCGCCATTGCCTCGATCACCACCTGATAAATCATGGGTAAAAAAACAGCTTGATCATCTTGCGGGTTTATTACAACAATTAGCCAGTAAAGCCATGGACGTTTTACCTGGTATATTAGGGGGTGTTGTTAGCTGGATTTTGTCTACTGCAAGCAAAGTAGTTGGCTTTATGGCCGAGCACTTATGGGCATTAGTTGTCTTAATAGTCGGGTTAATTTTTAGTAAGATAAAGAAGGAGTAATCCTAGGCCAGTTAATCCAAAAACAAGTGCTGTCTTTTCATATTCATGGTCATTATTTTTTTTGACTTCGTGGTCTTCAACGGTCTTTGGGCTTTGGACCTCGGGGATTGGATGACTTAATCTTGGGGGGTCATCTTGTTTTTTTATTGTTTGTAATATTACTGGCTCAGAATTTATGTCGTTTTTTCCGACCTTCTGTTCATTGCCTGCCACAAGGATTTCATTATTGTAGTTTATTATTGTACCTATCTGGAGTCTGAGGTCAGAAGGCAGCATGTATAAACCAGTGCCAACAGCAAAGTCTACTTTCGATCTTGCGAATTGTAAAACATTTTTGTACCTTTTTATACTTGAAGGTAAATCAACTGTAGAATTAATGGCGTCCTCTAAATTTGCTAAGTATTGTTTTTGTGCATCAAAACCAGTAGAAGGATCAGTTATGCTCGATCTCGTTTGTGCTTGCGAACCTAGCAAACACCAAACGTAAGTACGAATAGAGTCGTTTATTCGTTCTATTCCTGCTTTAGTTAGGCCCTTAGAAGTGTCTAAGATAAATGTTGTCCATGCTGTTTCATGCTCTTGCTCTATGGACCCGAGGTGAACAGCTGTGCCTGAAGAGAAAGATGTGTAAGGAGGATTCCGGTCATAGTTATACTTTCTGTGCACGCCCCAAAAATAAGGGTGCCTAAGCCATGATTGCGGTCCAACTTTTGTCTAAAGTCTGTCTTAACATTAATATTGAATTCGTTACAGATCCTTTCAAAAGCCTTCATGTCTATTCGGTTGCTGAATGGATTAAACGGTTTGTCATTTGGTAATGGCGCTTGCAGTTCAGTCAAAATACGTCTGAAGGTGTAATAAAAATGAAATCTGTACACTGACCTCACCAAAGGATCAGGATGATTTAAATGATCAGCATACGACACTCCACTCCCAGTTGATGCACAAAACACAGCAAAGTTTAGCTGGTTCTGATAAAACTGCATCGGATGACTGAACCACACTTTCGCGATGTAGTCTCTTTTAATAGGGGGTTAAGATATCTGTTTAATGGAGTACTCACCTTTACTTGAAAGGTGTCAGACTGAGTCACAGAAATGACAAGGGTGTCAGTTGTTATATTTTTAAGATTGTAGTGCGGCCCAACAGAATATTTTGCACCAGTATATTAAATGCGCTCATTTTTATTTCATTTAAAAAATGTTTGTAACAATAACAACCCAAGACCGTCCTTCGTTTTTAGAACATGCTGTTGAGAACGATTGCGGAACCAAAATGGTCGCACTCCACGAAATTTTTTACAAAGTCGTATGGTTCAATATAAGTGAAACCAAAGAAAATAATAAGATTCAAAAAAATTGATAATGGAGGAAACTTAGTTAGCCAGTTAACAATACCTGATGGTTATTATGGGTTTTGCTCACTAAAAGAAGCAATGAGTAACTTTGACATTACTCTCAAACTTAACAATGCGAATCTGAAAACAATGTTGACATTCAAACCTGAAAAAGAAGAAGTAGGTTACTATTTTGATAGAGAGCTAGCTAAAATGTTAGCTTTACAACTGTCAATCGAGACATTCATAGTTTTAGAGTTACACCAGACAAAACTACTTATGAGGGGGAAAGTCCGCTCGATCTTGCATTACATTCATTACTCTATGTTCATTTAGATGAGCTGAGCACTGATGAAAACTTATATAATGGAAGGCCCTCAACTGTTCTAAGAGCTCTTCCATCAGGGAAAGCTGCATATTGCGATTATGAAATTATACAATTCCCTAATTTACAGTTTAAAAGATTAGCTTGTGGGAAGGTCGGATCATTTAATATAAAAATCACAGACAAAACAGGGAAAGTCGTAAAATGTGATAACCTGCACATTGTTTTGGAAATAAAATAATAAGTTGTACTAAAAATAATGTCACGTGGGCCAGAAGAATCGGGGTTACATTAGCACCTGTAAGGTGTATAACTTTAGAATTAAAAGACCTTGCAGACACTGAGAACTTTGAACAGAACGGCGAGATAGGCGCTTTGTATGGTTTTGAGTACACTAAAGATGGTTATTACAAACGCAAAGAGGTTGGCGACAACAAAAAGTTTCCTAAAGTAGAACAGCTGCGCAATCTAGAAGCAAATAATGCAGGGCAGTATGAATATAAAATAGTTCGGAAAACTGACAGCAAATGGCACTTAGAACCATATTTAGAATGGGACATAAAATTTGAATTCTTAAGCCCATTTACATTTTTTGACCGCCAAAAAAGTTTCAGAAAAGCTTTCAACTCTGGTCCTTTACATATAAGTCTTATGCCAGAGGACAATAGTCGGAAAGAGATCGAAATAAGCCGTTTGGGAGCAAACAGTACATCCTCCACAGAAGAGAATCGGTTTTAAAGGAAGCTTCTACAAAATTACAGTTCATTCGCGCACAAAATTAGTAGACACGTTCACAATAATATTTGAAATTTCTGTCTTAAAAGATGAGGCAAGAAATGGAGCTTTGGGAGTCAGTGACATCCTTATGAAAGGAATTCTTATTAGCTGGCAAAACTTAGACGTTGAAAAACTTAAAGTTACTGTCGTCGTTCTTCACAATGGTGAGGATATTAAGGTCATAACAACCAGCAACAAAATCAATATTAGTCTAAATAGAAACAATTTGACAGAACTGAATTGGATTAATCTTACACATTTAGGTCTTATAGGGTTTTATTATACTGAACAAGTTCTGACAGAGAGTATGATAAACATAATAACTGGATTAGATTAAATTCTGTTATAAAACTATGGAGCAGTTAAACCTTATGACAAAAACCCCTCATTGTTCATTGATTTTTGGACAGACTGGTTGTGGGAAAACAATATTTATCCTCGATCTGTTACAAACAGTTTATCGTTATAATTTTGATCATATTGTGATTTTCTGCCCAACACTTAAATGGAACAAAGCATATCACGATAGAAGGTTTATATGGATAGATGATAACATATTTTTAGTTGATCCCAGCAATAAATTTAGTGAGTGTTTAGAAAACTTTTTTTGTTTGTTGAGGGAACGCAGACACTATTTATTATAGATGCTGTTGGAGAAAGAGACATAGTTAAAAAAAAAAAAAATTTTAAAAAACAGCTTTCAGGGAAGACATGCTGGGATAAGTGTGTGGATTCTATGTCAAAATATAACTGGGTTTTTTAAAAGACTTTAGAAAACAGTTAAAGACTGTAGTTTTATTTCACATGAAAACAGAACGATTTGATGAATGTATGCGTAAAAAGATTTTATTGAAAAGATCGGGAAAAACACGGTTAAGCAAAAATGAAATCTAAAAAATTTAGTAAATTAGTATTAAAAAAGGAAAAATTCACAGTATGTTTGTTTGTAGGGTTTACTGGGAGAAAAATAAAATACCAAGCCTGGGGCAACCGCCCGAAACTGGTTGAGGGCGGTTGAGCTAGGCTGGTTTTTAAATTATTTCCCTCTGTTGAATTAGTTATTTTGTTAGTTTAGTGTTTATAGGGCCCGCGGATTTTACTAGGAGCCAAGTCACGACTCACTATCATTTTGAGTCTCTTGATACAAAACCAACTATTTAACACATCACAAAAAAATTTTATGAGGAAAAAAGCCAAATTTATCTTTCAACCCCTTCACCGTATACATTAAAAAACCTTTATTTATAAAATAACTTTACCTTTTTTCAAAAAGAAAAAAATAAGATCACTGAAATCTCACGAAAAAAAAAACGATAAGTCACTGGTGGAAAAGAACTTCTCTCTGATCACATCAAATCACACATTCTGCAAAAAAATGTTTAACACTAACAAGCGTCAACGCAACCACCAGGGGGGGTCCCCCTTCGAATGTCCAACTGTGCGTTATTAGCTGTGCCCAATATGAAACCGTGACAAAATCGTTTCCCTCTTTACGGTTACGTCCACCGAGGGGAAAGTTTTGGTTTTAAATCGGGAAAATTTTTAAACAATTTATTATGAATTTGATTACACCATTCACTCTAAATTTTTCCGACAATACAAACGATTTATGACGTAGGACAAGTGGGGAACAAACGCATGGGCCCCGGAAAGACTTGCCCGAGGCTTTTTTGGCTGCTTTGTCCACCCTGAGATACCTAGTTTCCCATTGACTGGGGCCCCACAAAAACTATGTCCCCCTTTTCCCGGGAAAAACAAGCCGGTTTAAGTTAAATACCGCTTACGGATGTGATATTTTTGTCGACAAAGCCGCAAGCGAAAATGAACCCATAAAAAAAGGGAAAATCATTCTGATCTGATCGGGAACCGCACTGAGGGCCAGATTTAAACCCTTCATTTCGCATAAAAACAGATGACCAACCCCGAAAATCTTAACAAAGTAGGCTCTGAAAATCGTTATCACACACAATGGCGCTGCAGCCCTCCACCCTTTTTTAGAACCATCAGAAAAATCTTTTTAAAAACTTTTAAAGTTCCATTGCCCCAGATAAAGTTGTTTTTATGCAACACTCGAGGTGACCTCCTTTTGAAAAAGAGTTAAATATAAATTAACTTGGTTGGCGACTTTCCAAGGGGGTAAATCAGTCGTAAGGACCATCACAACAGCACAAGGCAAAGCCGGGTCACGACCCACCGGGTGGGTCGCCTGACAGGACGGTCTAGGGGGGAGTGAAGGGAGTGACTGACCTCCACGCTCGAAGAGACCCCCAATAAAGTTACGATACAACACCCATTTTTTCACACCAGCAAAATCCCCCTTTTCCCCCCGCACCAGCCGATCACAAAAAGACTCCAAAGCACACAATTGACAACCGATAACACTCCAACGCACACCATCACAAACCGTCAAGCCTCCAAGCACACAAAATGCACAATCACAAACAAGCACTCCCCCCACACACTTGCCAATATAAAAAAATATTCGCCATACGACGTAACAATCACTTCCCCGCTTCACCTATGACATAACACAAATTATAAAGAAATTTTCCAGTATCGATCCTTTCTACAATGGAGTGTGTCCACTCCCCGCCCCTGTAAGTCCGCTGGAGCACCCCGTCGCACTAGGTCTCCGAGCCCGGGGTTGGTTCTCGCAGGGAGTCGGCCCAAAACCGACCCCTCGACTCCAAGCGGGCAGTGAAGGCGTGTCCCGGGGGGGGGGGGGGGGGGGGGGCGTAGCTGTTTTGGAGGCCGGACGGGGGTCCAGGCCCCCGGGCCCGTCGAGACGGCGGGCTCCCCCACTGCCCAAAGGGCCCCACCAAAGGGGTGGCCCCGACCCGCGCGGGGCACCATCCGTCCCTGGTCTCAGCAAAAGTGGCCCCGACCAGCACGTGGCCCTCGGTTCGGGTCCAGGTGAAACCCCCGGGAGGGGGGGGATATGGGAGGAAGTCGGAGGGAGAAAGAAAAGGAAGGAGGAAGGAAGAAGGGTACTGGAAACCCCCGCCGTCAGACCCTCTGACCATTGCTGTCAGTTTAAAAGCCCTTTGCATGAGGGGAGGGGACGGTTTAAACGCAACAGTAAACCCATTGAATCAAGTCTTTCACACGATGCAGGTAAAAAAACTGCTTAAATCAAAGGTTATAAAACAAATATGAATTATCTTCACCCTTTTCTCACTCACGCTTAACGTTTTCCTTCCTTAGGAAATAAATCAACACAGCGACCATCGCTTAATAACTGCCACCACATTTGCAAATAGTAATTCAATGGCAAACTGTCACATTTTATAAACACATTTCAAAATAACACAAATCTCCAACCACGCGTCCAAACGACAAATCATGCGTACGCACGCTCGTGAACATAAAACTCGTTCTCCTTGCACACACAAACAGACGGTGGCCGAAGGATAAAAGTCCGCGAATGTGACAGGGGCGGACGAGCGAGACCAAGCAAGTTCCAACCCTGAATCGCCAGGTTCTCTCCCTTCCCCACCGACTACCGCATCACCAGATGCATAAACAGGAGAAAGAATTTTGGAAATAATTTAGAATGGCCAGGTTAAAGATTGAATTTACCAGAGAAAAGGTCTCACACAATATTTCTCTTACAATTTCGAAAACAAAAGAAAATTGCGCAAAAGCGAAGACTAAGCCGGCTAACAACAACAAATCAAAACAAACAGACCACGAAACTGATGCTTACCAGCTACCCGTGGGTGACCCGAAGAGGCGGGTCAAAGGACTCTCTCTACCCTCTGTCCAGTCGAGAGGACAGAGGCGAAGATGCGGAAAAGAAGAAGTGATGTCCCTCTCCTACAGGCCGACTGCAGGAATTGAAAGTACTGACTGTACTCTCGATGATAAGGTAAAGAACCAGGACTGGAGCAGGCGCCCCAGAGACATCTTCCGCTCGAGTGAAGAGCTAACCTCCCTCAGCAATGGCGGCCAACATGCCATACTGCGTCACAGAGTGAGCATACTTCAAACTAAAAGAAACGAAGCACGTGCGACAGGTAAAAAGACAGGCGAGAGGCCGATAGACAGAAAGTTCGAGAGAAAGGTACCGGCCACCCGTGAACTTGCAGGATGAATAGCACGGGCGGTGGAATTAGAGAGAGAGAGAGAGAGAAAGCAAACCGAAGTTGAGCTGAACTACACCAAGGTGCAACGCACCACAAGCCACTCTAAGGGACGATACACGACAACAGCAACGACAATAAACAAATAAGTAATTCCGCCACCCTAGGTGGGTCGAACGTCGTAGGCCTCGTGACAAACTCGTGACAAACCCCCTTCTAAAAGCATCTGTTTCTCTGAGATACAGTGCTCCTTTGAACCTTGTCGCATGTGCAACTTCACAACAATGGGACCGAACCCAACTCTCTGTGATCGACAGAGTACGATGAATCCAATACAAACATTCCACGATAGAATCACACGGGGAAATACATAATACTGCATTTATCAAACAACTAAGCAAACCTTCCAACCATGAAAGTAACAATCCGAACCATTGGTGATTCACTACCGTTAACATCACTGAAGTGAAAACTGTCACTACACCTGATACAGAGACCAAAAAGGGATATAACCCTGGTTGAGGGGAGGTGTCCCTCTGACTGATTTTCCAATATGCTTACTACGGAGCTCGGCTAAGATAGTCAGCATCCGTATTACAGGAACCCTTGATATGACGGAAAGTGAACGCATGACTCTGCAGCTCCACTGCCTAACTCATGAGTCGACTACTGACTGGCCGGATCCGGTCCAGGCACTGGAGAGGATGATGATCGCTCTCCAGTACAAACTTCCGGCCGTACTTCTTCTTGGGCACGCCAGTGCGCGTCCAAATCTGCCTGAGAGATTCAGCAACAGTAGGGGCATCGATAGTCCTAAGCGGGACAGCCTCTGGGTATCGACTCGCAGATTCTACCACTACCGAAGTGTAGCGGTGACCGCGATCGGATGGAGGATTAATGGGTCCCACCAGGTCGACCCCAACCTTGCTGAATGCTCCCCAACCAGTGGCACTGACCCTAGGGGAACAGCCTCAAGCGCCCTTAGGCGTTGTCGTTGCAGGTATCGCAAAATGCACGCGCAGTACTGCCTAACCTGTGAGTTTTCATCCCTGGCCAAAAGAAGTCTTGTCTTATCGCTCGAGAGTCCGCTTGGAGAGCCCCATATGACCTCGCATGGGGTGAATCGTGGGCTGCCGGCGAATCATACTCTTCAAGGCTTTGAGGGGACCAACAAGCTGTTTGGCCACACGATCTGCCAGAGTGACAACCTAAAGAGGATCCCTTGTGGAAGCTTGAAGTCACCTTGGCGGTGTTGGGCAGACTGGGCGGGCCGACCCACCAGTTGTCGCAGGCGTTGGAATCCAAGTCCCTGGCCTGAACGACCGGATAATGCTAGCAGGATCGGCCCTTGCCAGAACCTGTCAGAATCGGCTGAAGAACGGGGACGCAATTCCTGTTCCTGCCTTTCTTAGCTTTGGCGAAGTGTGGTGACTCCCACACACGCCTAGTACGGGCATATCGTAGGACACGGACTGACTGCGTCCGTCTGCGAAACTGTGATAGTATTCCCTCATGATATGGGAAGTCAGAGGTCGGCTCCATCCGCGATTGGCCCATACTTCGCACAGACAGTAGGGGGTGGGAGAGAGAAACGAGTACTGAAGGACGGGTGGAGTATAACAGCCTCCAACCCGCACACATTCGTAAATACTGGCGCCCGCGGGCCTCAGGGGGAAAAACCAAACTCCTTATCAACATAAGTAGCGTTGATGCTCCCGAATCCCTGTTGGTGTCGTCCAAGGACTGAACCCAACATCCGAAAGAAAACACTGCAAGACACTCTGTACCCAGAAGCTTGGATGGACCCCACGTTAGCCGAGGCGCCGAGGATGATGTTGGAAAGATCTAGCCCCATTTGAACTACCATCGGCTTGGGCAATCTTTCCTTTATCTGTGGACAGGACGGACCACCAAAGAAAACAAAATCGAGGTGCTGAGGTTCCCCGATGGACTGCCTGCCTTGTTCACCCCCAATAGCAGTTGTCGGCACTTATTGCTATTAAATTCCTGTGGAGGGATTCCTCTCCGTATCTGGGCGATGCACATAAGCCCTGCGAGCTTCAGCAAACACCCAGCTGTGTGAAATCGCAGCGCGAAATCCTGACGAGTTGCCTGTCTCGTCTTATCCGGGATCCTCAACTCTGGGGACACCGTGTTGGTGAGTGTTCAATGAGGATCAGATCCTCCAGCTCCAACTTAGCTAACTGACGCCAGTACCTAGCGTTTTGCGCAGACTATCCACCAAACTGCACAAGGTCTCTTCATTATTCTTCTTCATGTCCTAAACTTCCTCCTGTAGGTCTCTTGGGGTAAGGTGGAAACGCTTACGCAGAGCCAACTGCATTCTGCATAAGACGCGCCTTCTTTTAGAGTGAGCACCACTCCTTGCAGCCCAGATAATCCAGAAAAAAGGTGCATACCCTTTTGTTCCTCAGACAATTGGTATGAACTAGAACCTTGTCGAAATGCTCTAAAGAAAATTATCAAGGTCCTCACTAGGTCCTGAACTCTGGAAGCTGTAACTTTGGGCCTCTAACTCTATCACCTGCCTGGTGATTAACCCCTGGTTTACAGAAGCGGGAGGCGCGAAAGAAGTTTGGTTCCATCTCCTCCCTTCGCAAAAACCTCCTATCCTGTCTAGTCTTCCCTACGGTGGGCAGCCTCCTCCCGACGCTCGATCAGCCGCTTCCCTTCGCTGATTCCTCTGTTCTGGACAGCCTCCTCTCTCCGCTGAGCCTCCTGTCTGGCAGGCCCTTACTCTCTACGCGAGCAGACTCCTCCTTCGCTGAGCAGCGCCTCCCTATGATAATCTCATGTCTGTCAGTCTCCTCTCTACGCAGAGCCCCATCCTACCTAGCTCTTCCCTACGGAGCCTTGCCTCATCTACGGTTCTTCCCTACGCAGGGCTTCCTGCTTGCAGCCTCTTCACTACGTAGGCTTCCTGCCTAGCAACTTCTTCCATACGTAGGGCTTCCTGCCTAGCAACCTCTTCCCTACGTGGGCCCTCATCCTCCGTCGCTGTCGCTCTAGAAACATCAGGACGGAAGTGATGTCCTGGGCGGGTTCACCACTCCCGACCGGAGAGGATGATCCGTCTGGACCCGTCCCGTGGGTCTCGACTTTCCCATAAGGAAAGTCTTTTCTGGGGCATGCCCTTACGAGGGGAAGACTGGAAGGGAGAAGGTTTCGGTCTATGCGACTCAACAGAAGGCCCACAGTGGCTTCGCTATACTCTGACGCTTCCGAGCGGAAGTGCCAGTCGGGGGTTCGACAGGAGAACCCCCAGCGAAGAGGTAGTAAAAAGTACTCACTGGCACTACCTGCTTTACGCACTGGAATAGGTAGAAGTTTTTTTTTTTTTTTTTTAAACCGTAGTCGAAGTTTATGGTACTAATTGTAGGGATACAGTAACATTTTGAATACCCTTCTTCTTCGACGCAAGCGCGTCGCATACCACCAGCGCCGGACGTCGCCATATCAATATCCTACGGTTTTTCAAATCCCCCCCGGGGAAAGACAATTCCACTACGATGAAAAAAAAACCAAATATTTTAGGGGCGTGTGTATATGTGTGTATGTGTGTGTGTGCGTGAGTGTGCGGACAAGTTCCGGCTGCTCCCACTCTGGAAACACCGCGGCTCTACAGCACGAGCACACAGGGCGGTGGGGCTCAACGAAAAAAAACACAAACAAAAACTATGTCCGGCTGCCCCCACTCTGGGCAACACCGCGGCTCTACAGCCGAGCAAACAAGTTGCGGTGGGGCTGGCCGGAAAAAAAAAAAAAACAAAACAAAAACCTAGCCAGACGGTATCCGGAGGAGAGGAAAAAAATAAAAACACTAGCGTCGATGCTACCCCCTGTACTCAACAAAAAAACCCTCCCGTAGAGAAAAAAAAAACAAGAACTGGTTAAAATACAACACTGGAATGGAAGACTGAGCGGCAACAGAAGGGCAAGACTTACGGCCGTCCTGTCGTTTGAGGTACGGCGGAAGGAGGTCTGGGCGCGGTCGACTCACCTTGGTCTCACCTCGACTCCCGAGTCACGCCGGATGTGACCTCAGGCCACCACAAGACTCCTTCACTCTAGAGTCACCCAGCCAACACCCACGAACAAACAGAACAAACTGGATTAAACATCTACATACCAGACAAAACTAATACAGGTTCTCTGCGAAACGAGAGAGAGACAGCCCAGAGCCCTTCACATTCCCGGACGAGCCCCACAATTGTCACGCCGACCCCTGGAGGTTCTGCCTGGAAAGGATCGGTTAGGTGGGAGTGAAGGGAGTGGACTGACCTCACACGCTCGCAAGAGACCAACACAATAAGATTACGAAACAACACCCCCCCATGTATTTCACACAGCAAAAATACACATTCCACACAAGCACCATGCTCGATCACATAAAGCACTCCAACGCACTCAACATGCACAATCACGATCAGGCACTCCAATCGCACACAACATGCACAATCACGATCAAGCACTCAACGCACCAACATGCACAATCGCAATCATGCACTCCCACACCACAACATGCACGATTATAAATAAAATATTCACCATACGACGTACACTATCACAATTACCGCATTCCAGCACATATGGCCTGTACATATTATAAAGAATATTTTCCTGTATTGACCCTTTTCACACCACGGAGTGCATCCACATCCCTGCCCCTGTCTAGTCCGCAGGGAGCACCCTGTGCACTTAGCGTGCTCCGGAGCCGGGTTGGTTCTCGCAGGGAGTCGCCCTAAAGCGGACACCCTCGACCTTCCAAGCGGGACAGTTGAAGAGCGTCTGTCCGAGGGGGGAGGGGGGGGGGGGGGGGGGGAGGGGACGTAGTGTTACTGGAGGTCCTGGACGGGGGCAGGCCGGCCAGTCAAGACGGCGGGCGTCTCTACCAGCCCTCGGTCCCGTCCAAGGCGTGGCCTCGATCAGCGAGTGTGGCACCAGTCCCGTCTATGTGGAAGGTTCTCTGCCAGAAGTGGCCTCGAACCAGTACGTGTCACCATCAGATCGTTTGTTGCTTCCGGGTGAAGCCCCGGGAGGGGGGGGAGGACGTAGTGGGAGGAGAGTCGATGAGGAGGGAAAGAAGAAGGAAGGAGGAAGGAAGAAGGGTATGGAAACCCTGCGTCAGTTACGTCTGACCAATTGCTGTCAAGTCTTAGCACTCGCATGATGGAGCGAGGGAAGTGTATCAAAAGCACACAGAAAACCATTGAATCAAGTCCTTCTCACACGATGGCAGGTTAAAAGACTGCATTTAAATCAACTGGTGTATAAAACAACTATGATTATCTTCACCCTTTTTTCACTCACGCTTAACGTTTTCTTTTTAGGAAATAAATCAAACACGCGACCATCCATAATAACTGCCGAACACATCGCAATATAGTATTTCACTGGCAGATTGTCACATTTTATAAACACATGTCAAAATAACACAATCTCCAACCACGCATCCCGAACGACAAATCATGCGTACGCACGCTCGTAGAACTAAAAACTCGTTCTCCTTGCCACACAACTACAGACGGTGGCGAAGGATAAAAGTCGGCGAATGTAGACAGGGGAGGACGAGCGAGACCAAGCAAGTTTCCAACCCTGAATCCCAGGTTTCTCTCCCTTCCCAGCTACGCATCACCAGATACATAAACAGGAGGAAAGAATTTTGGAAATAATTTAGAATGGCCAGGTTAAAGATGGAATTAACCAGAAGAAAAGGTTCACACAAATTTCTCTTACAATTTCGGAAAACAAAAGAAAATTGCGCAAAACGCGAAGACTAGCGGTCTAACAAACAAACAAATCAAAAACAAACAGAACCGAAACTTGAATGCTTACAGCTTCCCGTGGGTGACCCCAAAGAGGCGGGTCAAAAGGATTCTTCCCTTCTGTCCAGTCGAAGAGGACCAGAGGCGAAGATGCGGAGGAAACAGAAAGAAGCGATGTCCATTCTTACAGGCCCCCGACTGAGGAATTAGAAATACTGATGTACTCTCCGACGATTCGGTATGAACCGAGACTGGAGCAGGCGCTCCGAGACATCTTCCGCTCGAGTGAGAGCTAACCTCTAGCTATGGCGGCCAAATTGCATGCTGCGTCACAGAGTGAGCATACTTCAAACTAAAAAACGAAGCAAGTGCGACAGGTAAAAAGACAGGCGAGAGGCGCCGATAGAAGAAAGTTTCGAGAGAAAGGTACCGGCCACCGTGATCTTGCAGGATGAATAGCACGGGCGGTGGAATTAGAGAGAGAGAGAGAGAGAAAGCAAACCGAAGTTGAGCTGAACTATACCAAGGTGCAACCGCACCACAAGCCACACTAAGGGACGGGTACCGACAACAGCAACGACAATAAACAAATAAGTAATTCCGCCACCCTGGGTGGGTCGAACGTCGTAGGCCTGCGACAAACTCGTGACACCAAGCATTGTTAACGTTTCAAACAGTTTGGAAATAGTCCCATTGCAACTGTCTTTTTCTTTGATTTAAGGAAATAAAAAAATACATCCATGTCTACCATGAAACTTTTCCCCCGAAATTTTGAAGAGAATGAAATGGTCTTACAGAGAGGATAATTTTCCTTGTATCGCAAAGATATTATCAGGTGAGACTAAAATAGGTTAAAAATTAACAGAACGGACTGTCACAGATCTTCATACAGAGCTTGTGCAATGCTACGTTTTCGAAATGCCAGGAGAAACAAACACGAACGTGAAGGATGAAAGTAGTTTATCCCAAAACTGGCCTCTGTTTTGTCTGTCTGAAATGAGGACACTTTGTCTCAAACACAGACCATGACCTGTAACATAAAGACGAGCTTGGCACCAACCTGGACAGAGGAGGATTTCGGTTCACAGGTTTGTGGTCTAGGCTTACTTAAAACATGTCTAGGAGGATGTACCTTACAAAAGCTTCGAATTCCATAAAAACGGTAGCCATCAACAACAATGAATAATATTACCAGCCGCCTTTGGCGAGTGTCTAACATTGTAGGTTTAATTTCCATCATGGCATTGGTTTTGTGGGACTTTTGCCCTGGCCGGCTCCTAAGCATAGTTGAGTTCGTTTTGGGCTCAGTTAGAGAGATGGAGCACACAGTGATTTTCATCCACTTTGTAGATGCGTCTGTGACAGGGTTGCTCAAATGTCCTGATCAAACACTCAAGGTGTCTGTATTTCTTGAGCTTGGTTGAGACCAGGATACATCATGAAAAGCACAGAACACAGCCCGTCTGTTGAGCCCAGGATACATCATGAAAAGCACAGAACACAGCCCGTCTTGTGGTCTCAGATCAGAATGGAGCTCCACGGAATCATTTTCATTATTTCATCCTCACTGATCTGCAGTCACAGAGTCCCGAACTCTGTGGCCTTTATGCCTGCTGCCAGGGTGACCCTGTTATGATTTTCTTACATGTCTGTGTCACTTGCTGGTTCGTATCGAGATGCCCGGTATCGGCAAGCGCAAGGGAACCTTTGTGGGACGGACTTTGTGGCGTCCACTCTAAGGTTTTGTTCTGCCACCACAGTCTATAAGTTCTATAAGTGTTTGTTTGAAGACTCTCAGAAGTTTTTACTTCTTCCACACCTTGATTAAACAAACAAATCCAAAACCCAAATAAAAAAAAAGATAAATACGAACGTGGACGATCCCTTTCATCTGAATTGCATAACATTATACAAGCTTTCCTCGGTAACCTATGTACATTCATAGTGTCAACTTAAACCAGCAACGAAACAATTCACAAAAGCAATAATATATGCAGAATATCACCATAGACAAGATCATTTAGTGTCCACATGTCGACGCCCCAGTAATTTCTTTAGAGCGTACAAATGCATTTTTTCTTGGTGCACAGCTGCTTTATTTGGTCACCTTATTTTAGAATCATACAAGGTTATAGGCTGTATCTGAACATCATTACATGCAGCATTTAAATCAGTCCAGCTTAGAAATAAATTCCAAAATATTTATAGGCATTTACAACAGGCATATTCTTTTCATTCAATATGTCACTTTTCCCAACACTTAGATAATCAACTTTCTAAACACTATAATATTGTTTTGTCCATACTAACCCTAAAACCAGGAGATAATGTGGCCTCATGTAGGCTATTAAGTTGATTTGAAGATCAACACAATTTCAGCCAAAAAGACACCATCATTTAATAATAATTATAATAATTAAACAGCTCCCAATTAACTAACTAACAAAAAACAAACTCCAACCAACCGACCAGCCAGCCAACCACCCCCCCAACCAACCACACCCAACCAACCAAAGAACAAAAACTAAACACAATGTTTTCCCTTTTCAATGACGTCAATTGCTAATCAGTAATGAACAAGAAAACAAAACAGGGCTAAGAACATCTGCTTGCGTTACTCCAACTGAACACTGAATAATTTAAGTCACTTTTTCCACATTTTACACTTGCCTTTACACACTTATGCATATTTTGAACATAGTGAAACGGTTTGTCTGATACGCAGTTCTTAATAATACAGGCCACAATAAAACTTTATTGAGAGAATCAAATGCCTTTCCAAAATCAATAAAAGTAACATAATTTTCGATTATAATCAGCATGAAACTTTTTTTGAACACAGGACATAAGTGTAAATAAATGATCACAGAAGAATACCCTCACTTCAAACCCTCTTCAATCCCCGCCTGCAATATGTTCCGTTATCCATAATAGTACTATACATTTTCTTCTAACATTACAGAGAGTGATACCTCGAAAACTGTCAGGATTGCTACCATCTCCTTTCTTGTGCCAGGGCAAAACAATTGACTCTATCAAGGAGAGAGAGTAGAGAGAGAGAGAGAGAGAGAGAGAGAGAGAGGGGAGAGAGAGAGAGAGAGGAGAGAGAGGAGAGAGTATGTGTTTGTCTGTGTGTGTGTGTGCGTGCGTGCGTGCGTCAGTGCGTGCGTGCGTGCGTGTGTGTGTGTGTGTGTGTGTGTGTGTGTGTGTGTGTGTGTGTGTGTGTGTGTGTGTGTGTTTTGTGTGTGTGTGTGTGTGTGTGTTGTGTGTGTGTGTGTGTGTGTGTGCGTGTGTGCGTGTGTGTGCGCGCGAGTGTGTAGGTGTGCGTGTGTTCGCTGCATAGCTTAAAAAGTGAGGAGTGAATTCATCAATAAAATCAGCATATGACAAGAACAGCCGTGTTCCTTGCACGAGTCTCCATAGTAGCATGTAGCATCCTATATTTCAATCATTGTTCTGTGGTGAAATATCCTTCGAATTTCTTCTCTCACCCTTCATCCTCTGCAGCGATCTAACTACACATGTCAGAATTCTGTTTGGACATCATAGTGTATTGCCGTCATTAGGATGAATGACATGCTCGCAAAAATTTCAAACTATTCTTAATTGCCAAGGTTAAAAATGTCATATTTAATCTCAATGCCATGGTAAACGTACACTTACAAATAACTGTTTGAGGGGGAGGGGGGAGGGTAACTTCTTTCAAATTGAAGAATCTCTTTAGCACAATTAGTTATGTACATGTCTATTTGCATACATGCAAACTCGCATGCACGCACGCCCGCACTTAGACACGCGTGAACGCACGCGTGCATGCATGCACGCACGCACGCAGACACGCCGCATCTCTCTCTCTCCCTCTCTCTCTCTTTCTGTCTGTCTCTCTCTCTCTCACAGACACACACACACACACACACACACACACACACACATGCACACACACACACACACACACACACACACACACACACACACACACACACACACACACACACACAACACACACACCTCACACACACGCGCGCGCGCGCGCGCGGCGCGCGCGCACACACAGTATGGTGAATCATAAAGATTAAGTAAGCTCTAGACCCATAAACTTCTAAATTATTTGGCGAATACTATGTCAGTGAGACTCGCTTGAGTATGTGGAAGAGGATGTGGGCAAACTGAAAGCGTAATTGACCGTACGAGTGCGCTTACGTATTTTTGCGATCTTGTTGGGTGTGGGAAATTACATGAAACTCAATCCATCACATCTACATGTTGCCTTCTTGTTTGCCTTACTTATTTATGTATTTTCGCAACCTTGTTGGAGCGGGAAACTACATGAAAGTCATCTACATGTTGCCTTACTTATTTACTTCATCAGTGGTAATTCTGAAATTTGCCTCACTTGTTTATGCATGTTTGGGTGACTAAAATTTCCTTAAAGGAAGCCACCTCATAACGATTCAAGATTGTGAATGTTACTCTATTTAGTGAATGCATAAATACCTTAACAAATTCTAAATATCAGAGAAAGGGATTAATCTTGTTCACTTGTGTGCCTGAAGAAAAACCGAAAACGTTTTTTTGTTCAGAAAGGCTAAGAAAGATCTGGTTCCAATGTCATACGACTTAAATACTAAACAACGCTGGGAGCACCTGTTCATTATGCCAGACAAGTAAGTTTCACAATATTTACGCTCGTTCCATTGGCGAGTATTCATTTAAGAAGGAAGGAAAGAGTTGAATGAACATTGTGTAAACGACTGCAGTCACTGTACGCTAACTTCCTTTGGATATTTCGAAGCCAGTGTCCAGAAACCTTCAACTGAATCAACGCTGGATTAATCTGTCAGTACATAGACCCTTGATTACAGAATTTCGAAGATTGGTTGGTATGTATGGATGAGAATGAGAGTAAATACATTTTGAGTAGACTTTAAAGGTGTGACACCTTCGTCCCGATGGATTGCAGTGTCACATGTAAAAAAAAAAAAAAGGTAAGATTGACAGGGGTACTTAGTGACTCGATCTGTCTGGCCATCCATTCACAAGAGGCTGCAGATTCTCACTAAACAACCTAGTTTACAGAATTCTTGTCTTGGTGGCTCAGCTGAACATAATAAACTGCACTGCATTGAAAGAGACTACATGATCAAACTGTGGAATATTACGCTGAAACCAAATGTCTTTCACATAAAGCAGATTTCGTTTTTCATCCATCCCTGACAAATGACAAAAAAACCCCTTCAGATTTCAACAAGGGGTTGGGGAATAAAATTCCGTTGAAATCCTTTTCATTTTAAACCACCTTTTTAATGTTGGTTTTCAATATTAGGCAGCTATTCCCTCCATTTTGATTATGAGAAAGTGTTGGAATCTTTGGAGGACTGTAACTCACTGAAATTAGTGACCAGAGAGTGCTAAAAACTTTGATTTAATTCATGTCAAACAGTGTCAACAAAATCAATCTATTTCAGTCTTCATGAAAGCATACGACCACGCTTGCACGTGTGTGTGTGTGGTGTGTGTGTGTGTGTGTGTGTGTGTGTGTGTGTGTGTGTGTGTGTGTGTGTGTGTGTGTGTGTGTGTGTGGTGTGTGTTTGTATGTGTGTTGTGTGTGTGTGTGTGTGTGTGTGTGTGTGTGTGTGTGTGTGTGTGTGTGTGTGTGTGTGTGTGTGTGTGTGTGTGTGTGTGTGTGAACGCGAGAGAGAGCGCATGGTACATCTTAATATTCTTCTCACAGCAATGTCATGAGAGAGAACAATCAGATTTGGCAATGCATCTGTAGTATGAAATAAAGCAAAATTCTGCATGTCCGAAATCTGCGCAACGAAGTTAATCAATTTTAAAAAGACAGAAAGAGGTGTTACTAGAATTGTGATCAGTTACAGTCCGTAGTTGTTTTTTGTTTTTCAGGAACACACACATTAAATGACATCATTTCGACCGTTGCATCAATTTCCGACTCATTCTGTTCTGATCAGATCATGTAATGTGATTCCTGCCAAGACGAGGGGCAGATATGAACACAGATCGTTGAATGTACAACAAAAGAATATCTGCTATAGAAAGCAACACCTCGTGATTTCTACTTAAATAGAAAATGAAGCCACATGAAATTGGCTAAAGAGCTCAGGAAATCAAATAACTTTACTGTTTCGGAAATAAGAGCGACCAAATAAAGCAATTGAACCAAAGATTTAACCCTGTGAAACAGAACCACACACAATGCAACACCACCAATCCCAAAATTTGGGAGAAAATAAATAAAAACCCACTAAACTAATAACTAACCAAACCAAACTAAACTAAACTAAACTAAACCAAACTAAACTAAACTAAACTAAACTAAACTGAACTAAACGCCATCTATTACGAAATTGCAATCAAATGATAGAGAAATGGACAATCCACATAGGTGAGGAAAAGAAAAGTGAGAAGAAGCCTTTCCGTCTGTTTTATCACTTCGACCGTGGCCTTTGCGACAGAGATTGTTTTTCACGAAAGCCAAATAGAAGTGGATGGCAGATTGCAAAAGATCTAAAATACACCAGATTTAAATGTTAGTGAAAGTATTGGGGTCATGGGGTTTCTGATTTCGTAAACCTTTGCGTCATTGGCGTTGATTTTTGTCATGTTTTCTTTACTTGTATGAGGTGTAGCGCAGCATCTATTGTGCTCATATCAGTTTGAGAGTTTTGTGTCAGCAATCATTAGGTCATTTAGATTGGATGTTCTCCGTTGCTTATGGTGGCCATGTAAGCAAGCATTAATCTGCCCCATGGTAAGAGTAAATCAAATAAGAAAACCAGATCTAGAGAGGGAAGAACTTCGCCAGGTTCGAACAATCCAAGAGACACCAACTGGAAAGTAGAGAGATCATACCAAGTCAGTCACAGCCTGGGTTAACAATGACTGTGCCATCAATCACACTCCACCAGAGTGCGCTCGAAAAAGTGTGCTGCAAAGGGAAAACCATGGAGTACACGTGGAAGAACAAACCTTTTGCCGCTTGAACACAAGATGCAGGAACACTCCAGGGGGGTGGGGGGTGGGGGTTATATAATTGAAAGAACTGACCCATGAGATCGACACCCACCCTGGCACGTACTCGGTATCTGATAACTTACACTGGAGAACAATGAACAAGGACACATGCTTTTTGCCATGTGAACATCATGTGTTCATAGTTGCTATATTCTTTCTCCCTTTCCCCCAGCTATGTTGTAAACAAATCGAAAGCAGTTGAATGGCAGGCTA
>CM031618.1:36502009-36522009 GCA_018398815.1 Conus ventricosus
TAAATTCACTTTCAAATCAAGAGGAAAAAGCTGGCATTGCAGACTATTTACTGGGTTTGCTAAAAATAATGGTATCTGATAACAGTACACATATCTGCGAGTTAGGCCACGATAAAGAGCTCAAAATAGTCGATTGTAAATCATTTGACCTTGATTACCATTGAATTAATTTCTTTGGGCAAGTTCCATTAATTAAACAACAGGAAATAACGGACTGACACTATATCTTTTTTCACATAGTGCACTTGATAAAATAGTTAATTTATACACACCGTACTTGACTTTAACATTATTATACATCTTTTAATGCATGGTATAGAATTACCACTTTATACCTTTTTTTTTAGAAATGACCAAAAAATTATCTGTTTATAGTATCAACAAGCTTATTAAATCAATAATGCAAATATAATTTTATGCTCAAAGAGAATGTTTTTTTGAACAAGAGCTTAACAATGTCAACATTGTGATCCAATAGTCCGAATATCTTTTTGAACCTGCTTGGTATTCCCGTAATGTTATTTTCTTCATCACATCTTGTAGTCATGAATAATAACTGTACTATAAATTTACTATAATATTGCTTATCGTAATGGCCCGGTAATTGTTAGGGATGTTGACCAATCACTTTTTGTACAGAGGAAATACAATACTTTTGTCCATGTGTTTATGGGAATATACATTTTCTGAACAAAGCATTTTAAAGAATATGAAATAGATAATCTGCAACAAATCTCTGAATTTGTTTAACATACTCTCCAAATATTCCATCCGGTCAGAGTTTTTTTCATTTTAATCTTTCTAATTGCTAAAAGAATTTCTTCTTTTGAAAATGGTCCTCGATTAAAATAAACTATCATTATATCTACATTAAAATTCGCTCATCATCTGCTTCACTTACTTATTCGAGTAAAATTTTAACGAGTTGATACCAGTCTTAGCGTGATATCTTATAATGTTTTTCCTTTTCAAGAACTTTTAATTACAATTTCCAAAATTTATTGATTATTCAAGAAGATAACAATTACATTTAAAACGACTTATGAAAATCTTCTTTTGAGTTTTTAACCCAAAAAATGTTTATATTCTACGTGCCAATGCAAAAGCATTTTCGTCTTATGAATTGATGCGGGCAGTAATGTAAAGCTCTTAAAATTAATCTTTGTTGTTTAATATGCTGTACAGTTATTGATTTCTCATTGGTCACAAGTGTGATCTGTTATTCATGCATTTAGCGCAACCGCTTATACCATCATTAAAGTAGGAAAAAGGCTTTGTCGATATCATAGTCGATTAAACAGTAAGCCAGCTCTAATGTTCTACGAGATTATCAGAGTGCTTGAGTAACATTAAACACTGGCGCTGCATCATTGTTCCAGACTATCTAATTTAATGTTTTGCTTCAACATCTGGAGATTTTCATCAGCATTATGCCAACATTAAGTTGTAATTCTATTGGCTTATGAATTGATGTAACATATCATGAATATTGAGTTCACCCAAGGAGTTCATATACTGGCAAACTAAGTATTTGACATGAAAAGTAATCTTTCACACTACTGAATGATCTTGGATGTGTGTAGCAACCTTAGTGGTCGCCATTTCACGCACCCTTCAAAATACGTAAATCAAATGTAGATAAAATTCAAACATAAGCTACCATATTTCTTCAGACTTTGACTTGAGAATTGCCCTTTTTGTGATCGAACTGCTTGTTTTTTAAATGAGTATATTAAATTTTCTGCAAAATCATCAACGGTTTATATAGAGTTCGACAGTTGTAATTCCGATATACAATGTTACTCATCATGAATGCAAGCTGAAACAAAATTCTTTTTTTTTTTTTGCACCTAAGCTGTCTTCAGGAAGACCAATGCCCATTGTTTAACATAAAAAAAGAATTTAAATGGTGACCCTTCAGCGGACTTATGCACCCATGTACTATACTATCTCTCCTGGTACCAAATAGAGCTTTGTTATATGAAAACACTATATTAGCGTAATTACGTCATCATAGATCGAACAATTGGAGCATATTATCTTATAAGAACCAACTCCCAAGAAAACGACCATGTTAAGGAAATTTAACAGCAGATTTCCAAAAGTTCATATAATCAACAAATAAATTGACTGGGAAATGTCTCTGTAAGGTTTCACAAAACAATGATGTCAAAGGAAACGAACATAAGAAACGAAATCTTTAGTTTTAATTTAGGGAGCAGTAATGACGTTCTCTGCAAGACTTTAAAACGGCTAATAGAAAACGCTCGTGCTTACAACAAGCCTTAAATTGACCTAACAACAGAGCGCGTACCGTTGAATTTTTTGCCCGGCCGCCGGGTGTAACCGCTCCGCTACACATTATTATGTCACTGACACTGTCACAAAGCTTCAAACATACAAGCACGCATGCAGCCGTCAGGACCTACAATGTTCTCGGTTGTTCAACCAGGTGTCAACTATTGGATGCTCCGGCTAAACATAAATTGTGGAAAAAACCATTATTTTCCAAACAAAACCTAGAAGATACACCTTCACAGAAAGGAGCGGTTTGTGTGTGTTAGTTTAGATGACGAGAGAGCGAGGGAGAGAGAGAGGAGAGAGAGAGGAGAGAAGAGTAAAGAGAGAGACAGAGTGTGAGAGAGAGTGAGGAGAGAGAAAAGGCACAAGGCTTTCATTTTTCGCCAAGGCATGAAATTAGTAGCAACGTTATTAAGCAAAGTGAGGATGAAATTGGGGTTGGGGAGTGGAAAAAAAAAAAAAGAGAGAGTGGAGAGTTGAAGAGAAGAGTAACGATGAGGAGAAAGAGATGAGAGAGAGAGGAGAGAGTGAAGGAGGCTGGAAGGGAGGGAGGGGACCAGCATGAGATGTAATGATTTGAAATGGAAACTGTTATAAACGTACAATAATTAGCCTGAATTTATAATCAGTAAAATAGAACCTGACAAAAATATGTAGCGGAGTGGAACTTAAACGCAACCATGCCAGGAGCGAGAGAGGAGAGAGAGAGATGAGAGTGCGAGAGAGTAGAGAGAGAGGAGATAGAGGAGAGGAGACGAGAGAGAGTGAGAGAGAGAGAGACGAGAGAGCGAGAGAGAGAGAGAAGAGAGAAAGCGTGAAAACGGGGACAACATATATATTCATTTTTCAATAAGATTATATAATTATCACACATATTTATACAACACACACACACATATGCATATATTATACACACACACATTCATAATACATAAAGATTTATATATTATATACTATATATATACTTTTATATATATTTATATTATACACTCATAACTTTATATATATATAATTATTATTCCTTATATCACTTAAGGTAATAAATCCATACACGGGCCTCAACACATACACATACATGCGCACAGTATTTATTATATCATACATAATACATAACTTACAAACATTTACTACATCATACGACCATGTTAGATATAATATATATATATATATATTATATATTATATATATGAATTTATATATATTATTATAGTTATATATATTATATTATATTTATATATATCAAGATATTGATACATGAAAAAGAGAGAGAAAAAATGAGAAAAGACAATTGGTTCAAGTACATGAAAATGGGATGATTTATGCTTTGAGAATTAATTTTGTTTTATTTGGTTTTTATTTTATTGTTATTTATGTTTTTTTTTTTAAATTCTTTTTTACGCAGGAAGATGGGTAAGGTATGTGTTTTTGAAGTTGTGGTTAATATGGATTTGTGTGGTGTATCTGGTAGTGAGTCCACAAAGAGGTTCCGAGAACGTTAGACTGATTTAATAGGTCAATTAGGGGATAGGGATATGGAGTTTGTGGGAGTATTTCTCCGAGAGATTTGAAGGAATCGTTCATTCAAAGTTGTTGGATGTTCCCGGTGAATTTGTGCATCATTAGCTTTGAGGTTTTTGCTCTTGGCTGGAATTGGAAGAATGTAGAAGATTGTATATACGCCGAGCTTTCGAGGCTAGTTTTACTTAGATGGATTAGTTTGAGCTCTCGTTTATGTAGGACATGAACAAATGGTTTTAGTGTGTTAGCCTTGAGCCAATATAGTCGATGCTAATCAACATGAGATGACTTTGAGCATGGATTGAAAGTTTTCGTGATGAAGGTCATGAAGTGTTTGATTTGGTGAGCTGATAGACTATTGGGAGCGCTATTTGCATATAACGTTATGTGGGGTTTTCAGCTGAGATATTGTCCTTATTAGTCTAATAGTTTGTGAGTGAGGTTCACAAGTACTATTGAGTGTATAGGAGGGAAATCATTGGTGAGCTTTTGTGTCTTTGGGGTGGCCAAGTATGTATTCGTACATGAGTTTTGGTTTTTTGGAGGGTGAGAAAATTATTTAGTGACCATATGATTTAGTTTCGGTCATTATTAACAGCGTTCGTTTGGTACTCTTTGCAAATGTTTGAAAGACTGGAAGGATATATGGTGTGTGAATTGTGGTGTATCTGAAAGTCGGTCGTTGTAAGATGCTCATGTAGGGGTAGGTCTTAATGTAGATTGAGGAAGAGTAGCGGGCTAAAATGGAGCTTGTGGAAACGCCTACTTAAGAAGTCTGTATCGAAGAGACAGGTCCGATAAGACGATTGTTGTTCGTTTTGTTATTTTGTGATGTATGATTATTTGAAGGTTAAGGGGGGATTTTGAAAGAGTATATCTCGTTTTCGATAGGAGATTGTGGTAATGACATCGAATGTTTTTTGAATTAACTGAATAGAACACAATATTGTTGTTATTATATTATTAAGCCAAAATCTACAAGATTCGATTTAATGAGTAAGGAGGGACTGACTTTTTTTTTTGTCTGAAACAGGATGTCGGGATGGAGCAAATGTACTTGTTGAAGTGCTGAAGGATGTGTTTATTTAATGCTTTTCTAGAAGGTTTGGGAAGGATAGATAAGAGTGATATTGGTCTTGTTGTTTGAGGATCATGTTTTTCACTGATTTATGATATGGGATTTAACTTTTGCTTTTTGAAGCATTAGGGAAATAATTTTATCTATGACGATTAAAGATATACGTTAAGTGTCAGTGTAAAAACTGGAGGAGAGTTCGAATTTTGCTTCTATGATCTAGTCACGTGATCCTGACTGTTTGAGATGAACAGTAGGTACTGATAATGTGCAGTTATGAGTGGAAAGTGGAGTTCAGACCGTGTTTTTTTGTCGTGACAAAATTGTGGAGTTTTTTAAGTTCATTGAGCTTGAATGAACAGTTGTAAAAAGAATCTGGAATGGCTGAGTAAGCTGTAGTGTCTATGTTGTTAGCAGAAATACTTTGTTAAAACAAGTTGATTTTGAAGAAGAAACTGTTGTGTAAGTGGTTTATTGATTGACAAACCTGATTTGGATTTTGGTTGGAAGATAATAACTCGCTCCGATAGTAATTAGTTTTTTTCCCTGCGGTCTGAGAGTCTATGCATTTTTAGTCGTCTGTGTTTCTTCGTATTGCATGTTCTTTCAAAAGGTTCTAAGGTAGATGCCTCTGTAATTCGCTTTCGTGTACCTCGGTTGGTTTGGGAATATGCTTTACTGATTGTTTTTTTACGGAGATGTTGTTATAGGACTTGTTAAAATTTTGATCACCAAGTACATCGAGATTGGGATCCAGCAAATATTGTATACTTATTAAGTTATCGTGTTATTAAAATCAAGCCCAAAAGTTTTGTTCGTTAATTTGAGAAGGCAACGAATAGTTATGGTATTGTGGCCTGGTTTTGGGATTTTACTCCCATGTTTAGACCATGTAAACACATGGGATCATGATCATAGAAGAGAAGGACTGGTACCCACAAGTGTCCGTATGTTATTTATTTTGAGGATATAGATGATGGTCAATGATTGTCTAGAAGTTGGTGTTCTTGGTGGGGTGTTTTGATAATTGTGTAAATTCAAAACTTATCGTTTGGCTCCTTGGTGTTGTTTTCAAAAGATTACTTGAAGTCACCGAGGTAAAACAATCTCTTTACATTCTAAGTAAACTGAGTCCACTAGTAACCAATTGTATCAGTCAGTGATCTTTTGTGGGTTCCGATAGCAAAATGATTAAAATGGACGTGATTTGTCAGTGTGATTTTATCCACAATCTTCTCGTCAAGTGTTCTAGGTGGGAAAAGTCTCTTGAAGGTGAGAGATTCACTGACATTACACTAGAGATGTCTCTTTTGACTTTAGTGGGTTTTTTCGAACGATACTTTTAATGGGATGTAATCTTTTCACTAATGTAGCGTATTTAGTCTTGATTCTGCGAGCAGAAACATGGATGGCTTTTGGTGGTTCGATACAGGGTCGTGATCTCAGTGATTTAAATGATGCACTATTGCTATTTAAAAAGGCCAATTCTAGTATTACCCGATGGCAGAGTTTGGTTTATTTACCAAAAAGTATGCGATCCCGTATACCCGTCCCCCCCAGAAAGGGAGAAGAAAGGACAGTATATAAAAGTAAAATAAAATGAAACAACAACAACAACAACAACAACACCAAAACAAACACTGCACCCATAACAACAAAATAAAAAACAAGAAAAAATAATCAAACAAATTGGTAGCTTAGTCACAGAAGTGGGATCGTGAAATAGGGGACTGAGGATGCACTTACAATTAATGTGCATATTGAGATCTAATTGCTGTCAGGTTGTACGGACGACAGTACTGCAAGACTAAAAAGACCATTTGTATGTGGCACGCAAGACTCTCCAATTCTATGTATCTGACACATAGATATGCTGATAATCAGATTAAATTGATCTATAGGTTCCAAGTCTGTTTGGACAATGCGTTGCACTTATGGGTGCTCTCAATCGTCCATCACGAACGCAGGGAATAGAAGTTTTTAAAACAAATTTTTTTTTTTTGAAACAAAATGTAGTCTGGAAAGTCCAGTGAGGCACATATGATTCATGAGCCAACAGTTAGTAATTTCTGAATACTGGGGGAAATGTCTATTGTAACTCGAGTGGTTTGATAGTTATGAGTAGAACTAAATGTTTCTCAGACAAGATACGGTGATCACTGTAAAAAATAGATGCGATGTGACAAGTTAGTTATTTTTTTAGACATAATGAAGCACAAGTAGTACTATCCGAGGTTTAATTTCAGTTGGCACGGAAGGATGCCAAGTTACAACACAACAACACCCACAAACACACAACACCACACAACCAACACACGAACACACACTTACGCACGCACGCGCGGCACCACCACAACACACTTATATCGGGACTTGTAGTTAAACACCCACGTCTCGTTCCTCAGTGTTTTGAGGGTTTTTTGTTTTTTTTTTTGGGGGGGGGGGGGGGGGGGGTGCTGGAGGGTGTGGAAGGGCGATCTTACAACGACAGTATTCACATGAAGGAAAGGCCAACAGGCTGCCCGTTAGACGTAGCAATGCTCAGCAATGGCTGTAGAGCATGGTGGGGAAGGAGGGCACCGTGGCGGGAACTGGCTGTGCCGTAAGTGGGCAGTGGTTGGGGAACGGGTGCTCTGCGCGTTTGGCGTTAGTTACAGTAGTTCTGACAGGGCCGGATCGGAATATGGAGAAGTGGGGTTCTAAAGGGGGGCGTGGCTGTGTTGTACCTGCTTCGGCGCGACGTGACAGTGTTAGGCTGTGATGGTTGAGCTGGTGGCCGGATATTGGGTGATGGTGATTGTGTTCGGCAGTGTGTGTTGTCATTGACATCTGTGGCTAGCGAGGGGGAGTGTGCGTAGATTGAGGCACTAACACAGTATTTGATGTTCATGCTTGTTTTAGCTACTTTGGGATGATGGCTAGGGGATGATTTGAACCTGTCTTTCCTGGGGGCACCACTCTAGCAAAAGGAATCTTTGTTGTTACAAATACTGATGGGGACAAGTTCTGCATACTGTCTGATGCTTTAGGTTGGATAGAACCTGGCTGATTCATTAAAGTCTACCACATGCGGCGGATGATGGACGAGCCACGACTGTTTGCTTGGGGAAGGTCGTTTGAAATGCGTAAAGGAGAGCCCTCCCATTGGTTTGAAAGTTTTTAGAATGTGGTTGTAATCCTCTCCCCCTTTACAGTCTTGATTCCAAATGCCAAAATACTCATAAATATGGGATTGGCGTTGGAGGGAGTAGCCAGTGTTTTAAGTCAGAGACCCTGAGACGGACCACTGATTTTCTTGAATGATTTGAAGCTAATGTGTTCATTTTGAGTGCCATCCTGTTATGTATAGTGGCATTCCTATAATAACAGTCGTCATGTTCTTCATGATGTTTGTTGGAGGCATGGTGGTGGGCTCGGAAGTAGTGTTTGTTTTTGGAGTAGGACAGGAATGGATTGATGATCAGGTGATGATGGTGCTGGCAATCTAAACGATTTATAACTGGGATGGAAGTAGACAGGAGCTACGTCTAATTGGGGAGGGCGGGCTGGATAAGAGATGGTGTCAGTAGGTTCAGTGGAACGGGAGGTGGGATGGTGGAAGAGAGGCTGGGTGCAGAGCGCGTGTTTTTCTTCGGACGGAGGTAGGGATGGATGTGCTTACGCTGGTGTGTGGCTAGGGGTGGAGGGGCCTGGAGGGTTTTTAGAAGGTAGGTGATATGAGATCTGTGTTGTTGTCGTGCTTGAAGCAGGCTCGCGTTCTCTTAAGGCAGTGGAAAAAGAACAGGGCAGTTTGACATGGCAGGTTATCCGAGGTTCACTGGGGGGTAATCTATGAGGAGAACTGGTGGCAAGCGTTTGAGATTGTAAATATTTATTTTAAGCTCTCCGCCCAATCAGATTACAATTTGTGCATTTTAATTTTCTCATGTTTTAATTTCGTAGTAGTGATTTCGCATGATCTTAAAAGGACTCTAATTTTCTTTGGCCGCTTTTGAGTTCATTTTTTATCTGTTTTTTTAATCTAGGAATATGGTTTAGGACATTATGTTTTGACCGAAACCCGTGTGTAGTTGTTAGTCCACATTTTTGTAGGGTTTGAGTCGTCTGGTGATATCTTTGGTGATGTGGTGCCTTTGGACAGGGTGGTGACTGAATCTGTTTGAAGACTTTTGATCGATGGGCTCGTTTGACACTGAGTGTGTCTATGTCTGGTCGTAGGTTTTTGCGCCGCTTTTTGATCATTTGTTGTGGATGATCTAGAGTTCAACGGAACTCCTCTTGGATGTTTGGGCATTGGACTGTCTTCAGATCAGCGGAAGGTAGATCTTGGATTTTTCATGAAAAGTTTTGTCAATGTCTGCTGCAAGAAGTCACTGGCTTGAAGATGACTACAAAGGGCTTAATTGAGTATTTCGTTCTAACCAAAGTAGGCACAGCTGCACCTTGCAATAGCACAGTTCCTCTCATCGTTCCCATCTTAAATTGAGTGAGATACACGATTATCCTGAGCCTGAACAATATTCTTTAACAGTTTTGCCAAAGTTAGTGGTCGTGGGGGTGCACAAGTTAATTGGGGAAGTATCTCTGAGTTGATGGACATTCGTCAAAGTCTTGATCTACGTTCATCTGTGAATTCATGGGAAGATTGTCGGGTGGTATATGTGTTGTAGGAGGCATTTGTATGGGCAGTTCCGTTGTACAGTGGAATTTTTTTGTAGTGGGTCATCTGTGCACAGAGTAAGCCAGAAGAGGGGTGTCCTTGGATACTGTTGCACGCCACCGTGAAGTCGGAGCTGCAGTGGGCGTGTCGACATGGTTGTTTACAATGGTCATACGACACTAGAACCCTCCAAAAAATACTATAGCGTATATAGTCAGTCTCTTAAGCCATGGGCCAGCACAGTTTGCTGTTCAGTAATAAAGTACAAACGATTTCTGTGTGCGCTGGCCTCCTTCCTACCTTTGCGCGTTACCTGCTGAGGCTTGCTGGCTCGCGCATGCGTGGTCAGTGACGGCAGATAAAGAGGACAACACACAATCAAAACTCGACTCGATTATTTCACTTTGTGCCGTCAGTAGAAGCACCACGCTTTAGAGGTTGTAAGTATGAACTAACAAGAATCAATTGGTGTAAAATTCTTAAGCACTCTCGTGCCTCACATAGATATTCGAATAATTCAGGACAGTGATGTGATGAAGGTGTTGTCGGTTCCACAAGATGCACCGTCGAAGCCATTTCATTTCTCCTGTGTCTACACAGTGTACTATCACTATTGACGGAAATTTTCGGCTGACCTCGCTATAGTGCATTCGCTTCCTCTGTCACCCTCATCCAGCACTGGCAGTTTATTAGTGCAAGAAAGTGAGGAGAGAGATGAGGGGCCGAGGATGGCAGAGATGGGAAGCTCCTGTGGGATGATAGGTCATTTACGAGGAGAGTCGGAGAGGGGAATCGGTGATAGGGAGAGGGGAAACTGAAGAAGATGAGAAGGAGAGGCGGAGGAGGGGGTCGAGGCACCTGAAGTGAGGTGTAAAGCGAGGGAGATGGGAGATAGTATGAAGAAGAGTCGAGAGAGAGAGAGAGAGATGCAAGAGAGAGAGAGAGAGAGTGGAGAGAGAGAGAGAGAGCAGAGGGGGGGGGGGAGAGGTGAGAGAGATATTTACACCGAAATGTACGCGATGAACCTGGATTGTGTCTGACACTTGTTTTGTTGTTGTTTGTGTGCTTGTACTCTGTCACCTTCTCTTCATCTGTCTTGTCTCTCTCTGCATCTATATGTTACGTTTGTCTCTATCTGTCTTGTCTTTGTTCTCTTTATCTTCTTGCCTGGTTCTGTATTTCTTACCCCTCCGCCCGCCGTCTCTCTCTCTATCATCTCTCTCACTCTTCTCTTCTTCTGGCGCGAGTGAGAGAGAGATCCACGGACCACATGCAAATTTTTATTTACGAGGATAACAGATTTATTTACAGAGGATAACAGATTAGACTGATGCGTATTTTACATAGTCCTCGCCTGAGTAGGGGTTAACAATGCAAGTAAGATGAGCCAATAAAAAGAAGATGAGACACAAAGAGGCTCTAAAACAAAAATTAGTACCGGCTATGAACAACAAACAAATAAAAGAAATAGTAAATGCAGAAAGAGAGAGCGGGGCGAAGTGACGCAGGAGCGAATAGGTAGTACAGAATGGGCGTTCGAGAGAGAGCAGAGAGGAGAGATGACGAGACGGCAGAGAGAGAGAGAGAGATGAGAGAGAGAGAGAGAGAGAGAGAGGAGGGAGGGAGTGAGGGAGTGAGAGAGCGAGACCGAGCAGAGAGAGACGAGAGAGAGCGAGAGAGGACGGGAGGAAGGGAGGGGGAAGGGCAGAAGAGGCGAGGAAGTGGGGTTGCGGGAAAGAGCCGTTTAAGACAATTGACAATCAAAGATTACCAAGGAGATGCAAGCAATCGATTTTGAAAGCTCCAGGAAACCAATGGGGAAAACATGATCAGCCAGTCACCAGGGTCGGGGGGGCGGGTGGGGGGTTTCATATATAATAATCAAGTACATTCAGCAGAACGTGAGAGACAGCGGGGGGGCACGACGAGAGAGAGAGAGATCGAGAGAAGAGAGGAGAGTAGAGGGAAAGAAGAGACGAGAAGACTAGCCATACTGAGAGTGAGAGAGGAGAAGGTGTGAACGAAAACAGATAGACTAGTGGAAAGAGGGGAAAGAGTAGTAGGAAAAACCACACACAACAACAACCCACACACCACACACACACAACACCCCACACACACACCACACCACAACCCACACCAGGACGACAAACTAATAAACACACACTAGCGGCATATTATTAAACGAATAGCGCATGTGCACTTTCAAGTTACAATTTTCTTGATAGTCAGGCTCGCACATAAGGCAAAGAGGGTGGTAGTGGTTGGTGGTGGATTTATGGCGGAGTATGCAAGTATTGGCACATAAGATGGTAGAAATAATGGTGTTTGAAGGTTGATGTGCATTGGTGTTGTTTGTTTGGTTGACTCAGGGAGCGAGTTCCATTGATAGGAACCTGAATATGGTAAACTGGATTTGAATAAGTCAATTCTAGGAACAGGGACATGAAGTTTGGGTAGAGTCCTGGGAATTGAGGAATTAATTGAAAATCTGTGAACTAATGTTGAGTGTGCCTTCCCAGACATAACTGTGTGCATTATGATCCCTTTGTTGTATTCTAATCTCGGACTTAAGGGGAATACTTGAACCTTCTTATAGTCTGAGTCTATGAGACTACTGCTTTTTAGGAGGACTAATTTGAGTGCTCGCTTGTGTAGGCTTAGCAATGGTTTGAGGGTATTAGCGCTAGCAGGGTCCCATAGAGTAGACCCATAGTCTATGTATGATTGAATACGAGACTGAAAAAAAAGCATGCGTGAATGCAGGCCGAGGAAGCGTTTGATTTTGGTTAGCTGATAGACTTTCTGCGAGACTTTTTTTGCACAGTGAAGTTATGTGAGCTTGCCAACTAATATTGTGATCAATTGTTATTCCTAGCACTTTGAGGTATGTAACCTGGTCAGCGGGTTCATCTTTAAGATGTACGGGAGGAAACTTAATAGTGAGATTTTGTCTTTTTTGTTGGGTCGTGTAAGCATGGATTTAGTTTTATGAGGGCGAAGCCACATGTGATTTAGTTAAGTCCATTTCACGAGATCATTCGCACGTTCTTGTAAAGCTTGTGCAAAAAACAGTAATATCAGAATGATTTGTGTGGATTGTTGTATCAACAGCAAAGAGTTCACAGGTGGATGTGATATGGAGAGGTAGATCGTTGATGTAAATTGTGAACAGTAAGGGACCCAGGATAGAGCCTTGTGGGACGCCATAGGAAAGTGTTTGACATGAAGAGAAAGTTATATTAATTTTCACACATTGTTGCCTATTTGTGAGATATGAGTAAACAAAAATTAAGAGTTCTTGTGGATAAGCCAAACAATTTATAATTTTCTAAGAAGAAGGTTATGGTCTATCACATCAAATGCTTTTTTGAAATCAAGAAATAGGAGACCACAATATCTGTTGTTGTTAATGCTATTTAGCCAGTCATCAACCAGGTTGATTAGGGCTGTGTGGCATAAATGGTTGTGTCGGAATCTGGACTGTCTTAGATGAAGTAAGTGGTATGCATTAAGGCGGTGTAATGTGTGTTTCTTTATGTGTTTTTCCAAAAGTTTGGAAATAGTGGAAATGATTGAGATTGGTCTGTAGGTTGCAGGGTCTGAGCTGCCACCTGCTTTGTAGATAGGAATGACTTTTGCTTTTTTTGAAACTATCGGGAAAAAGATTTTTTTCGATGCATTTAAATTGAAGACGTATGTTAACGTATCTGTAATTGCTGGAGCTGATAGTTTGAGAATTTTGCCGTCTAGGCAATCCACCCCGCAGATACATGACTGTTTTAAGTGCGTTAGGTAGTAATAAAGTTTTAAAGACTGTTATTGGTGGAATATAGAGTTCAGATGTGATGTTTTTCTCATGACAATATTGTTTCAGGTTTTGAAGGTCGTTTGATCTGGAAGAATCTGTCGTGACAACTTTATTGCTATAGTGCAAATGTGGGTGTTCAGCTCTTCGACAGAGATGTCTTTAATTACAGTTGATTTGAAGGGATTGGTTGTTTGTAATCTTGTTAATAGCTTTCCATACCAATTTTGGGCTCTGATGTGATGATATTAGTTCTCGATAATATTTTGTTTTTTCTCTGCGCTTCTGTGAATTTATTACATTTCTCAGTATTTTAGATTCCTCTTCATAGCCATGTTGTTTAAGCAGATCTCTAAGGTAACCTGCCTCCTGTAACTCTTTAGTGTACCATGCTGGTTTGGGGTCAGGTCGTACTCTAATCGTTTTTAGAGGGGCGTGTTTATCATATATTTCTGTAAATGTTTTGATCCAAAATTCAACAGCAGCATCTGGATCAGTTTTGTTGAAAACTGAAGAGAGATTTGAGTTAAGCAAGTCATTCAGAAAGTCTTGGTTGTTAAAGTTTGTAAAGCAACGGTAGGTTATTGTCTTGTGTCCTGTTTTGGGAATTTTACTCCTTTTTGGACCATGTGACACAAACTGGGTAATGATCACTACTGTTTAGAACAGGGACGCAGGCTTCTGCTATGTTAGTTTTATCTGAAACATAAATATGGTCGATAAGTATCTTCGAGTTTGGCGTGACTCTCGTTGGAGATCCGATGAGTTGATGCAGATTAAATAGATTGAATGCTTGCGTCCATTGGTTTGTACTTTTAGAGGTCTATGTTAAAGTCTCCAAGTAAAATAATTTCCTTGGATTCTAGTGAGACTGCGTCCATCATCGGAATAAATTTGTCGATCCAGTTCACTCTTTCAGATGGGTTTCTGTAGCAGAATCCAACCAAAATGGAAGGGTTTCTTTTCAGCTTACCTTCGTTCCAGACACATTGTACACCGTTACATTCTAGGTGTAGAAGTCGTTTGAAGCTAAGGGTTTCGCTGATGAAGATAAGAATACCCGTCTCTTTCGCTTGTGCAGGATCTTTCCAGATTACGTTATATCCTGGAATAGTTACATCATTGTCGCTAATGTGTGTAGTTAATATGGATTCAGAGAGCCCTAAAATGTGAAAGGGTTTATCATGATTCCAAATCAGTGCTAAGATATCTGATGTCTTGTTAACTGCATGTTGGATATTAAGGTGACAGATTCGAAGTCCTTCTTTGCATGGCCATGCAGACTGGTTCTTACTCATTTCTAGTTGTTTAAGTTGATTTGATGATGATAGGAGACGACGATTTCGCACGTTAACTGACGTTGGGGTTTGTATAATCAAGGAACACAAAAAGATCACATAAAAGGGAGTGAAAATGGGACTGGTTTACACACCGTAACAACTTTAGGAAACCAGAAGCGAATGAGAAGAAAAGAAAATCTTCACAGCATATGTCAGAAAGTTCCTCGATCAGATGATATACTGATGGATACACTTTTCTGAAAGGAAAATGTACAGTCACTCACAAAGGAAGCACTTCTGAAGCAAAATTACAATTAAGAGGAAAAAAGTAAAATAAAACTGAAGACAAAAAAATGGAAAGAATCAACTCAAAACGAAAACAAGTGAAGAGAGAGAGAGAGAGAGAGAGAGAGAGAGAGAGAGAGAGAGAGAGGAGAGAGAGAGAGAGAGAGAGAGAGAGAGAGAAAAGAGAGAAGTCACTTATACACAAATTCACAAGTCACGTAGCGGCACTTGTAACTACGAGTTGGCAATGCAAAAAATTGCCTCGCTCGCAGTGAATAGCAGTTTTTCTGGAAGTCTCCTGCTGCAGAGGCTTCATTCAGTCTCTTTTCTAAGGCACACAGTCTTACACTTTTACGAAGCCTTCTGTTATAGACGTGAAGTCCACCTAGATAAACATGGAATCAGCACTGCCGGCACAGGGTGAAGTTAACACACACACACACACACACACACACACACACACACACACACACACACACACACACACACACAGAGATCGAGCACAAATTGAGTGATGTAATGGGAAATGACACAGAGAAGCAGAAACTAGCCGCATTGGAAGACATTCTTCAAACAACCTTGAGGATGTAAAACAACCAAAGTTGAAAACACTTCACTGGAATCCAGCAGGAGATGGATAACATCTGCAGAGATTCGGATTCGGATTCGGATGATTTATTTACATAGGCCAAGGCCCATTATGAAGGGGTATGGAAATAATACATTGGAAACAAATGTATGCGACATGTAACAAAGTATATGAAATATAGACAAATCATTTATAACTTTTAAGAGGTAGCCGTTTCTCTCATTGTAAATGCCTTATACAAAAATAACGAAATTTTTTTAAATATCTTTTGTTGACGTTGCAGAGAGAGAGGGCGAGAGAGTGAGTCACGAATTTCGGGAATCGAGCTCTTCCTGTATGATCTGTTTCAGTCTGTGACAACATGGTGAATAGCGTGACCCCAATCCATTCTGTGATGGTTTTTCCTGCTGGTTTTCAGGCATGCGAGGTTTGACATTTTCAGAATGAACTGTCCTCCATCTTCAGTTCCACTCTCTTTCCGACATGTACACAAAACATGCCAGTATAAGCAGGTTGCCAGTATAGACGGGTCATACTTGCAGGCAGAGAGTACGTGATGTTGCTGCACTGTAACCAATGCCAGCTTGTGGGACTATCTGCAGACATTGCGCTACTGATGTCTCCATTCAGTGCTAGACCGCGTGTTCTTAAAATCTGCATCACGTAAACAACATGGTGCTGAGGTAGACATGATTGCGTCAAGATAAACCGATCATTCCAGTCTGATTATGATTCCTTTGATGAGGTGAACATTGCTATGAGTACAAATAACAGTGATAGTATCTTATGGATAAACAGATGTAACACCAATAAAGATCCCTGTGATGAAAACGTTCGTGCCAGACAATGACACTGAACTTTTCTGCATCACAGAATTTTGGCTCCATCCTTGAGGTGATGAAAAATATAACACACACACACACCTGACTCTCATCATGCGATTGAGGCACTGTCTTTCCTTTGACCGTCAAAAGGTGGTAGCATTGCCATCATTGTGGAAAAAAATGTAATGTAACTAATGTAACTATTAAATCATATTTTTTCATTCTTTCATCCACCGTTCGAACTGGTTCAGCTCATCTCATTTCTCACCTTCCTCCTCTAAACAAAAGAAAAACCTTTCTGACTAACAGTTTCATGGGCAATTTCTTGGTTTCGCTGAGCATGGAAATAGAGTGACAAAGCACTGACCACTGCTGACCTGAATCCATGTCATGACCAGCCATCTGTGCCCTCGAACGTCCAAGGCATTCGGGTTATTGACTTTTGGTCTGGCTCAGCGAGTAAACCTTTCACAAAGCCTTGGCTGCGAGGACGAAGAACCACCCTGCAGTCAGGAATTGTGGACAATGGTTTGCAATCCATCTTGTTGTCCTTGCACAAGCCTCCTATGTAGTCCTGGTGATCTAAAAATGGAACTTGGCTTCACTTGACCGAATGACTTTCAAGGAGAAACTACAGACATGCCTCACTTCAGGGGTGATTTTTAAAGTAAGGTAATTTTTGGCTACCTGAAATTAGGCTTAGGACAACCATCATACACGTCAAAGCTTTGGCCATCTTGTGAATTCATTTGTTTGTTGCCAGCTGTAAAATGACCCCTTGAACAAAATCTACCCTGGCAGCACAAATGCAGGACTAATTATATTAAAGAGAGCAAACAAAAATATAGCTCACACACACACACACACACACACACACACACACACACACACACACACACACACACACACAAGCGTGCACGTGTCCACTTATACCTCCAAGCACATATACGCGCGCGCGCACACACACACACAATCACACATACACATGCACACGCACACACAGCCTCACACACGTACACACATGCACATAAACAAGTGTGCGCTTGTGCTTGTGTATGCAGAGAGAGAGAGAGAGAGAGAGAGAGAGAGAGAGAGAGAGAGAGAGAGACAGACAGACAGACAGACAGACAGACAGAGAGAGAGAGACAGAGAGAGAGAGAGAGAGAGGGGGGGGGGGGTGAGAAAGAGCGTGTGCTAGGAGAGAGGGAGACAGGTGGAGAGGACCTGTCACTCATTTGCACTGAAACAGAACACGACGTGTCCTTCAAGTCATCGTGGTGTTTGAAATTTGACTGGAATCACAGTTCAAACTATTGTTTTTTTTCTGAATGTGATTCACTGATTATCTTTTGGCTATTTATGTTTGTTTGTTTGCTTGCTTGCTTGATTTGAATATATGTACGTTCATTCGTGCGTTTCTTTATGCATAACGTTCTTTATGCATAACGTTTGTGGTTTATATTATAATTATTATTTTTTTCAACAAACTTCAGAAAAAGTGGGCATCTTTAGATGTCATGTGTTGTAAGCCCAACTTGACCATTTTTAATGGACTGCCTTTGTTTAGGTCATGGTGTTCAGCTGTGGGTAATATTCCAGCCATGGTGGTGACAGGTTTCTTTCCTATGTTTTCATTTATAACTCATTACGTCCGCGGGTAAACGGGCACTAGCCACACACACACACACACACACACACACACACACACACACACACACACACACACACACACACACACACACACACACACAAACTGTTGATGGGACATACGCTCACGAATCTTTTCTATGTATCTATTTGGGTCCGGCACAGTTTTTGCCGGCTGCTAGTTTCAGTCTTGGCAGTGTGTATCAGGAGCAGCTGCCCAGAAAATGCGTTTCACTTTCGGCCACAACATATGCTGAGCATTTTCAGCATTTTCTTGTAGTGTTCTTGTATATACCCGTTTCTATTTGTGGGTCATGAACATTGGCGCTCAATCTGCTGAAATCACTCTCTGTTCGAAGATTTTTGAACGTATATACGTTATGGTTCTAGTCGGTAGTTTTCAGTAATTCTATTATAAAACTATAGTCTGGAAGTGTGTCGTTCAGCTGTTCCCAGAAGTCTGTGTATTTATTTCTAAATCTTTTCAATGGCATGTTTTATTCTCCCAATATTTAGAGTTCACTTTTCCCTCTAGATATCTATTCCCAATGTGTTTAAAACAGTTCGATAATTCCTAGCCATGAAGTGTCGTGTATTTCTGCATGTTGAACCATGCTTCTGTATGACCTCAAGTAGGACATGTGGTCTGCTTTTGTTATGTGCAACCTGAAACCTAGTTTGTGGCACATTGTTTGCAGGCTGATTGAAATGATAACAAAGTTATGCTGATGTTGGGAGATTCATTGCCTTTATGTGTCAGCCTAGAAGGTTTTCCTGCGGAAAACAATATGGGCGCTGTTCATGTTATGACCTACATAGGGAAACCACACCGGCGCCATAGCTTGATATTGGTGCAATCAGCATATCACAAAGATGCATCATTGCATCATATTTCAGATCTGTACTTGTCCTTCTCAGGGTATGCAGGACTTTGTTTGCTAGCTTTGTAAGATGCTTTTGTGTGCTTGCAAACTTACCTTTTTACAAAGAAAAAAAAACTACCATGGGATACTTGTACTGGTTTGTGATCTGTGTGCTGTTAGACCTAATTTTAGATTTGAGGGAAATTTTAGTACTCTTTCTGCGAAAATGACTTATTCCCTTTATTGGTTTTAACAGTTTCGAAACATTCTGATTAAAGTATATGGGGGGAAAATTTTCATCGTGTATTATTTATTGTTATCCCTCTATAAATATGACGCTTTAAGGGTCACTGTTTTAGCATATCGGTATACGATTTCTGGTTTTAAAACTTCGGGGCATTGTAGAACTTTTATAAATAGTTCCTGAATGATAAGAAATGCTAAGCCATCTGCCGTCTTCCTGGAAACATGTACTACTCTCGTTGTTCCAAAAATGTTGGAATAATGGCGCTCTCCCTAAAATTTGGAAGAGTTCGGTGGTCATACCAGTTCTGAAAGAAGGCAAGATAAATACTTCTGTAAGCAGTTATAGACCAATCTCTTTGTCTTCACATGTCGGGAGGCTTCTGGAAAAAATTGTATTGAAGCGTCTGATGTACTATTGTGAAAAGAACTATTTGCTTCCAGTCCAGCAGGCTGGTTTTAGAAAGGGTCGATGCACTACAGACCATCTTGTAAAACTTACAAATCAAATAAAAAAACAGTTTGCCCACAGAAAAAGTACGATGGCTACATTTTTTGATGTTAAAAAAGCCTACGACAGTGTTTGGCATGCTCGGTTGCTTTACAAATTAAAAAAGATTGGTATTTCAGGCAACATGTATTCTTACATAAAAAGTTTCTTAATGGACAGACATATATGTACAAGAATTGGCAAGATGTATTCTTCCTTCAGGTACATTAATATGGGTATTCCCCAAGGATCAATTATTGCCCCAATTTTGTTTTCAATTCTCCTTTATGATCTTCCTTCTGCGTTGTCCAAAAATATCCATATAGTTCAGTATGCTGATGACATCGCAATATGGATGCATACTAGTTTAAAAAAAACATACAAAGAAGAGGTCAATTAATCATGTGCAGAAGTCAC
>CM031618.1:36529509-36532009 GCA_018398815.1 Conus ventricosus
CAGTTTGAAACTAGTCACAAGCTCTTTTCCCTGTGTGGGTAAAACCTACCAGGTGGTTCATTGCCGGATTTTCAGCTTACAGTTGACCATTGGATGTGACTTCTGCTGCATTCAATTCGGATAAAAAGTCAAAGCCAGAATCGTTGGGTGACCCTCTTACTGACATGAATGAGAAGACATAATCCGTCTTCATGTGCAGCTGGTAGACACGAGAGGATTTGCTGCACATGCACACAGTCGACCACTATACAACATAACTGAAAGCATGGGGGAAGTCAGCCACCTCAAGAAAATGTTCAATGCTAGAACATTTTGCATCACAACTAAACAGTGTATATAGACAAACAGCTATACACCATAACACAGAAAGATAGAAATAATGCAACTAAGTTATGAACAACTAAATTCTCACAACGCACCACAAATTCGTTCACATATGAAACGTTCAGGTGCAAAAATGTCGCCACCCTGAGCGATTGTCAAACAAGAGAGTGAAAGTCAAAGTGAAAGTCAAAGTTAAAAATATTTTAATGTCAGGCCTCCGGCCCGTAACATGGAAGCAATAGCACAACAAGAATTATTTGGACTGAATAAATTGCACCCTTAAGTTTAACGCTTTGTAAACAAAATTAGATAACCGTAAAACAATACCTTCGTTTTCACTTGACATAAGTAGGTAGAATTTAAACATACATGGCTTATGAAAGTACTTGGGCTGAATAAATTCGTTTCTTATTTCATCGTACATTGCACACACAAGAACAAAATGTAATTCAGTTTCTGGGGTGTTTCTGCAGAAACGGACACAATTTATCATTATTACTGTTCTCTATATACTGTAAGAAATGTGAATTCAGAGGAGACATTCCAATCCGAAATCTTGCAAATGTTCTTCGAATTTGTACGTTCTTAACAAGATACATATGAGGGCTGAGAATCAATGTGCTCTTGAATAGCCAATAAACACTGTAAAATTCGTGAGACTGCAAGGAAGCATGCCAGTTCTGTTTGTAACAATCGATCAATCTCTGTTTGAAATCTCTCATAAACAAATTAATGCTTCCAACACACTGTGCGTCCCAAACGACACCAAAACCAAATTGATATAAAACGTTACGAATTTTACAGGCCCAAGTGGTATAGTTTTGCCTCTGCAGGGACAAAAGCATTTCATACGCCTTTTTTGGACACCTATCATCATTCATATATACCACCCACAGCCAAAATTTAACACACCTAGAATATGTGTTGACAAAAATGGGAAACCTACTAGTTTCTCCATATACTAAATGTCTTGGAGACTTTGGATGAACACCCATAAACCTGTTCAGTGCAGACAGATGCACTCTTTCAATGAACTCTTGGTCCTGTGACAGTCCCCAAATTTCTGAGCCGTACGTCAAAATCGGCTGAATCTGACAATCAAACAGTTTCAAGAATATGTTTGGAGAATGTTCTCCAATGGACCATAGGAGTTTCATAATAACACAAATACCCTTTTTAGCGCGATCTGCGAGATCTCGTAATGTAGGCTGAAAGATAGCTTTGTTGTTAGATATATTCCTAGGTATTTGTACATGCTCATGATTTTTAACTTTTCTTCTCCAAAATACCATTCTTCATTCATAGAAAGATAGCCACCGCTTCTGTAAACAACAATATTAGATTTATCTAGGTTAATTGTCAGATCTAGGCGCTTAGACGTGTTGTAAAGTATATTTAGTTGTGTCTGCAGACCTACCACGCTATCTGAAAATAATGCTACATCGTCAGCGAAGAGCAGAATAATAGTTCTACAATATCAGGATACAGCTGAATTCCATGTCTACCATTACTGATGACATCTTTAGCTACTTCACTAATGAACAAGGAGAACAGGACAGGAGAGCATACTTCACCTTGCTTAAGGCCATGTGGGCAGAAGAATATTTCAGATAGAGCACCACCTCTGCCACCCCTGGGCAGATCCATCCACAACATGGTGCAGCTGGTGCCCCGGTACAGGCAACGCCTCAAGACCAGCAAGCCACAGAGGAAGCGGATCAAGAAGTGGACTGCAGATGCTTTTCAGCTGCTGAACGGCTGCTTTGACTGTACTGACTGGAACGTGTTCTTCATGGCCAGCTCTTCCCTGGCTGGGGCGCTGGACACTGTGACCAGCTACATCCACTTCTGCACGGACATGCTGGTTCCAGAGAAAGAAGTCACCATCTACCCCAACAGGAAGCCCTGGATCACTGGGCACACAGGTACACTTCTGAAACAGCGCCGAGCCAAGCTGAGAGAAGAAGACACACAGGCTGTCCGGGACCTGCAGAAGGCAGTCAGCAGGGAGGTGACCAGAGGCCGGCAGCAGTACCGCGAGAAGGTTGAGGCCTCTCTCGGCTCCAGCAACTCAAGGCAACTGTGGCAGAGTGTCAACGCCATGACAGGATACAGGCCGGTGAAGAAGAACATCAGCTGTGATGATCCGCAGCAGCTAGCTGAGGACCTGAACACC
>CM031618.1:36544509-36552009 GCA_018398815.1 Conus ventricosus
GGAGGCTCCAAGGTCGTGGACAACATTAAAACACATATATGTATGTGCGTGTCTGCGTGCGTTGAGAGTGCGCATGCACATGCATGCACACACGCACCCCCCCACACACACATACTTAGGTACACATACATATATTACATAACATAACAATTAATCCTCTAGCAGCTTAATGTATGGTAACCATTTTGTCTGGCAGGTAGCCTGATTCGTCTTCATCAAGTACATATATTTTTCCATTTTATATCGATAGTTCAGCTCCTTCAAAAACATGTTTAGATTAGGCTTTGTTTTGTTAATTCTACATTTATAAATGAAATATTTTCCCATTAAAATTGTTAGGTGTAGCATATCATCCGCTATTGTTTTCTCATCCGTACCAAATAATACAATCTCCACATTAGAGGATAATTTTCCACAGTGCGAACAATTAACTGTCAGAGCTCTTTCAAGGTCTTTCCAGAAAACACGGGTAAACTCACATTCCCATAAGTAATGATTAATGGAGTCTTTCTCTCTATTACAAAAATTACATTTGTCGCTATCGATAATTTGCATACTTTTCAGCACACTATTTGTTACCAAAATTTTGTGGCATATCTTAATTTGAAACCATTTTAGTTTTGTTTCTTTAATTTTCTTAATCCTTTTCAGTACCTCTGTCCAGTCAAAGGTATAGTAAGACGCTGTTCCCAATTAACAAAGGCACTAATGTTAAGAACTTCATTGACTTCCACCATAATATCATAATAAGTACGAGTACCTTTAGTAACGCTACAAGTTTTTTGAAGTGCTCAAGTTTTATCTTTACTAATGTTACTGTCTAATTCGAATCTTCTTTTCTCTGTGGTAAGCTTTGATCAAATGCACGCAGTAGAAAGAAACTCGTGGAGAGCGTGGCAGCAGAGAGTCCTCAGAAGAGAAGCCCCCTTCAAGCAAGTGTTTCGGCCCTTATCTCCTGACACCCGGTTCATGACTCCGGATGTCCCTCTGCTGCCCCTTTTTATTTTTCCCCATCTTGGGACGAGCCATGGCTGGGATTCGAACCCATGACCCTCTGGACATGCTTAGTTTCTACTTAATGACTCGCGCTTTAACCACTGAGCCACAGGGACACCTGATATTTGTAGGGAAATTAAGCCTTATGAAGTTCACTTTTGTTCCTCCTTGACCAGATCCAGCTTGAACACCTCTCTGCCCCTTCTGCCATTGCTTTCAGGGCTCTGGTTTTTTCCTTCCCTGCAACTGAGAGCTGTTTCATGAGGCTGTATGCAGACGTTCCTACAAATTACCCTAGCTCCAATTTCTGCAGTGAGGACTTTGACCTGATAGCCTTCTCTCCTCAGGCTGTTTGCCAGATCAGCATACTTTTCAGTCTTGTAGATTTGAGCTGCCTCCATTTTGTTCTTCATATGGCACCGTGAGCTCGATCATGATCAGCTGCTTGGTTGACTTAGAGTGGAACTACTATGTCTGGTCTCATGCCACTCTTGCTGATGATCTCTGGGTGGACTCTTCCATTCTGGGAGGTCTGCAGTGCACTCCCAGTCATCTGCCCCATCCAGCAGACTCTGCCTGCATGTTTCGAGTGGCACTGTTGTTCTTGGCCATGATTTGCTGCCTCCTGCCGTGAAGAATGTTGCGGGTGCTTTTGGAGTCCTGATTCGCCCTTTTGTGGTGTTGGTACTAGCCCGACTACTTGTACAATCTCTTTGAGCACTTGATTGTGCCTCCATGTGTACCTTCCTTGAGCCAGGGCTACTTTACATGAGCTTAGAACATGCTCCACTGTTTGTTTTTCATGGCAGAGGGGGCATGCAGGGTCGTCTGTTTTCCCCCACTTCACCAGGTTTGCATTTGAGGGCAGAAGGTCATATGCAGATCTGAGAATGAAGCTGATCCTGAGAGGGGCCATGTGCCAAATGTCATTCCAAGTGAGACTTCTTTGGAGTGCATTCTCCCACGTTGTCCATTGCCCTTGCTGGCTCTGCTGGACTGCTTTTTGGAGTCTTTTTGGTCTTCTTTCTTTTCTCATCTCCTGAATCATCATGTCTCTTTTGGCTTTTCCTTTGGCCTTTGACCACCATTCAGTTTTGGTCACCCCAGTCCTTGTCTGTTGGTCTGTGTGTGTCCTGTTATTTCTCTGATCTTGAGACTTTCTTTTGCAGAATCCATCGCCTCTTGAACTTTCCATTTTCTGCCTGTCTTCAGCTGGGGCTTGATTGCTTCTACCACTTGTCTCCTGAGTCCTCCAGCATGCTTTGAAGTCTGATCTTCCCTGCTTTGTATTCCTCCAGATGGATTTCAGTGGTAGTTTGAGCTTTGCTTGGCGACAGTACAGCGCGATGTCAGTCAGACAGGGTGGGACACCAAGCCATTTCCTTGTGAACTTGTTGATTTTGGCTTCCATTGCCTCCACTGTGCTGGTGCAGATGTCGTATATCATCAGAGGCCATAGGAGCTTTGGTATCAGCATGAACTGCAGACACCAGACCTTGTATTTGCCAGGGAGCCCACACTGGTCAATGGTCTCCAAGCTTTCTTCCGCCATCTGCTTGGTTTCTTTTGCTCTTTGTGTGTCTTTCAGCGTATCATCATACCATCTTCCAAGGCTCTTGACTGGTTCTTCTGTGACTGTTGGAATGGCCTGGTTGGCAACACTGAAGACCACAGATTCGGCCACTTTTCCTTTCCTCAGTGAGAGACTCCGTGATTTCTTGGCTTGAACTTCATTCTGGATGAGGCAACTATGTCGTCCAGCCTCTCCAGCACATGCGTGTCTCGTCTTCTCTGGATGAAATCACTGTAGTGTCATCCTTGAAGGCCTTGAGAGGAGGCATCTTGTATCCATCGCAAGGTCTGTTTGTCTCGCGTTGTTTGTTGCTGCTTTCAAGATGAGTTCCATTGCCAGCACGAACAGTATTGGGGAAATTGCACAGCCCATTGCAATGCCCCACTTCCAAGTTGATCCATCGTTGTGTACTCCTTGGTAGAAGAACCGCATTGAGAAGCCATTGAAGTACTTTTGAGCATGTCGCGGATGTTCTTTGGCACATGGTACATCTCAAGAGCCAACTGTATCATCTCATGGGGCACAGATCCATATGCGTTTGCCAGATCAAGCCACACTACGTCCAGGTCTCTCTTTTCTGTTTTCGCTTTTTGGATTGCGTCCCAGATCATTGTGGCGTGTTTACACAGCCAGCCACGCCTGGGATGCCACCTTTCTGGACTGACACATCCAAGTACTTGTTTTCCATCAGGTACTTGGTCAGCCTTGTTTGCCATGACAGAGAAGAAGATTTTCCCTTCGACGTTCAGTAGTGATATTGGCCTGAACTGGCTGATGTCATTTTGAGTTTTGCTCTTTGGGGATGTACAACACATCTGCCGTCATCCACTGGCCGCTGATCTTCTGGTTTCTCCAAGCCGATCGCAGCAGCCTGTGGAGCCACTCCAGCACCTTGGGACATTTCTTGTAAACCTGGTAAGGTATTCCGTTTGGCCCTGGTGATGATTTGGCTCTGGCTTTGTCGACCACCTTCTGATTTCCGCCAACGTTGGAGGCTTGCCATTGAACTGTTCCTCAGGGTTGGTTGGCCACACCAGACCTTGAATGTCGAGTGGTGCTTTGCTCTGTGAGTCAGAGTATGTTTTCCTCAGATGCTGCTCAAGAACTCTTTGTCACACTTAGGGTCCCACATTTTGGCTGCTCAACAGTGTTCTGGCAAACTGGAAGGGGTCTCTGAAGAAGCGCTCTTGTGTCTTCTTCTTTTTGCTCTTCCTCTTCCTCGAAGATTCCGCTTTGCTGAGGGCGCTGTGTTTTTCTTTCAGGTCTTCCCACAGTTTTTCCAAGCCTTGTTTTTCAGCTGGCAGTGCGGTATTCATTTGCTTCTTGAGGTTGTTCTTTTGGACTCTGATCTTGTCCATCTTTTCGTGGCGTCTGGATTTCTTTGGAGGTGTTTTCTCTTTGGGTAGTTTTACTCCATAGGCGTCTCTACATGTGGCATACACAATGTCCCCATATGTGGCTAGTTTGTGTTCCAGGGTGCTTTTCCCTATCAGTGCATCGAGTCTTTGGACGTTTTTGCATCCAGTTTCTCCCAATCTTCAGTTTCGTTTGCTCGTGGCAGGTTGAGTTTCACGCGCCTGGCATCGAGGGCCTGTGCAAATTCCTCATCCGAACCAACAGCGTGGATGTCCTTGGCACTGTGGTTTAAATCCTGGCCTTGGTCTTCCGACGTCTTATCTGCTGATGCAGTGCGCTGCTGCTCATTCAGATGAGTCTTCACACATCCCATCTTTGTTCTGTGGATCTTCATGCCACGGGTGGTAGCGAAACGCTTTCCACAGACACATGGATATTCCATTTGGTCCATGTTCATAGTCCGTTTGGGATTTGCAGTCGTGATTGGTTGAGCACCGATGGATTCATCATTCTCTCCCCCTTTCGGTGAATCCTGGGAGCATCTTTTCCTTTTATTCTTAGTAGCCACATGTTTAAGGCAAAGTGGGGGGCCAGCCCACAGAGCCCTTGGTTCTGGTCTTTCCCAGTGTCCTCCGGTCTTTCCCGGACGTCCTCCGGCCTATTCCCGGAAGTCAATGGTTTACCCATGCATCAGTAGAAAGAAACTCGTGGAGAGCGTGGCAGCAGAGAGTCCTCAGAAGAGAAGCCCCCTTCAAGCAAGTGTTTCGGCCCTTATCTCCTGACACTCTAGGGGGGTTGGGCCACACCCGGTTCATGACTCCGGATGTCCCTCTGCTGCCCCTTTTTATTTTTCCCCATCTTGGGACGAGCCATGGCTGGGATTCGAACCCATGACCCTCTGGACATGCTTAGTTTCTACTTAATGACTCGCGCTTATATAATTCAACTTATATAATTCAGAAAATTGACCTGAAATCCCATTTTCTCTGACAGTTTGTAACGGCGTACAAAATTACCATCATCATCGAGTAAACGTTTAACAAGAAACATGTTTTTGTGCATCCATTTCTTGTACATGAATGTTTTTTTTTCTCCCACTTTAAACTTCTCATTACAGAAAGTAGGTTCAGTGGCTAAATCTGTACTTTCGTATAATTCTACCTGTTTGCAGAACCTTTGATATGATTGAAAAACTCCTTTCCAAAATTTGTTACGAATATTGCTTTCAACAAATCTGTTAGGACCATAGGCGTCAAAGTTACTTATTTCGGGACATAATGAATGCAATATTATTTTCCACTTATGGTTGTACATGTACGCTTTCCTTATCCAGGCTATTTTTAAGGAGCTGATATATATTTTCAGATTGGGTATACATATCCCTCCCTTTTGTATATTATGTATTGAGTACTTTCTTTTAATTTTATCATTTTTGTTGTTCCATACAAATTTGAAACACATATTCTGAAATAAAGCAATCTGGGAATCAGGAGGATTCGGTAAAAAGGGTCCATAAGTACACCGATTTTGATAGCACTGATGATTTGAGCACAGCTACTCTACCTACTGGTGTTATAATCCTTTTTTAACAGGTTTTGGACTTCCGAAAATTTATCTTTCTTATTAATTTTCGTCATATCCGATAGACTATTCGTAAACCACATCCCTAGAATATTGAATTTTGAGGGGGGTCCATTCCATTTTATAAGGTGACCAATATGTGTTCGTGGAATTTTTCTCTGTACCTAGCCAAACATTAAACGTTTTCTCATAGTTCAATACAGATATTTGCTCAAATTCATAAAGGTTTGCAAATAACTTTTCGTATGATTTCTTATCGCCATCTAACGTAAAGGTGGTGTCGTCTGCAAATTGATTTATCTTAAATTCTGTGTTTTCTATCTTTATGCCTTTGATATCGTGATCTTGCCTTATTTTGGTCGCTAGTACTTCAACACACGAAACAAATAGGTATGGAGATATAGGGTCCCCTTGACGGCAACCTCTTCCAATGGAAAAAACCTGAAGACACTTTCCCGTTCACTATTACGTAAGACTTTATCTTATCGTAAAAAGATGATATCCATCGTTGTTTCCTTTTCCAAATCCGAATGCACCCAGAATTTTATTCATATATGACCAGTTAACTGAATCGAAAGCTTTCTCAAAATCAGGAATAGAGTTTGTTTAGAACTTACCGCCAATGACATTGACAAACAAAGCACATGACAAGACACGATGCATTTCAACCACTTGGGTCTTCTTCAGGCGAAAAAATAAATCACATTTAACATGTGGGACAGTACGAACAAAGAACGAAAAAGAAGAAAGAAAAATGACTTATCCGTTTTCTTCCATGTGGTCGGTGGGCGGAAATGACATGGGGCCAGGGGGATTATGGGAGAGGAAACGAGGGGGGGGGGGGGGGGGTTTGCGTCGGGGGAGGTGTGTGTGTGATATGATAGGGTTGTGTGTCTAGTTTATTGGGATGGTGTGGTATCTTTGTGATACTATGTTGGGGACATTCAAATCTATTTTTGATTTTATATTTTCAAAGAAAGACGGTTCGTAATTATTTGGCCCATAGATATTTACTAATACCACATCTTTTCCCATTGTTTTAATAGTTACTATAATGTAATTACCATGAACATCTTTAATAGTTTTCTTTATTTTGAATTCAAAGTTGTTATTAAAGAATATTGCAACACCTCTTGATCGAGAGTTGTTGGAGGCAAATACACATCCATATCCCATTCACTTCTTATCTGGCGTTCTAATTTACTAGTGAAATGAGTGTCCTGCAGAAAAAAATAGAGTATTGTTTTTGTCTTAAGAATTGAAACACATCCTTTCTTTTGTGGTATCCCCTGAGACCTTGGCAGTTCAAAGATGATATGGCTATAGATTCTATTCCTCTTTAAATATTCTTACTTTTCTATGTTCTTTCTCCTCAGCCATAAAAGTGTGCCATTTGTTTTCAGCCGTGCTGCATACAACCTTTGACACAACAACAATACTGAAAACAAAAGAAAAAAAGAACCCATATGCATGTACACAAACATACACGAATGCATACTGAAAAAAACAAATCTACCAGACTACCAACACGTAGAATTTAAAGCCAAAAATGAGTCAAAATTTGCTTGGCCAATGCAGGCAAGCGGCTGGCACAGAGAAAAAGACGAAGAAGAGAAGAAGAAGAAGAAGAAGAAGAAGAAGCAGAAGAAGAAGAACAACAACAACAACAAGAACAAAAGAAAAAGGACGCAATATACCAATAAAGGCAATGGAACATTTACATAAAGCAGCGTCAAACTAAAACAAACCTGACTTTCGAAAAAGGTGAAACGTATGCTTTCCATTGTGTAAGCGTAATAACTAAGTGACTACCATATACATACATTCACACACACAAGCACGCACGCGCGCGCACACACACACACACACACACACACACACACACACACACACGCGCGCGCGCACGCACGCACGCACCTACGCTCACTCACTAACAAAAAAGGAGGGGAGAGGGGTCAGCGGGTACGGATGGGGCGTTTAATCACGATCAGGCG
>CM031618.1:36554509-36594509 GCA_018398815.1 Conus ventricosus
ACACACACACACGCGCGCCACGCACGCACGCATCCACCACCCCATCCCCCAAACCTACCCACGCGCACGAACACACACACACACACACACACATTCATGCACACACACACACACACACACACACACACACACACACACACACACACACACATTCATGCATACACACACACACACACACACACACACACACACACACACACACACACACACACACGGAGCTATTCTTTTGATCAATTATCTGCTTCCCATTAAATGCCGGCTGATATTTACGCTAGGCCTCAAAACGTTTACATGGATTATGTAGTAGCTTATTAATACAATATTCTAATTTGGGCGTGTGGCCACAAGAAAAATAATGGCGCTAGATCGCCAAGCTTTGCGTATGCGCACACATTTCTGCATTCACGAGCAATAAACACACAGAGACACAGACATTGTATCTATCTATGTATTTATGTAGCTAGCTAGCTATCCCATCTCTCACCCTCTCTCTACATACATATACATATATGATATAATGTAATGTAAGGTAATGTAATGCAGTATAATGTAATATGATACAGTACAATATAATGTCATAAGTTATAACACAATATAATGTGATATAATGTAATATAACGCAACAGAACACAAAACTATCGCATCCTATTCAGTCCAATACAATCTGGTACAATACAATGCGTATAATGTGAAACAAAACACTACCATTTTGTACTGTAGAAGTTCATATCATATCACAATCATAGAACATATCAGAAATATTGTTTCACGTGCATCATACAACACAGAAGAATGAAACTGAAATACCCTGCTATGCAATGCAATGCAATGCAATGTAACAAATGAAATCAATAAATTGACATGACATGACGTAACATCGTATCATATATAACGTGTCGCATCATATCGTATACGATACAATATACCATAACATAACATAACGTGTCGTTGTTCGTCCGGCGAATCGACAAGAACCACTTCAATCATCTTGGGGTTTAAGGGGTGGGGGTGGGGGGTGAGGTATGATTTGTGGATACGCAGGCCGCAAGCCGATGCTTGCACGGAATGTGCGGTGGCAGCTTGGACAGACAATGTGGGCAATAAGGCAATAGCATAATGTTACATGATGTGATCTATATATTGGTCAGTCAGACAATCAAAATGGCGACCACAGTCGGACGTCCATGACCCGCTTTTTCCAACCATCTCTGTACTCAGTCGCCGTGGGCAGGAATTCTCTTGTTGCGTTGCTATGCTCCTGTAGTTGCTCTATATGTGTGCGTGGTGGTGGTTTGCCTCATGATCTGTCTTCATAACTGCAGTCCCACAGGCTGAGTCTGTGGATTACTTATTTTTCACTTCTACAGCCGTGTCCACTGAATCCGAGTCTTCTTTCTGTTCTTGATGTTGCTATTTCTGGGACGGTTTCCATATAGCATGTCGTATTAGACAGGTTGCTGTCATGTGGCATTCTTCCCAACTTTGAGAGCTTTGATGTATGCCCTGTCTAAACGTGTGTGGTGTGTGTTTTGTGTGTGTGTGTGTGTGTGTGTGTGTGTGTGTGTGTGTGTGTGTGTGTGTGTGCGTGCGTGCGTGCGTGCATGTGTGTGTGTGTGTGTGTGTGTGTGTGTGTGTGTGTGTGTGTGTGTGTGTGTGTGTGTGTGTGTGTGTGTATGTGTGTGTGTGTGTGTGCGTGTGTGTGTGTGTGTGTGTGTGTGTGTGTGTGTGTGTGTGTGTGTGTGTGTGTGTGTAAAAGGTATACAGTGAGGCAATCATGTAATCCACGTCTCCATAAAATGGGGCGATTTGAAAAATGGGGCGAAATTGTGTCGCCTAATTTTTTTTACATGTTGAATGGTGTTCAAGAATGCAATATTGAGGTGCTGCATTCAAAGTCTCACTCACCTCAGTTTTGCCAACATCGTCCAAATTCACACACACACACACACACACACACACACACACACACACACACACACACACACACACACATTTACACTCCATCGCCCCATTCTGTTCAGATGCCACTTCCGGTATCATCTAACTATTTGCCTTTTACAAAGTTGTGATGCCCTGACCACCTCACTGTTTGCCTTTTACAAACTCATACTGACTTGGGGGTGGATACACTCCATAGTATGGCTCAGAGAGCCACCGAAGTGCCGCCTCATAGTTGCGACATTTCGACCCATTTTGACATCATCCCACTTGTGCCATTTTAAAGGCATGTGTGTGTGTGTGTGTGTGTGTGTGTGTGTGTGTGTGTGTGTGTGTGTGTGTGTGTGTGTGTGTGTTGTGTTGCGTGTCTCAGGGCTTCTGCCAACGTCCAGGACTGATTCCACTGTGGCTCTTAAGAATGACACTTTGGTGTTGCTCTTTAGGCTTGATTTCCAAATTTCATCAGGTTCTTGTGGAGCTTGTTCAGACCTTTGTTAGCCTGAAATCTCTATCTTTAGGTCAGGACTTGACCCAGGACCCAGGACATCGGAATTCATCGATTTGCATAAAGACACTACCATCAAGTGCTCTCAGGTCCCTCTTATCTTGATTGTACAGCTTGCATTCTGTTTTGGTGTGATTGATGTGCGGTCCCGTTTGTTTGGCAGCATTCGCAGCTCGGTTCAAAAGACATTGGGTTTGCTCAATGGTGATTGACAATAAGGCAACGTCGTCCGCAGAATCAATGACGGTGATCAGAGTGGCTGGGTGTCGTCGGCTCTTGGCTGTTTGAAGAGTGAAGCAAGTGTTGTATGTTATAATCTAACGTAATATAGTATGATGCGATATAATATGACATAATGTAATATAATATAATATAATATGATAAAATGTAATATGCTATAATATAATGAATGATAGTATAATATAATAGAATATGATATGAAATCATGTATGCTATGATATGATGTGATATGATATGACGTGATGTAATATGATATAGTATACTATAATATACTATAATATGATGTAATATAATATAACATAATATGATATGATATAGTATTGCACAACATTGTATAATATAACATAATATAATATAATATAACATAATATAATACAATGTAACATAATGTAATATGATATGTATAATGTCGTATCATATCACACACACACACACACACACACACACACACACACACACACACACACACACACACACATACACACACACACACACACACACACACACACACACACACACACACACACACGAGAGAGAGGAGAGAGAGAGAGAGAGAGAGAGAGAGAGAGAGAGAGAGAGAGAGAGAGAGAGAGAGAGAGAGAGAGAGAGAGAGAGAGAGAGAGAGAGAGAGAGAACGTAGTGGTGAAGAAAACGAGCGCAAGTTATTGCAATAATGAGAAAGCAAACAGACTTACAAAATACAAAACAAAAACAAAACCACACACTCACACACACACACAAAAGGGAGGGGAAGAAGATTTTATGAGGGAACGAGAACGGAATTAAAAGTGGGGCGTTAAATTATAGCATATGGGGACTATGGTAATCCATCTTGAAAACAGAATGGTTCATATCACTTTTTGTCCACTAATCTGGACTTGTCAGTGAAGCACAGCGGATTGTATCTGTGCTCCCTTGGCCCAAATGGAAAGAGAACCCACAGTCCAAAATGATGGGATGCTCTCACCATCAAGGGTTAAAAAAACAGTATTCAATGGCACCACAAAGCAGCTATTGAAGGGCAGAAATAATAATATGAGTAGATAGCACGGTAAGGAAACAAACAGCTGAAAAACTAATATCATGTGAGGAATACTAAATGTAGGGGGAACCTTTGAGTCTGTGCTTGAGGACCAGCTTTAAAGGAGGTCAATAAGTGTCAACGGTCAGAGTGGTCAGCTCTACTGTTTAAGAACACAAGCATGCCAGTCACATAACTGCTGACAGCAGCCACGAATTGCGCAGAAAAGCCTTTTCTGGATCTCCTAAGAGCTGCTACATACTACCGATTGATCAAACAATAATGCGTTGACAAAAGATATGTAGTGGGGGAGAAATAAGTGCAGCCTAACAGCTCCCTTATCATTGCAGTAATCACTTGGCAAAGATTACGAAAGAAAACATACAAGAGGTGGGTGGGTGGGTGGGTGGGGGGGGGGGGGGTAGGGTGGGGGGGGGGGGGGTAGGGGTAGGGGTGGGGGGGAGAAGGTAAACGGTTTATGACAGAAAGAAAACGGGAATGAAAAGTTAGGGCGTTAGATTATAAATGTGCAATTCTTCACACGCAGCACATGTAGTCCATCTAGAAAACAGAACCAGTGACAGTGCCCACTCAGAGACATTTCGTCCGCTGATTCCGACTCGTCTCTGTGACACGGCTGACTGTGTCTGTGCTCCCTTGGGGCCTTGGCATCAAATGGAGGTATATCAAAGTCTATAATTCCGCAGTTCTTAATTCAGCCAGGTTCAAGACCAGAATTCAAAGGCATTCACCAGCATGTATAATGAAACATTGGAACCAATACATTGTCTTTCCAGAAATGGAGCAGAGCAGATTTAAAAAAAATTGTACCACTTACAATCTATAACTTTAAAAGACAGACTTACATCTAAGAGAAAGGGGGCATGAGAAGAAATCCTTCTGTGAGTCCTCTCGCTATTTTTAGTGTTCCTCCCAAGGGGAGGTCGGCGGAACCAGCAAGTGACAGCTGTTTCATTCATGTGAAGTGCTCATCAGGCTTGCTTCTGGATACTCATTACCTGCTGGTTGAGAAACATTGTCATATGAAAAGAAAAGAAACTCTCGAAAATTGAATAGACCCTCCTGCACACGCAAACAGCATCTCAAGAAAACCAAACAAGAACACAGAGTAAAGGGGAAAATAAAAATACTGATTAAAACAATGAACTGAAATTGCTTAACAGAGAGAGAGAGAGAGAGAGAGGGGAGAGAGAGAGAGAGAGAGAGAGAGAGAGAGAGAGAGAGAGAGAGAGAGAGAGAGAGAGAGAGACTGCGTTTGCGCACGTGTACTCTAAGTATGCGTGTGTATGCGCATGTGCACTCTCACTATCTTATTTACATGTCATCATTATCATCGTCATCATGATTATTATTATCATTACTATTATTAGTATTATAGATATTATTATCATCATTATCATTGTTGTTGTTTTTGTTATTATTGGTATTGTTGTTTTGTTTTTGCTGCTGCTGCTGCTGCTACTACTACTACTCCTGTTACTACTAATGCTGCTGCTGCTACAACAACAACACATAGGCTCGCGTGCACGAATACATTCACGCACACAACACACTCGCACACACACACACACACACACACACACACACACACACACACACACACACACACACACACACACACACGCAACACACACACACACACACACACACACACACACACACACACACACACACATTCTCCATATTATTTTGAACACTGAGGTTTGCCATTGCTGAATTTTTTTCCAATATGAATATTCACGTATTGTGATAATGCAGTTCAGTCGTAGTAAATCACTGACATGTAAATACTCTGGCAGCTAGGTCATGATAAATCAACAGATCAACAAGATATCAAATCAGCATTGGATTGAAGCCATTTCAAAAAGCGATCTTCCTTGAATTCTCTCCACTTTTCTGCCAGTGTGTTAAATGTATATAGGAAAGGGTTAACCGCAGAGTTTAAGGGTAGCACAAAAATAGCCAGGGCCATATTGACTTCACCTGGGATGGGTATGTCAGTCAAAGCCAACAACCCACATATTCCAACAGGAAACCAGCACATGAAATCTGTTACTGCTATACTGATTAACCGCCGAGCTATGGTCATATCACGTGACAGTTTTGTTGTGTCAGTTTTCAAAGTATTGGTCTGTATGGTCCAATAAATGAATGCCTGACCAGCAGAGATGAACAAAAACAGAACAAAATTAAAGACTATCAATACACTGAAAGAATACACGTGTCCTGTAAACTTGTGTCTCATGACTGGCAGTGGGATGCAGATACCTGTCTGGCCATAAAAGTTCCAGTGTGATGTCACTGGAAGCACTGGTACAACAGCCAAAAACAAACCAATCAGCCAGATCAGTACACAAGCCACTGCGGCTGACGTTTTCTCAAATCGCAGAGAGCTGAATGGAAAGTGAAGAACGATGAATCGATCCACTGTGATTAACCAGATGAGCAGCGCTGACACTTCACTGGACAAGAAAGATAACAATCCAGCCATCTTACAAGTCACACTGCTTTTCCACAGGGCGTCATGGTGCAGGTATCTTCCACGAAATCGTTCATCAGCCACCCCAATGACAGCAATGTAGACACCCATCAGAAAGTCAGCCACGGTGAGATTTATGACAAAGACGTGGAAGCCACTTGAAGAAGCCATGCTCCTTGCCAGCAAGCGTGCACAGAAACAGAAGACGTTTCCAGTCACTGACAGACATGCGACCAGCCACAGAAACAGACGGTATGACCATGATTGCAATAAATCTTCACATGAAGAAAGGTCGTCTCTTGGAGCGTGACAAGACGACTCATCAAAGGTAGCGTGAAGAACTTCATTGCAACAGAGCTTATAATTTTGCGTGGATATCATTTGCAAGTTTGAAAGATATTTAAAGAGATCAAGTGGAAATGTTTTTATGAACGTGCCACCCATATGCAGTTCAGTCAACTGTTGTGTGAACCGAAATCCATTCGGGGTGATAGTATGAATGGCACTGCAGGTTAAGTTCAGTATCTGGAGTCTGGGAAATAGTGAGAAGACTTCAGTGTCTAAAACTGTCAGAGATGTATAGGACAGATCCACTGTTGTCAGTTTATGTTGCTGAATGTCAGATGAGACAGCATAATAGATTAAAATGAGAGGATTATTTGAAAGTGACAATCTTCGTAGATTTTCTAAACCTACAAAACGAGTAGCGTTAACATGTTGAAACTGATTGCCACTGAGATCTATAATTCTTAAATTTAAAAGGTTTAGGGTAGGTAAAAGACTTAGAGAACAGCCGTTTAAAATTAGCTGAAAAAGGTATGCAAGATTATTTATATCAGAAAGCGTCATACCTGAACCTGTTGCATCCAAGTAGCGGAGCTGAGGGAAGAGAATGGCGGAGAAAGGCTGATAACACAGGAATGTGTGACCTTGACAGAGACAACCCACAGGACAGGTCATGTCACACAGTAATTCATCATCACGCAGTGGGCAATGAGGCCAGCTATCACACATGTGGTCACTGTGTACACAGGTTGTTGACACTCTGCACTTAAAAAATCCTGGACACTTCAAATCTGCGCATCCCTCTTCATCCTGGTGGTCAATGCAGTCGTACATCCCATTGCATCGTGTGTAGACAGGCAGGCAATCGTTCATGTAACCAGGACAACGGTAATGACTGTCAGGACATGACTCATTGTAGTTCATTGCAGTTGACGTAAATCTATCAAGCCCATTGAAATTAACGAGAGCAGGTGATGGGAAACACTTGTGTATGATCAGTGTACTCCTAAACACATCACAGTTGTCTTCGTCTGATTCATCTTGACAGTGGGACACTTGGTCACACAACTTCATGTAGGGCAGACACTCACCATTTGAACACGTAAATTTATTTACACAATGAGGGTGGAGGCAGATGGATTCATCGCTCCCATCCTGACAGTCTCTTACGTAATCACATACCAGGGTATGTGACAATGTGATAATGTCATCACTGCAAGCAAATAGAGGCTGAAATATGGAATTATGGCTTGATGAATACATCATGTTTTTGTGTATACGTGACAATTGTTTGGAGAAATCGCAATTTGTGACCTCTTCTTGACACACTTTGTTTGGAGTAGAGCCACACAAGAAAAAAGTGTGTGTCACGTGATCACCATCGCACTTTGTCACAGACTGTTGCTCTGTTAGCCGAGCGTTTATTCTTGTCAACAATATTTCCGTAATGTGGGTAGTTGTTTGGTTTGGCTTGAATTCACACACTACTCCATTGAAATGATGCTGCAAGTTCACTATGCAATCGTTATTCCAAAATGATTTCGTTCCTCGTGATGTTGTATAGCATCGTTTCTCTCCACAGTGCTGGATGTCATTTTTATAAGAGTGATAAATGACAAAAAGGTCATGAAGAATCTCGTGTCTGTACATAGTAGGAAGTGACATGCTATTTGAATAATATCCAATCCATTTGCTGCGTAGCCTACCCTTGTGCATATTTGCTGAGCTTTTGAGCGCATCACACCCGTGACAGTTACATTTGGGGAAATTTAACGTGGCACCCAGAGATTTACACTGCTGACTCCCAAATGTTATACCATTTGTTTCATTGACGTTAGGGAAATAAGTAAGCGTGATAAATCTGTAGCAACTATTACAAAATGCCACCAAACCCTGACAGGTTGGACTGCTGAAGGGACAGTGTTCTGTTTCATCCCGTCCATCTTCACACTCTGTCTGATGGTTGCAGGTTAGGTGCTGATGGAAGCTGGCATAGTGATCCACAGAACAGTTCCACAGACCCCCAGGTAGTCGTTGGGGCGCCTTGTGCAGGAGGAAGAAGGAAACTAAAAGTTTAAAGCAGCTTCCTTTCCATTGACAAGAATTTCTAGAAATTTCGAGAGTGATTTTTGTGGCATTGAAGATTCGGGCAAAGTCGCTCGTAATATCATTCTCTCTTGCCCAGACCAGAACACGTCGTTCTCTGAAAAGCCCGGTCAAATGGTCATGTGTCAATAAATGACGATACAGCCGGGCCAACACTAATTGTGACGCCAATTCTTTGAAGGTGACCATGCTCTGTTGCCTTGTTGGCACAGTTACAGTGGCCTTCAGTTTATGCTTTTCTGAAGATTTAATCGCCTCCCTCACTGTGAGGAAGCCAGATGATGGCGACGTCACTTTCCACACTAGAAACTCTGATTCATTCTGTGCTTGATATATAACAGAGAAATGTCCACAAACCAGTTATCAAATGCTGAAAGGCTAATTTGTCCACAAACCATTTATCAAATGTTGAAAAGCTAATTTGTAACATGTTTACTGATTAACTGAGTACGTTTGAAACAATGACACCTCTGAACACCATAACAACTGATCCATGAAGGAGGCAAACAACAGACCAAACCATTAATCGGGCAGTTTAGTTATCGCCTATCAAGAAATTAGTGGGTAGGGCATTTGGTTTTCCGACTTAAAAAAAAGCTACTGGAAATACGGCTTGGATACGAATACGTGACACCACTACTGTTGTAATTTTAGATTTATTGTTGACTGCTGCTGCAACTACAAATGCCTTTTGCAGTACTACTACATATGCTGATAATATCAGTGATGATGACGATATTGAAGATGAAGATGATGAAGATGATGATTATGATGATGATGATGGCGACGACAATGATGAATAAATGAACAAATATATGAAATATAAGTAACAAAACTTGTAGGGCGCAATTCTTGCTGAAATCTGCCCGTTACTCTTTAACACACAATTCACACCTTCTTTCTTTCAGATGTGACAGTCGTCTTACCATGAATTTATTGTGTACGCATGATGTTGGTAAACCATTGTACAAAAGATGAGTTTTAGCCGTACTTTGAAAACAGGTAAGGTAGGTTTGTGTCATGACCCCAGTGTAGGTCATGGTTTGGTTATTGTAATGTTTTTTGTTGTTGTGATTGTTTGCCTATAAAGACGAAATGAAATGGCCATTTTTAGAGTTTTGGGTAGACAGTGAGTGGGATTCACTGAAAGTGAATACGGTCCCTGGGTGTAGGAAAAACAAGAGAGTGGAACTCAGGGGTGTTCACCTGCTGAGGCGACTGGATGAGAGATATTCATTCATTGCTGCACTGGTCGAGCTGTCAAGGAGAGAAGACAGCAAATGTTTATAATTATAACTAGGCTTGACCTAGACAGGGGTTAAGCCCCAACTGAAATATGTAAGCTCCGGTATTGGGCTGGAGGCCAGACCTAAGTACACTTAGGGTAAGTGGATATGTGGATCCAGTTTTGATTAATTGTATAATTCGGCATTCTTTTGTTTTGATATCGAAATTGAAAACTCCTGATCCACATATCTGGTAGGTAGGTTGTCGTTCGAGAGTTCGATGAAAATCGGTGAGTACCTTTTTATATAATTTTCATTAATAAGTCGTCTGTATTACAGGACCGTATATTGGGGGATTGTGGAGTCCTGAAACAAGAAAGAAAGCAGCCAGTCGCCCAGTTCAGGGGAATTACTGACGGGAGTCTGAGGGACCAGTAGCCTTGGAAGATTTGATTACCCCGCAGTATTTGGATGATTTTTATTTGTTACCCCGTTGTACTGGGAGGAGTCTAATTGTTACCCCGCTGTGTCGGGAAGACTCTATTTGGTATCCCGCTGTGCCGGGAAGGATTTCCGAGTGGAATCCGGTATATCTGAGAGAGAAAAGAAAAAATATATAATTTTTGAATCTTTGGGGATATGAGTCACTATATGGACCACCCAAAGTTATGAATTCATGTAACTAGCAAAAGTGAAAAAAAAGTGGAAGTAAAAGAATATGTATTGGCTGAAATGTGCAAGCTTGATGTGAGGGGTTAATATTCTTTAATATACTTTGGAGAGAAAAAAAAAGAAATAAAAACCCCGCTGAGGTTGTTGGCCAGGGGGAGAAATTTTCATGAAATCTTTATAGTGATGTTTGTGTGATTGGAGTCAGATTGCGGTTGTGCCCGGAGAGGTCGAGTCTCGTGTGCGGGTGTATACGATTGCGTGCGTGTGGACGAGGCACGGCCATTGTGACAGTGGTGACCCCGACTTGTCGGTAAATCACGTGTGAATGTGTTAGCTGAGGTTTTTTTTCTCCTGAAGTATTCACCTCACTCCCTCTATTATAGTTTGATTGTTTCCCCCTCTTGATTGAAAAGATATTGTTTAAACCCCCTTTTGTGATTGAAAAAGAAAAGGATACCGCTTGTACTCCTCTGAATTTTGGGATAAGTTTTCTCACCTTGTTTTAATATAAATGAATTTTAGAGAGTGAATAAGTAGGTGGCGCATTGTTAGTTAAACATTTGCTTGAATTATTTGTTGGTCGGTTGATTTGATTGTATTGGGGTGTGAGTGAGTGTTTGTTTTCAGTGCGAGTGAGTACTTCTCTCTGTTTTCTGGCTCTGTATGATTTTCACATGAATTGTTTTGCTTGTCCCTATTTTTTTCCCCAGATCGGTGAGCCCCACCGCTTCTTGCTAAAATTCAGCAATTAGTTCAAGAGTGGGAGCAGCCTTGATCGTCCTTCTATAGTTGTTTTTTTTATTCTTTCTCTGTCCTATTGTTTTATTTCAAATAGTCCCCTCTTCCCAGAGTTTGTACCGACCTTGCCTCTTTCTACAGGACAGGGTTTGGCAAGTGCGGGAAAAACTCCCCCTAATAAAACAAGTTTTGTTAGAAATTATTTACTGAGTTGGTGTGGACTTTCTTTTGTTTTCTTTTGTTGTTTGACATTTGAAATTTTGCTTTTGTGTTCTAGCTTTGGAACATTTATTTCCGGTCGTTCTTTCTCATGCTTATTGAGTGAGTGTTCGGAATCAGGCTTTTCGTTGAAAGTAAAGGGCTCAATTTTATTCATAAGGATTTTATTCCAGTGTGTTAAAAACATCATTAGTTTTTTTTCCTTATCTTTTTCCCCATTCCAGTGCTTTTGGGTGCAATTTCCAATTTTTGTGTTTACTAAGTTTAATTCAAAATGGAAGCCTCCTTCAAACAATATATGGCTGAAGCGACGGAGTTAGGGTTACAAGGTGATGAGGTGATGACCTACATAAACGAGCAGAGGAAGTTCGAGAGAGAAGAGCGTGCGTGTGCGAGGGAGGAACGAAACAGGGAGAGAGAGAGAGAAAGAGAGGAAAGAGAGGAAAGACAAAGGGAGAGAGAACATGTGTTAAAGCAGAAGCAATTGGATTTGCAGTTGGAAAGGATCCGTATTCAAAAGGAGGAAGTAGCAGAGGACGTTGAGGAAGTTGAAGGTGATTCGACTCATTCAAGGGTGTTTCAGGGAAAGTCTCCCTATATTCCAAAACTGCCTGTCTTTGATGAGAGCAAAGATGAAATTGATGCTTTTTTGTACCGTTTTGAGACTCATGCTACAACTTGTGGCTGGCCAAAGGATAAATGGATTCTGTATATTGCGTCCCTATTCAAAGGAAGCGCCTTAACTTTGTATCATTCGTTATCCGCTAAGGAATCACTCACGTGGGCAGACCTAAAGTCCGAGTTGTTAAAACGATTCGAGTGCACGGAGGAAGGCTTCAGAGAAAAACTTCGCTCTGTTAGGCCGGAGAAAGGGGAATCCTTCTCCGCATTTCTTATACGCACTTCTCACTTTTTCGATCGCTGGATCGAACTTTCGAATACTGGACGTGATTTTGATTCTTTACGCAATTTATTGATTCGTGAGCAGATTTTACAAAGCGTTTCCAAAGATCTGGCAGTATTTTTAAAGGAGCGTCAAATCAATAATGCTGAAGAAATGTGCCGTATTGCGGACCGGAAAAACAGTTCGCCAAAAGAGAGAAAGATCCCTTATTCGAAACTAATGTGTCAGCCGGATTTTCTCAGCAGCGTGGCTTTGGCCAGGGGAAAAGTTTCAAACATCAACGTGGACAGGCACAGCGTGGTCCATTCCAGAATTTTGGGCGTCAGTACTCTGACAATTATCAGACGGCTTCTGGAACTTTTTACCGTCCTTACAATTCACAGCAACGTGGTGCGCAATTTTCACGACCGTCTCGTCTGCCTCGCGGTCGTGGATTCTTTCGCGGTCAAGGTTCTCACAGAGGTCAGTTTCAGATGAGTTCTTCGGATTCTCCTTGTTGTTGGCGATGTGGGTGTCGTTTCCATTTTGCCAATGAGTGTCCATATCAAACTCAGTCGTCATCATCAGCTGCTGCCAATGTGTCTGAGGATCAGACTAGTAAAAGACTTGCACACTCCACGGTGTCTCATGTGGAGACAGATGGTCTCATTGTAGAGACAGGTTCAGTCAATGGACTTCAGGCATCTTTATTTCGAGATACTGGCTGTACTACGGCAGGTGTTCGCAGGTCATTTGTGCGGCCAGAGCAATTCACTGGTGAGACTCAACGTTGTCGTTCTTTTGGAGGTCGCATTGAGGTGTTTCCCCTTGCTTTGGTAGATGTTTGCACCCCTTACTTTTCTGGTCGTGTGGAGGCTTGTGTTATTGATGAGCCAGTCACAGATTTCATTCTTGGAAATCTACCAGGGGTCAGTTCTTCCTGCTCAGGGGCAGGAGGCTCTTTCATTCCTTGTTCCGTTAGTACACGTCAGCAGGATAAGACGGAAAAGGCATTGCCAAAACCTTTACGGGTGCCGGATCTATCTTTGCTGCAGGTAGGTCCAAAAGATCTTGCTGCCATGCAGAGACGTGACACAACTTTGTCGCATTTGTACGCGTCTATACTTCCAGAAGTGCCAACTCCAGTGTCAGCACCTACGTACATTGTTGACAATGACATACTTTTTCGTCTGTTTCCTAAGGATGGTGACGTCGTCAAACAGATTGTTGTCCCCAAGGATTTGCGTGACATTGTGCTACACACTGCGCATGATTCAATCTTTGCGGGTCATTGCGGGGTTAAACGTACACTTCAACGTGTCCTTGCATCTTTCTTTTGGCCTTCCGTTTCACGTGCCGTTTCTGACTATTGTCGCTCATGTGACACGTGTCAAAGAACAGTCGCACGAAATCGGGTTCCTTGTGTCCCATTACACAAGATGCCGTTGATCTCGGTTCCTTTCGAGAAAGTCGCCATGGATATTGTCGGACCATTTGAACCTTCATCTTCTGGCTTCCGTTATGTCCTTACGATTGTGGACACTGCCACACGTTTCCCGGAAGCTATTCCGCTGAAAAGGATCGATACCATTACTGTTGCTGAGGCACTGCTTACGGTATTTTCACGGATGGGTTTGCCTTCTGAGATCCTCACGGATTGAGGTACACAGTTTGTGTCGGATCTGATGCAAGAAATTTATAGACTTCTGTCTATATCATCAGTGACTACTACTCCATACCACCCTCAATCTAACGGGATGGTAGAACGGTTCAATGGCACTCTGAAGACTATGCTTCGGAAGGTTTGCCGTGAACGTCCTTCTGATTGGGACAGGTATATTCCAGCAGTCATGTTTGCTTACCGTGAGTTGCCCAACGTTACTTTGGGATTTTCGCCGTTTGAGCTGTTGTTCGGACATTCTCCTCGCGGGCCCCTTTCTTTACTTGCTAGCTGTTGGACTGGTAGGGAGTCCAGTCCTGATGACAAAAATGTGTACCAGTATGTGTATGACCTACACAATCGCATCTTGGACAGTTGTAAGATAGCGCAACAAACATCTGACAAGAACACCGACAAATACAAAGTGTTTGCAGACAGGAAATCTAAGCCTCGTTCTTTGGCTGTTAAAGACAAGGTGTTAGTTTTGCTAACGGACGAGCACAATAAACTGAGGGTTTCATGGAAAGGACCATATGTTGTAAAAGAGAAATGTTCTCCAGTTAACTATACTGAACAACATTAAAAACGCACCGCTTGCCAAAAGACCCAGACAACGTTGGTAGTACAGAATTATTTAATGAAAGTAAGCATATTTGATTACGCATCCATTTTTCAATTAAACAAAATGTCTGTTCTTGACAAGAATGGCCGAATTCATCTGAAATTAGCTGTTGACTTCACTAGGGTCCCTGTCAAAAAGTACACCACGACGAGCATGTCCGTCCGCGAGCTCTAATACCGAGTGTGTCCGCCATTTGCCCCGATGCTCGCTTGGCAGCGCCTCCTCATGGAGTAGACAAGGTTGTGCAAGAACGCCTGTGGCAGTCCATCCCACTCCTCGGTCAGTGCGCGCCTCAAATGATCGAGAGTCTGTGGACGTCTTCCACGGGCCACAAGACGCCCCAGCTCATCCCAGACGTGTTCAATGGGAGCCATGTCAGGGGACAGAGATGGCCAGGGCAACACGGCAATGTTGTTCGCCTGGAGAAACGCAGCGGTGGCTCTTGCGGTGTGGGGTCGTGCATTATCATGCTCGAAGAACTGCAGCTCCGGGTGCTGGCCAGACAGTGGGACGACGTGGTTCTGCAGCACCTGCTGGTACGTGTTGGCATTCACATGGTTGTCAAAAAAGTACAGAGGTGTCCGGTAGTCATGACTGAATGCCCCCCAAACCATCAGACTGCCCCCTCCCCATCTATCGGCTTCAAACACGCAGCAGTTGGGGTAGCGTTCCCCGACACGCCTCCAGACTCTCATTCTCCCGTCAGCATGAGATAACGCGAAGCGACTTTCGTCAGAGAACAGCACAGCTCTCCACTGACGTCGTGTCCATGGCAGATGCTGGTTGGCCCACTGCAGGCGTTGCTGACGGTGTCTACGGGTGAGGACTGGGCCAAAATGAGGGCGTCTTGCATTGAGCCCTGATTCTTGCAATCGACGTCGAACGGTTTGTCCAGACACTGGACCCCGTCGATCAACCACCTGGCGACATGTTTCTGCTGCTGTAAGGAATCGATTACGAAGATGAAGCTGTCGAATGTATCGATCCTGCGCTGGTGTGGTAACACGAGGTTGGCCCGTTCGGCGCCGATCAGTGGTGGAACCAGTCGCTGCCAAACGTTGTGATAGCCTTACAATTGTAGAGTGACTGCAGTTCAGTTGTCTGGCTGTCACTCTCGATGACATACCGACCATCAACATTCCAATGGCTCGCTCGCGTTCTTGCATAGACAGTCGCGGCATTGTTTTCGGACCACTTCGCCTGGTCGAATGACAACTGATACCATTTTCCAGTCGGCATGACTTCAAACTCACCATTTGAGACAAAGAAACAGATGAGCTACGTTCAGTCTCGGCCCCAGTGGCAAAAAAAGTGTTTTGGGCGAGTTGCACGTGGGCGTCACACGAATGTCGGCAAGCACGGAGAAACCGAGGCAGTGTGAATCTGTGTCCCTTAAAAATTGTGTTAACATATCAAATCCAAATACACATTTTTTCCAAATGGGAAATCGGCAAATCAAAACGGTGCGTTTTTAATGTTGTTCAGTATATGTCATTGACATGGACGGCAAGGATAAAGTTTTCCATATCAACATGCTGCGTTTGTATATGGACAGATGCAATGTCTGCATCAATCTTGATGTCCCTGTGACTGTCGACATCCCTTCTTCAGGATCAGATTTTGAGTTAAGCTCTGTTCTGCCGGTTCATTGTGTGGCCACTGAGTGCAAGGTTACTCGGTCCAAAGATATGTCTTTCACTTCATTGTCTGCACCGTCCCCTACCATTGCTATTTCTGCGGTAGGTGTTGTTGAAGATGTATCAGACGATGGAGTTGTGTTACCCACCCTTTCTGTGAAAGGTGAGTCATACAAGGATGTTCACATTAATCCTGACCTTTCTGCTTCTCAGAAGCGACAGCTGACTTCTTTATTACAAGACTTCTCGGATGTCCTTACAGACAAACCAGGTGAGGCTGTTAACGTGGATCCTCATGTGATCAACTTGACTTCAGACGCACCAGTGCGGACGAAAGCGTATCCCCTTCCATTTGCTAAACGTCAGGTGGTGGAGAGAGAGCTCAAGGTCATGCTGGAGTTAGGTGTTATTGAGGCTTCTACTTCACCCTACAGTGCTCCTGTCGTACTGGTAGGTAAGCCGGATGGCTCGGTCAGATTTTGCATTGATTACCGTGCCTCAACAAAGTCACTGTATTCGATTTTGAGCCCATTCCAGATGTTGAGGAGTTGTTCTGTCAGTTGTCAAAATCAGAGTATTTTGTCAAAATCGATTTGACAAAAGGTTACTGGCAAATTCCTATGGCTACAGAAGATAGGCATAAAACAGCGTTCCAAACGCCATTTGGTTTGTACCATTGGGTGAGGATGCCTTTTGGGCTCCAAAATGCTCCCGCTACATTTGCCAGGATGATGCGTCGTTTGAGCTTACATGAATTTTCAGCTGTAAGCTTCTTTGATGACATCCTGTTGGCTACGCAGCGATGGGACCAACTGCTTCATTTTCTGCGCCTTCTTTTCTGTCGTCTGCGACAGTTTGGGCTGACTGCTCGCCCATCTAAAATTCATGCTGGGTTCCAAGAACTGGAGTTTTTGGGGCATATGATATCAGTGGGACAGATTCGTCCTGAAGCGAAAAAGGTTGACAAGATTTTGTCGGTGACTCGACCCTCTTCCAAGAAACAAGTTAGATCCCTTTTGGGTCTACTTTCATATTATCGTCGATACGTACCGCATTTCGCTAGTATTACTGCCCCTCTGACTGATCTCACCAAGGGTGAGAAACGCAAACAAATTCAGTGGACGGATGACTGTCAAAAGTGCCTAGAGACAGTGCAGAGTGTTTTGAACAGATTCCCAGTTCTCCTCCTCCCAGATCTTCTTGAGGATTTTGTCTTGCGCACAGATGCGAGCAGTACTGGCATGGGGGCTTGTCTCATGCAGGAGAGAAAAGGCTTACTCCACCCTGTACAGTATGCCAGTAAAAAGTTCTCTCAACCCCAGCAAAGATACTCCACTATTGAGCGAGAGTGTCTCGCTATTGTATGGGCGTTAGAGAAGTTCTCCAGGTTTCTTTCAGGAAAGCAGTTTGTATTACAAACTGATCATCGGCTACTCACGTTTTTGAGAGCTTCAAAAACGAAAAATAACCGCCTTCTGCGTTGGGCTTTGTCCATTCAGGAGTTTAATTTTAGGATCGAACCTCTTCCTGGTACTGCCAATGTTTTTGCGGACTTGCTGTCCCGAGGATGAGACTTCTGCAAAAACTGACCTGCCCTCAGGGGCATAAATACCACACCATCTTCGGTCTTGCGTTCAAGACTGAGGACTTTGGTGACTGACTTTCCCATTTTGTCTATTTGTAGGCCCAGATGGAGACCTGTTTCCAACAGGATTTCGGAGCCTGATTTGACAAATTATACCCATAGTGTTTAAAACTATTGGTGATTAGGATTGTTGATATTGACACTAACTGTACATAGTTCATGGGTTAGTTACAAGTTTGGTGTTCAATACACAAAGATTTTAGCATGAACTTGTTCATAGTGTATGGAAATACTGTATATTTACTTATGATAATATTGGCAAAAACGATTCGTTCATCCATATGCTTGTATGCAGTATTTTGCATTACTCTTGTTCCTGTGTTGGAACAAGGCTCTTGGTAATTCTGTTGTTTCATTTCTGGGTTTTGTGTACAGTGACAATATTCAAAGGTCATATATGCACTTTATGGCTCGTGGTGGAACTTGTGTTCTAAGCTCTTTGCATTGATTTGGACACGGACGTACCTATGCAATATTTTGTGGATGTTTAGCTATGCATGTTCAGCTTTGTTTCAGAGGACCTGCTTTCATATTTGCATTTATATTCTGATTGCTGATTATTTGCCCCTATGTTTGGACGAATTCCCCTTTGGGTAATTCTTGCCCTGGGGAGGGGGGTGTCATGACCCCAGTGTAGGTCATGGTTTGGTTATTGTAATGTTTTTTGTTGTTGTGATTGTTTGCCTATAAAGACGAAATGAAATGGCCATTTTTAGAGTTTTGGGTAGACAGTGAGTGGGATTCACTGAAAGTGAATACGGTCCCTGGGTGTAGGAAAAACAAGAGAGTGGAACTCAGGGGTGTTCACCTGCTGAGGCGACTGGATGAGAGATATTCATTCATTGCTGCACTGGTCGAGCTGTCAGGAGAGAAGACAGCAAATGTTTATAATTATAACTAGGCTTGACCTAGACAGGGGTTAAGCCCCAACTGAAATATGTAAGCTCCGGTATTGGGCTGGAGGCCAGACCTAAGTACACTTAGGGTAAGTGGATATGTGGATCCAGTTTTGATTAATTGTATAATTCGGCATTCTTTTGTTTTGATATCGAAATTGAAAACTCCTGATCCACATATCTGGTAGGTAGGTTGTCGTTCGAGAGTTCGATGAAAATCGGTGAGTACCTTTTTATATAATTTTCATTAATAAGTCGTCTGTATTACAGGACCGTATATTGGGGGATTGTGGAGTCCTGAAACAAGAAAGAAAGCAGCCAGTCGCCCAGTTCAGGGGAATTACTGACGGGAGTCTGAGGGACCAGTAGCCTTGGAAGATTTGATTACCCCGCAGTATTTGGATGATTTTTATTTGTTACCCCGTTGTACTGGGAGGAGTCTAATTGTTACCCCGCTGTGTCGGGAAGACTCTATTTGGTATCCCGCTGTGCCGGGAAGGATTTCCGAGTGGAATCCGGTATATCTGAGAGAGAAAAGAAAAAAATATATAATTTTGAATCTTTGGGGATATGAGTCACTATATGGACCACCCAAAGTTATGAATTCATGTAACTAGCAAAAGTGAAAAAAAAGTGGAAGTAAAAGAATATGTATTGGCTGAAATGTGCAAGCTTGATGTGAGGGGTTAATATTCTTTAATATACTTTGGAGAGAAAAAAAAAAGAAATAAAAACCCCGCTGAGGTTGTTGGCCAGGGGGAGAAATTTTCATGAAATCTTTATAGTGATGTTTGTGTGATTGGAGTCAGATTGCGGTTGTGCCCGGAGAGGTCGAGTCTCGTGTGCGGGTGTATACGATTGCGTGCGTGTGGACGAGGCACGGCCATTGTGACAGTTTGGTTTTGTAAAGTGGAAGGCGATGAGTTTTAAACAGTTGGGAGCAGCAAAACCGAAGAAACGCTCATCAAACGATCCTAAATTTTGCTTTAGGATCCTCAGGAATTTCTGTCTGGAAGAGCGGCAAAGTGGAAAAGAACCATTAAGAAAATGGAATGCAAAAGGAGACGGTTTGTAATGATAACGAAAACTAACAAGCAGGCAGTGAAACTCTCCATGTAATGATGTCATGTGACCTCATTTTCTTTCATTAAGGACTAGTCACGCTGTGCTGTCTGAGTTCTCTTGAACGGGGGATTGAGTTCTATTGGCGAGCCGTACAGTGTTGAATTACAATAGTCAAGACAAGAAGTAATTGGTTTATTTACAAGTCTTGACATTTCATAAAGTAGACAGGATGGGGGAGAGGGAAGACTCGAATAAGGTTGAAAGTGAGGACAAAAAGCAATCAGCACGAAAGACGTCCTCTAGTGGCAGAATCCTAGAGAAGGAAAGCCTATGAAAGGAAAGTTTACTTCCCTGGCGGATGAGCCATGGCTTGTGTCCAGATCCACCGTGTAGAAGACAGGGTGGTCAGGAGAGATGGGTAGGGTTACTGGCAGTTTGAACTCGTCTGCCCACTCTTAATCTCTGACATAATTGTAGTCGTTTCTTCAGTCCAAACTATGCTGTCTCATATGTTAGGTCGTGTTCATAGGTTAAATACACACACACACGCGCGCGCGCGCGCACACACACATACATACACACACACACACACACACACACACACACACACACACACACACACACACACACACACACACACCATGGAATCAAATCAAGTACGCTCTCATACACTACAGTTCTTGAGGTGACAACCTAGAGGCAAGCAGTCGCCGCTTAAAAAGAATGTGATGGGGTAAAAAAAAATCCAACAAAAAACAACAACACTGTAAGTGAATAGATAATCACGGATGATAGCATAGATCACAAAGTCAAGACAGATGGAAGCGTTTGTTCATTGGACCTCTGTGCCATCTCTATGCCATGAAGATTATTTCTATATTGTTTGGGTGTCTCTAACCTTTTGGAAAACACATTAATGGCACAGGATAATCAATGCAATTTGCGTAGAGTTGAGTCAACATCGAACATTCATTACATATTTGTTAAACTAAATCTGAATTGAGAATTATGAATAGGGTATAGTGGAAATCTGAGACATTCACCAGGCATTTTTGAAAATTAGACTTGAATTTTTGTTTCAACTTTGATTGATTTTTAAGTTCTTGAGGAATATGATTCCATAGCCAACCTCCGGAATACGCCAAACTAGATTTGCATAGATTAATCATTGCAAACGGGAGGTTTATTTTATGTGAATGTCGAGTGTCGTTAAAAGTGAACATATTTGTTAGAGAAAGTGGAACATTTTCAGGAGTATCCTATGCATAAAGAGTCCCTTATTGTATAGAAGTTTGGCCTGAATTGGGAGAATGCCTGATTGCTTATAGTCTGAACCCACCAGTGAGGATGGTTGACGTATCGTTACTTTGACAGCTCTTTTGTGAAGGCGAATTAGTATATTGAGTAAATCATTGCTCGCTGAGTCCCAAAGTGTTAAGGCATAGTCAATAATAAGCTGAATAAAAGAGTGAAAAAATATTTTTCTTGCTTGTGAATTTAAGAAGCTCTTGATCCTTTTAAGAAGATGTAGTTTTCTTGCTACATTTCTAGATAAAAAAAACACAAAAAAAACAAACAAAAAAACCTCTAAGTCTTTTGACCTAGTTAGATTATGGTTATTCCTATGATTTTGTGATTGGATACCTCGATTTTTTCATTAGAAATGCAAAGTAGTGGTAGTTTATGGCTTAGTTTGGCGTTTCTGTCTTGTAGTTATCATCATGAATTTAGTTTTTTTTTGAGGATGGACAGCAATATGATTAAATCGTGTCCATTTAACCAAAAGATTGATGTTTTCTTGGATGTCATTGCAAACCTGTTGGCCATCAGAATTACTTGTGTCTTAAGTTGTGTCACCACCGAACATTTCGCTGTATATTTTCAAGTACAATTGTAGATTATTAATGTAAAATGAAAACAATAGAGGATCTAATACTGACCCGTGTAGGACTCCAAATCTGTTAGGACGTAATTTGGATTTGTATGTGTTTACGGACACAATTTGTTGTCTGTTGGAGAGAAAAGATGAAATCAGTTTCAGTGTTTTGTATGATAGCTTATAAAAAGTTAGTTTTCTGAGTAAACGTTCATGACTTATAACGTCGAAAGCTTTTGCGAACTCTACAAAAAGAATTCCTGAAAATTGTTTGCAGTTCATGTTTGAGAGAGAGAGAGAGAGAGAGAGAGAGAGAGAGAGAGAGAGAGAGAGAGAGAGAGGATGTGCTCATGCCGAATTCGTGGAATTGACAAATTCAAATCACTGCCTGTTCCGCAAAATAGGCAAGACTTCGTCGAATGTGTGATAACATTTAAAATCTTGCCTCGTTTCACGAAGTCTGCACCTGACTCCACAGGACTGGTCGCTGTTATATGGAATTCGCAATTGTTTGCGTTGTGTGGAACCGGCAACACCAGTCCAGCACGCACGCGCGCGCGCGCACACACTCACACACACACACACACACACACACACACACACACACACACACACACACACACATGTACACACACACACACACACACACACACACACACACACACACACACACACACACACACACACATGTACACACACACACACACACACACACACACACACACACACACACACGCGCGCGCGCGGGCGCGCACGCACGCACGCACGCACGCACGCACGCACGCACGCACGCACGCACACACACACACACACACACACACACACACTCATGGAAGCCCAATGGGTTCACATCATCATCATCATTCTCTTGCCCATGATGGGCGTAGAGGAGAGATGAGAGACACTCTTGAAGCCAGGCACCGCCATCCGGCCCTGTCCTCTGCCTGTCGCATCAGCGTAGGGCCATCCATCCTGGTCCATTCTTTGATGTTGTCCATCCAGCATTTGGCTTGTCGTCCCCTTCGTCTGCCGCCTTCCAGCGTGCCCTGGATGACTGTTTTGGGCAGTGAATTGTAGCGTATGACATGCCCGAACCACGACAGTTTCCTCTTCTTGACTGTTGCCAAGAGGGATTCTTGGGGGCCTGCAAGTGATGTTATTTGGCTCCTCACAAGCTCGTTTGTCTTCCGGTCTTGCCAAGAGATCCCGAGCAAGCGCCTGAAGCATTTAGTTTCAAACGTCTGGATTCTCTTGGTGGTCTCTGCTGTCATGGTCCAGCTTTCGCAGCCATACAGCAGGATGGACAGCACCAGGGACTTGTACAGCTTCATCTTTGTAGGAAAGCTGATCTCCCTGCTCTTCCAGATCTTGTTTAGCTTTGCCATTGCTGCTGTTGCGATCGCTAATCTGGTCTTGATTTCTGTTGTAGAGCGACCGTCTTTGGTGAGAGTGGCGCCAAGGTATTTGAAAGCGTCCACTTCTTCAAGCTGTTGTCCGTTCATGTAGATTTCAGCATGGGTGTTGGTTGTGCTGTTGACCAGGACTTTGCTTTTTTCTGTGCTCACTTCCATTCCATATGCACCTGCCCTTTCTTCCAGTCTCTTTGTCAGGTCTTGTAGTTCTTCGTTGCTGCCTCCCATCAGGTCGATGTCATCTGCGAACCTCAGATTATTGATGGTTCTTCCTCCGATGGAGACAGTGGAGTGGAAGTCATGGAGGGTTTCACGCATGATGTTTTCCAGGAAGAGATTGAACAGTACGGGGGATAGCAGGCAGCCTTACCTTGACGGACTCCAACTGTGGTCTTGAAGTAGTCCCCTATCTGGTTGTTGAGGAGGACTGCGCTGCTGGCGGTGTTATACAGCGCCTGGATGGTTTGGACGAGACCCTCCTCTATGCCAAACTTTCTGAGCACCTGCCAACGGGTAGAGAAATTAAACAAAATTCTGCAATCATTTGCTTTTGTATAACAAATGATGTTTGACAGCAAACAGCGTAAACTGGCTCAGAACTGTCTTGTTGCTCCCTTCATTATTTCTTTTTATACTGGCAGTTTTCATAGACCGTTTTTTTCTCTTATAGAAACATTAATTCAAAAGCAAGCACATGCAATTTTCAAAATTTGTGCTAATGTAGAAAATAGAATGGACCAACAAATGACGAAGTTTCGAAGCCCTCACCTCATTCTTTAATGGTTTACGACAGAAAAGTTTTTTCTCACAAAGCTGGAAGTAAAGAAAGAATTGTATGAAGGTAAGGAATTAAGGGAAGTGTTTGAAACTAATGTAAAGTAGAATTAGGAGAGAGAGAGAGAGAGAGAGAGAGAGAGAGAGAGAGAGAGAGAGAGAGGCAGAGATTCAGATTCAGATTGAGATGATTTATTCATAAAAGGCCCTAGCCCCTAATGAAGGGATGTGTGAACATGCCAAGGACCATGATCATAAACAATATTCTATGATACGAATGAAAAGCAAATCGTTGTCACATATTCAAGAAGAAACAATTTTTCTTGGTTTAAAGGCTTTGTTCAGAAACAAAAAAGAGGTTTGACAATTTCAGCAGAAGTGGATCATATAAGTAGATCAAGCTTAAACAAAGATGGCTGTCTATAATATTTGGGCTTAATGAGCTTTTCTCTGATGCTCCTGAGAGCTGGGCAGCAAAGTACAAAATGTATTTCTGTTTTCTGTAATTCCGTGCATAAAGGACAAATCAGATCACAAGTATTACACAGTTGATATAAAAATATGGGCAAGTTATCACAGACATTCCTAATCTAAATTTTGCTGTTACATGCTTTATCTATACTGACTTCCATAAAAAACGCGAAAATTTGAAAGGCTATTTTTCGGGTGAAAAGGGGTGAATATACAATATTGAACCATTGGCAATTTGTTTGGGTCCAAGACTCGCGTGCAGTGAAAAAATTGTGTGAGCAACACATCATTCCCGGCATTGGAGGGTCAACAAAAATGGCAAACTGGTTGCTGCATGTGAGGCACGTGCACACCATGCAGAGCAAAGTTAACCAGCGACAAGTACGCAGGCATGCAGCCTTTATAAAGCCGCGCTACAAGGTTCAGATAACGACTTGCCGTCTGAGCGCTACAGAGATGCCAAGACTACGAGCAGAGGAACGCAATCGTACCCTAGGCCATCTGGAAGCTGGTGTGGATGCCAGGCAGGTCGCCAACATCTTTAACGTCCACATCTCAACCATCTATCGTCTGCAGCACCGCACGCGAGTCACTGGTACCACTGATGATCGTCCCCGGCCAGGCCGTCTTGGGTCACCACACCAACAGAGGATCGCCATCTTGTTCGAACCCATCTGCGGGACAGGCGGAAAACAGCCGCTAACACTGCTCGACAGGTGCATAGGAATCTCCAGCAACGAATCAGCCTCAACCACTATGCGGCAGCATCTTCAGGAGAACGGGCTGGCATGTAGGCGTCCTCACAAAGGTCCGGTACTGACACCAAGACACCGGCAGGACAGGCTGCAGTGGGCACAAGCCCAAATCAACTGGCGCGAGCAGCAGTGGGGACGCATACTGTTCTCAGATGAGAGCCGTTTTTGTATTGACATGGCTGACGGTCGTGTCAGATTATGGCGTCGACCTGGTGAACGCTATGCTGACTCCTGTGTGGTAGAGCGAACCCTTGGGGAGGCCCCGAACGTTATGATATGGGGTGCAATTGGCATTAACCACGCCATAGGACCAGTCATCTTTCAGAACATTGGTCCTGGTCGCGGACAGGGTGTCAATGCACAGTGCTACATCAACCAGGTGCTCAGACCCCATGTCAATCCTTTTTTTGCGCAACACCCAAACTGGACATTCCAACAGGACAATGCAAGACCACACACCGCCAGGGCCACCCAGCATTTCTTCAGCATGACAACGTCAATGTGCTGCCCTGGCCAGCCCTCAGTCCCGATTTAAACCCAATATTAAACATTTTTGGATCAACTTGGCAGACGTTGGACTACCTGCCATGACCAGCAACAGCGCTCAACTTCACCAGCCATCGTCCATGTGGGCTGGTGTCCAAGGACGCATCAACCACTGGTCCACTCATGACCCTGGTGGTCCAACAGTTTGTCAACGCAATGCTGGCCACACACGATTAGGACTTCAACATGGTTTTCACGTGACCCTTGGATTTTCCACACAAAAGAATATTGGCTGATGACAATTTTCACACATTACCTGTGTAATGAAACAAACTCACGTTGGAATTCCTCGCTCACTCTGTACTTGTGACCAATAAAGATTCAAACGACCAGCCTACAGCTGTTTTGGTTTTCGCGTTTTTTTTTATGTGAAGTCAAATATATTCCAGAAAGTCTTCAAGTAATGTTTGTATAGCAATTCCTTTAAAGTCAAGACCTGTCACTATTAACCAAGATGATCAACTGTTATTTTGCCATCTGCCATCTCCACCGCATCGCAAAAATATAAAAAGATTTTTTTTAATTCTCAAAGGTCACAGAGGCACACTTTTGTTACCAAATGTCTTTGCCTTTAGATCTAAAATTTAGAAATAAGTTGGTTTTCTACCGCCAATGACATGTGACAAACAAAGCACATACATGACACGATCTTTCAACCACTTGGGTCTTCCGCAGGCGAAATATAAATCACATTTAACATTTGGACAGTAACAAACAAAGAAACGAAAAACGAAAAAAAGACAAAAATAACGCTCCGTTGTTGTCCATGTGTTGGGAGAATAGCCGGTAGGCGAAAATGACATTGGATTATGGAGGAGAAAAGGGGGGGGTGTTTGGGAGGTGTGAGTTGTGTGGAGATGAAGGTTGTGGCGAGGTTATTGGGATGTTGATAAATGTGTTGGGTATTTTGGATGGTTTGTGTAATGGTGGTTGATAAATAATGGTAAGGAAAAAAAGGGGAGGGGGGGAACTGAGGAAAAACAAAAAATAAAAGGGGGTATAACAATAGATAATCTTATGATGGTGTAAAAATGAATGATGAGGGGGCATATATTGGGAGCCACACACACACACACACACACACACACACACACACACACACACAACCACACACACCCAACAACCACATGTGCATACATACAAGCATACCTGGATTCGAGGGGGATCAGAGATACAAGTACCAGGGAACGAAGAAAAGAAGTGGCAGTGGAAAGGGAAAAATTGTGTGTTGTTGGGTGTGTTGTGTGTTGGGTGTGTGTTGGGTGTGTGTGTTTAGTGTTGCAAGTTAGTGTGGTTGGGGTGGGGGTGTGATTTTGTGAATATATAGTGTTGTTGTTGAGTGGTGGACCGGTGTAAGCATGACGTGGTTTGAGCATTGATCGGGTAAGTAAGACAGGGGGGGGGGGGGGGGGGGGGGGTGGAGTCGGTGGTGGGGAGGGAAGCCAGTAACTGATATCAGAGGGTATGATTTGATGTGTATAGAACAATGGATGTGGTGGTAAGGTGGAAAGAGGATAGGGTGGATAAAAAAAAGTAAAGTGGGGGGGGGGTGGGGGATTAAGGGAAGGATATAACTAAATTAAGATTAAAGAGAGGAGCTGTAACACTGTAATGAAGGAGTGAAGGAGGTGGTGTTGTGTATGTAAAGTTGTGTGTATGTGGTGTGTGGTGGAGGGATTGTCCAACTGGAATGGGAAGTTGTGGTTTTGTGTTTGGTTATGGTTGGATATTGATGCCTTGGGTGTAGTGTCCATTTTGCAAGGAGAAGGGATTCTGATTGTGCGGTCATAGCTTCACTCTGTGACTGCCAAGTGCCATAAACGTTGACAATGATGTCGTTGCTGTGTAGGGGTGGTTTGATGTTGTAGGCACGGGTGTGGGTCGTGTGGCGGCTAACAGCCATGTTCGTCATCAGCTGTGCTGTTGTCAGTGGCGTGATGTTTCCCCTAAGTAGATCTGCCACACAGCTGATGGATGGCATATTAATGTTGGCGCTCTGACCATGAGAATGTGCGTTTGACTGTGAAGGAGTCTTTTGGGGCCCTGTATGATGGGTCTGTTGGAGGGGCAGCTTTTGCATTGGGTTAGAGCAGGTAGTAAACCTGTGTGGACTGTGTTCTGTCAAACTGAGGACCGCACGAGAGTCATGGGGGTGGGTCACGTGTTGAATGTGATCATGGGTTTGGTATAGCTGGTTTTGGTTAGATACAATGTGCCAATTGGATTTGAGATCCACAGAGGGGAGTGGTTGGTGTTAGGAGGGTAGACTTGGTCTGTCTGTCTGGTGATGCTGGTTTCCATAGCGAGTTTCCTGATAACAATATGGAGCGGCGTATGCAGCATTGATAGGAACGTGGGAACTGCGTTGTTGAAAAATGGTGACATTTGGCTGCGTTATAGTGAATTCTTCCTCGCTGGAGCTAGAAGTCTACGAAGACGGAGAAATTGTGAAGGTATGATCTGGATCCTTTGTGGATGGGTTGTGGGGAGGATATATCTAGGAAATGCATGTGCTCGGTGGGGTTAGTAATAATGGAGGTTTTGATAGGCCCTTCGTCAAGGAGAATGGTGAAGTCTAGAAGTTGACCGACGGCGAAATGGTGTAGGTAAGTCGGAAGATGGGAGGGAGTCGGGGCAAGTTGAGGAGGTAGGAGGGCGTTGTGTGGGGGCAGAGATGTGGCTCCAGTCATCATCGATATACCGTTTGGGACTTCAGGTGTGGGCCTGTTCTGTTTTGAGTGTAGGCGGTTCAAGTGTCCAGATTAGGCTGCAGAGGCCGGTCCCTTTATGGACCCATGGAAACTCCACTAATTTGTGAAAAAGTGTGCTTGTTGAATTGAAATGTAGTTCCAGTGAGGACTAATTCATGAGGTCTGACCAGTGTGGGGGGGTGTGGGAGTGGGTTGGATGGGTTGGGGGGCGCCGGTTGTCAAGAAACATGGAGGGCCCTCATCCATCAGTGTGGGGATGGAGGTGTAGAGTTGAAAACCACTCAAGGGTTGAAGAGAGGCGGGTGGAAAATGGGGTCCTGTGTGGTGCAGTTATCATGGTTGGATGTGTGGGTTTGTGTCTTTGGAGGTATGTGACATGGGAGAGGCGTGTACGCATGGGAGTTGAGAAGGAGAATCTAGTGATTGCGATAATTGTTCGTGGGGCAGCGCTAGCGAAACCATCTGCCAGTGGGTGTCATTTTGTGATTTTGGGGAGAGTAAAGGTGGGCTTTTGGGGGGGTCCGGTCATAAGCAGATTGGGGCTGTGGGGGGATATTGGTGAGCTGATTTGAGTCTGTGAGTGATTTAGCAATGAGTGTCTGGGGGAGGGAGGTGGAGTAGTAGTGGTGTTAGATATTTTGTGTTGGACGAGTGTTTTTGTGCGTCTGCTAGTTAGTTGGTGTGGCCCAAACTACTACGCAACAACCTTGTCAGGCTGGTGTGTGAAATTGCCTGTCTTCGCTAGTGTTTTGAGGGCTTTTTGTTTGTTTTGTGAAAGGTCAGGCGACGTTTGGGAATGGATCAGGCGGATGTCATTGGCAGTTTTATGTAGAGTTCAACGTCACTGATTTTTTGAGGTGGGTTGGCGGAAATAAATATAAAATAGCAGTGGGGTTGAAAGAGTGATAATTCAAGTGGTGGGTGGTGGAGCCTGGGGTATGGGTTCAAGGTGGCTCCTTCCAACAAGTCCGATTATTACCGGGCCTCATCAGGGTCTGTTGGTGTGGAGGGGGTGATTGGATGGAAATTTAAGTCCTTTTGTTAAGACTGAGCTTTCTTCGTCAGAGCGGGGTTGGTGTCAGGGATCTGGAACAAATGGTGGTGGTGATCAGATGGGAGTGGGTCAGGATGTGTGTGGAAGCAAATGGGCAGGTCGAGTAGGGGTTTGGATGGTTGTCATTGGATTAGTTTTTTTGTTGTGGTCTGGTTGCTGTGGTTGTAAATGTTTTTTGTGGATGATGATTGTCCGAGTTTGGAGCAGGGCTGTGGGCATGATGATTGTTGTTTGTTGTTTGAAAGTTGGAGTAGGTTGGAGAGTGAGTTCAGTGATCTATGTTGGGTGTTGGGCCAACTTAGTTGACGATCGGCCGGTAGTAGTTTCTGTGGGTGGGTATTATAAGTGGTGTTGGAGGTCTAGGGTGGAGTGAAGCCAAGTGGTTTTATGTGGTCGATGACTGTGGTGAAAATAAGGGTAATGATGGCTGTGTGGGGGTTGCCTGAAACTGTGGTTTGGCATAGCCTAGTGCGAATGTTGTTGGGGTGGTAGATACAATGGACCTGCAGATCTGCAAGGGTACGAGAAAATTTGGGCATTGAATGGTGTGGTGGTGTTAGTTGTGTGGGCAGGTGAGTGGAACAAGAGCCGAGGGGGGTATCAGTAGCAAAGGTAAATGAATGTGGGAGGGGGGATTGGATGACGATAGAGAAGGTAAGGTGACAGTCAAAATCTAAACAAATAATCCAAAGAGATACATTTGAGGCTGGGGTGGGAGGAAGTGGGAGTCAGCCGTGCACAAGTACATTAGATCTATGGACGGACGGAAATACAACACAACAATGGTTTATGGATGGAAGGTAAACAACCAAATAAAAGTGGGTATACATGACTGTAATGGGCTACACACAAAGGGTTCTCGTGCATCATATATTAGCTAGATCAGAACGGATCGTGAATATAGAGTTGGTTGACGAATCGATAATTCAACGACATATAGCAGTCATGTTGGAAGCTCAGTTAAAAGGGCATAATAGGAGGTGACGGATGGCGGCGAACGAATTATAAGTTTAGATAATTGGAGTTTGTTGCGTACCCCAATGCCGTTGACCATCTAAGCACAGACATACACATGCATTGCAACCAATTGGAGGTATTGCACGAATAAATAAAAATAACATTGTATTGGGGGACAGGAAAAATAATACAATGATAACATAAAACAAAATAGAACAAAAATGTCTCTGCCGTGTGTCCATGTGGTGGAGTATGTCCGGAGGCGGAAATGAACATGGGGGAGTGTTGGGAGAAAATAGGGGGGGGGGGGGGGGGGGGGGGGGGGGGGGGTCTCGCGGAGGGGAAGTGTGTGTGTGTGATATGAATAGATTGGGGTCTAGTTTATTGGATGGTGTGTATCTTTGTGTAGGTTGTGGTAGTGGATTGATAATAGGGTAAAGGGAAAATTAAGGTGGGGGTACTCCCCCCCACTCCTCCCCGCTGTTATCCGCAAGCCGAGGGGCACATTTACAGATCCTATAACCCCCTTCCTTACCAGTACCCATATCACAGTCAACGTACATAATACCTCAAAGACCCCTCGCTCCCAGTTTTGAACAGAACCTCAGCTCACCACCTGGTACTCACACCTGCTCTAAACCCAACTGAAGATAGAGCCCACGCTCCATTAAATCACCAGCTTACAAGGACAAAAAGTCTCTTACTCTGCATACGCACAGACGCATGTCGAGACCGCACATTATACTATGCATCCACTGCCTGCTGTGTGGCAGGATCTTCATGGGATATCATTCACCACCACTTGAAACACGCATCTCGAACTCCTGGCTGATATCCGCCCACCACCGACCACGCGACCAAAAGACAAACCCGTCGCCCTACACTTCACCTCACCCAACACAACATCGGTCCATTTCAAAGTTTTGGGCACTCTGGCACCACATAGTGTCAGCTTTTTGAACGCACATCTGCAAGCATCCCTTCCAGTGCCAATACTGCACACTACACCCCCAAGGCACCAATATCCAACAATAAACCTAACACAATACCCACCACTTTCCCACATCAGTTGCAATTTCCCTTCCTACACACTCACATACACACACTCATACATACACCACCACCACAGCCCCTTTCACTCAATCATATCTGGATTAAAGGGACACCTCCAGCTATTTAATCTTTATGTTGTTTTTATCTTCCTTTAAATCCCCCCCCCCCGCCCACTTTACTTTTTTATTTTTCATTTTTTTTATCCCACCCTCCTTCATCTTCACTCCACCATTTGGTATGGGACACCCTTGTTCTATACCTATCTACTACCTACCCGCGGAGCGATACCCCTACTCCTCCCGACCCCCCTCCCACGCACCCAACTCTCCCCCCCTGCTCTTTCCGGCTCCCACGCAGCACCTCAGCCCACACCTCTCGCCAAAGCACATGATTACACCAGTACCAGCACGCAACAACAACCCAAATATTTCCACAAAATCACACACCACACACACACCACACTAACTGCAACTCACAAAGCACACATCAAACACACTCACACACAACACACACACAGCACCCACACACACACACACACAAACATTTTTCCTCCCCTTCCCCATGTGACCACGTCTTGGCCCTTCGCCCCTTTTACTTGTAGCCATGATCACCCGCGACAACAGGTATGCTTGAGGATGGTAGGCACATGTTTGTTGGTGTTGTGTTGGTGTTTTTGTGTTGTGGTGTGTGTGTGTTGTGGTGTGTTGTTCCAAATATAGCCCAACCATCAACATACATTATTACCACCACTCATAAGAACCTATTATAACCTCCCTTTTTTCACACCCGGTACCTGGAGGATCAATCCACCATTACCACAACCAGCACAAAGATATCACACCATCCCTATAAACTAACACACAAACCTAGCATATCACACACACAAACCTCCCCCTACGCAACCCTCCCCCTTTTCCTCTCCTAAGCCCCCATGTCATTCCGCCTACCGCTATTCTCCCCACCCACATGGAATACCAACGATAGTCATGTTGCGTTCTTTTTCGGTTTGCGTGCGTGGGTTACTGCACAAATGGTTAATGTGATGTATTTTTCGCCAAGAAACCCAGGGGTTGAAATCATCGTCTTTCTTTCTTTGTTTTCAGTCAGTGCGGTAAAAACAAACTCTATTTCTAATTTTTAACTTGCGTTCGCCTCAATCAGTCACTCCATTTTGAAATTTTACTGACTTCATAATGACTGATACCCCTTTGACCACGACGTCGTCTTCCACACTCTATTGTTACGTCCACGTCTCCCCTTTCTAGATATCTTGGTGCACGCTGGGAACCCTTTGTGTGTGCATTCACGTCCTTTTCAACCTTTTTTGAGTGGGTTCCGGACAATATCCGGAACCCTTTGTGGTGTTGATTTCACGTCACGTCCTACGACTCCCCTACCATGACTTGTAACGCTGACGACCACTTCCTCACTCCCACTGCCTCCATTATTCTATTTTGTTTGTTTGATGTTGACTCCCACCCTCAATTCTCCCGTCACCTCCACTTTCCAACTACACACATGCAATCGGCATCTGCATTCTTGAGTACCCACTCGTCTCTGCCAACTACCTCCCAACAAAAACTAACTCCACAACACAATGCCAACTGCCCAAATTTCTCCCGAAACCCATGCCCATCTTCTGAGCCAGTCAGTGTCTACCCCCCCATCCAACCATGCCAAATGCATGCCAAAACATTTCAAAAACCAAATCAGCATCCCCAGTTCAATCTTTGTTTAAACAATTCTTTAAACTACACCTCCACCTCGTCTTCTCATTCCCACTCCCCTACCCAACCCCCATATCACCACGCTCACACGACCACAAAATGATTCTTCATCCCATCGTAACCATGTTGGCACTTATAAAAACAATCAGAGTCACTCCTGAAGCTCTCTCTCCTCTCCACCCTCCTCCAACATTCAAACAACAACAACATCATCATGCTATAACCACAGCCCTGCCGCCAAACTCGGACACTCATCCAGCACACACAACCACTCATTTACAACCTCAACCAACCAAACAAAACACACTAGTCACATTTACAAAACAACAAACAACTCCCGCCCGGACAAAAAACCATCTGCTTCCACAACCCCTATCCTGACCCCACTACCACATCTGATCACCACCACCATCTTGTCTACTCATCCCAGACAACCCTCCCCGTCTCTGACGATGAAAGATCAGTCCCTTAACAAAAGGACTTAAATTCATCCCAACTCAACCCAAAACCAACATTACCCAGAACCCCATTGATGGTGAAATTTTTTAGGGATAACTTCGTTTGGATGGCACACTTGGAAAACAACCCAGCTCCCACCACCCCAAAACTCTGACCAACCGTACACGGTCAACTAATTCAAAGCCCCAATGCTTCGCCCAACCACCCCTCAAAACAAATCCAAGAAAGTTAACTCTACATAAAAACATCACAATAGACATCAGCCGGATCAAATCCAAACCTGTCCGACCGTCCCCTTTCACCAAACCAACAAAAAGCCCTTCAAATCACTATGCGAACGACAGGCATTGTCATCCCAACCAGCAGACAAGGGAGGTGCAGTTGAAGTTGGGACAAACAACTAACCATAGCAGAATCACAAAAACACTGGCCCAACAACACAATTCTACACACCACCACAACATCACCCCTCCCTCAAACACCCTAACTCATTGCTAACTCAATCAAAGAAGAAATCAGACTCAAGCAATCTACCACTACAGCCAAACACCTCATTATACAGACGAACCACACCGCCCACCTTCTCCCTCACTCCAAAATACACAAATGAAACACCCCTGGCAGACCCATTGTTCAGCTTCAGCTGCCCACTGAACACTTCGCAATCCCTATACTACCTCCTTCACCATATACAAAGCCTCCCAACAAACCTCAAAGACACAACCCACCAGCTCAACATTATTCACTCGCACAACACAGACCCCACTTTTCAACCCAGCCACCTCTTCACACTTGACTGGTTGTCACATCTAACAACCCTCCATCCCCCACACAGATGGCCTGCTGGCCCCTCACATTTTTCCTTGACAAACGGACCCCCGCGCTACCAACACACCCTCCCACCACCACACTGGGTCAGACTCGCTAATTAGTCCTCACCCTGAACACATATCAATTCAACCATCAACATTTTCACAAATTAGTGGTGTTGCCATGGGAACCAAAAAGGGACCGCACCAAAGCCTGCCTCTTCATGTAGCGACTTGGAAGCACCGCCTACCTCAAACACATACACAGGCCCCACCCTGGAACTTTGTCAAAAGGTATATTGATGAGGACAGAAGCCACATCTATGCCAAAACAAGACCTCCTCAACTTCCTCAACCTTTTTGCCCAGACCTTCCATCCATCTATCCGACCTACCTACACCTTTTCGCAGTCGGTCAACTTCCTAGACATCACAGCTCCCTTGAAGAAGCCTACTCAAAACCTCCATTTTTTTCTACAAACCCACCGACGCCATGCATACCTATACTACTCAAATCCTCCACATCAATACACTAAAGACAGCACTCCCAAATCGCTACAATTCTCCGTCTGTAGACTCTGTCCAGCGAGGAAGACTTCACTATCCTAGCAGCCAAATGACACCATTTTTCAACAACCGCGGATACCCCAGTCATCACAATGCAGCACTCGCCGCACCATAGCTGGATAAACCAGAACATCGCCTCTGGAAACCCAGCTTCCAACCAAGAACATTCAGACCCACAGCCTACCTCCTCTACCACCCCACTACCCCCCTCATCTGGTAATCCTCAACTCCAATTGGCACATTGTACATAATCCACAAACCCGCCCTTCCATACCAATCCCATACACATACAAACGTGACAAAAACCTAAAAGACCTCCTCTGCGGTCCATTTTGAACAGAAACCACAGCTAACCCCACCAGTACTCACCCTGCTCTAAACCCAACTGCAAAATCGGCCCCTCACCAAACCAGCACACCAGCTTACAGGGCCCCAAAGACTCCTTCATCAGTCATACGCACATTCCTCAATGTCAGAGCCGCCACATTATATATGCCATCCACTGCCTAGCTGTGTGCAAGATCTACATAGGGAGAACATCACGCACCACTTGAAACACGCATGCTCTGAACACCCTGCTGATAACCGCCCCACCGACCCAAACCCGTCTGCCCTTCCCTTCACCACACCCAACACAACATCGACCATGGCAAAGTTATGGCACTCTGGGCAGTCACAGTTGACAGCGTTGGAACGCACAACTCAAGATGCCCATCTCAGTAGCCAAACTGGCACGGCTACAGCCCAAGGCATCAATATCCAACCATAACCAAACACACATACCCACCACTTCCACATCATTGGCAAATATCCTCATCCCCTACCAACAACACACACATACACACACACTTACATACACCACCACACATCCCGTCACTCACTTCATACAGAGTTAAAGCCACCCCTCCATCTATTTAATTCTTAATTTTGTTTATCCTATCCCCTTATTCCTCCCCCCACTTTTAACTTTTTTGTTTAATCCACCGCTCCTTCATCTTCCACTTTCCACCACACCCTCCATGTTCTATACCTATCAACAACCTACCCTCGAGCTACCCCGTACATCTCGTCACCCTCCCACCACCGCACTCCCCCCCTCTGCTCCTTTTCCCTTCACGCCCCGCATCACCTGCATCCCTACCCAAGTACATGATTACACTGGTCTACTCACTGCCACTACAACCCTCTATATAAACCACAAATTCACATACTCAGCACACACACAACACTACTTCAACACACACACACACACACACACACACTCACACACACACACACACAACAACACACATCACCCACACACACACACATTTTTCCCCTCTTCCCCACAGACCACTTCTTTCCTTCGTCCCCATTGTACCTTTGTTATCTCATGATCAACCCTCACATACAGTATGCTGGGAGGTATGCACATGTGTTTGTTGGTTGTGTGGTGTGGTGTGTGTGTGTGTGTATGTGTGTGTGTGTGTGTGTGGTGTGTTTGTGTTTGGTGCGTGCTGCGCTCAAGCGCGGCGCTCGCAGCGCGCGCGAGTTGGTGTGAGTGTTGAGTGTGTGTGTGTGGTGTGTGTGTGTGTGTGGTGTGTGTGTTTCCCGACATATGACCTCCATCATCATTATTTATTACCACCACTCATAAATACCCTATGTAATACCCCCTTTTTTTTCTTTCTTTCCCCCACAGTTCTCCCCCCCCCTCCATTTTTGTTTCTTCCCCCTTACCATTATTTTCCAATCCACCATTACACAACCATCACAAAGATATCACACCATCCCAATAAACCGAGACACACAACTCCTATCATATCACACCACAACACCTCCCCCTACCACACCCCCCCCCTTTGCCTCCTCCCTATCCCCCATGTCATTTCCGCCTAGCCGCTATTCTCCCCACCACAATGACACAACGATGGATCCTTTTTCGTTCTTTTTTTCGTTTTTCGTTCTTTGTTTTGTACTGTCCCAAATGTTAAATGTGAATTTCTTTTTCGCCTGAAGAAGACCCAAGTGGTTGAAATGCATCTGTCGTGTCATGTGCTTTGTTTGTCTAAATGCATGCGTAAGAAACAAACTCTATTACTGAAAATTTACTTTGTTCGGCCGTCCATCCATTGCACCCCATTTTTGTTTGTGGGGGGGTGTTTTGTTTTTTTGAATTTTAGGTATCTAAGTCAACAACATTTGTACGCTTTACGAGGTATTCTAGTATCTTCCATATGAAGCAAGCAAATGAGCCAGTATCGAATACATTTAACAGCAGAAGCAACAGGATTTGAAATCGGACTAGTCTCGCCAAAACGAGTGCATATGAAGTATTCACAACTTTAAACGCTTTAAAGGACGAAACATGAACCGATTAGAAGAACGGAGAGCCGCTTTCTCAAGTCCTCTTGACTCAGAGAGAGAGAGAGAGAGAGAGTAGAGCGAGGAAGAGAGAGAGAGAGAGAGAGAGAAGAGAGAAGAGCAGAGAGAGAGAGAGGAGAGAGAGAAGAGGAGACAAACAGACTGAGACACAGGACAGAGACAGAAACACAGAAAGTGTCAACTTCATATTCCCCAAACCGACCTTGGAGAATAACCAAAACAAAACATACAAACCATCAACAAAAACAACAACCTTCATAATACATTAACGTTCCCGTCTTTTAGGCAGCAAGGGCATGCGATTGGTAGTTATTATCCTCTGAAGGTGCTTCCGGGAAAAGCTTTTTGCTCTCTCTCAAAAATTCATTAAAATCAACCAGGAATGTCGTACAACTTCTCAGGTTTGCAGGCGATCGCATGAAACGCCGGGTGAAATGTGATTACACTAATGTGTCGAAGTTCTGGTGCTATTTTTAGTCACAAAGCAGTAACACATAACCAAGTGATGTAGCATTGACGATAGGTAGCGCAACTGAGAGAATGTTTTATTTTCCTAAGAATCCTTGAAATAAAAGGAAAAAAGACGCACACACACACACACACACACACACAACACACACACACACTACAACACACTCACACTACAGCGCGCGCGCGCGCTGCGCCGCGCGCTAAGCGGCACGCACGCATGCACGCACAAACAAACACACACTGTTAAATGTTATCGCATCTGTTCTAGTCTGTTTCGATTCGTATACAACAGTTGGGATGAATTGTCACATTATTTTGAGAATATATATATTCTTAATAGCTAGTAATTCTACTAATTCCTTAGGGAGAAAACGACATCTTGCGGTTCCTGCTTGTCAAGATAAGTCTGATATGCCACATAACGATTATCCAGTTTTCGTTTGGAGGTCGTGTATGGACCTATGTAGGAAATCATGCTGAATAGAGCCAAAGTGTATTTAGTGAGTCCGAAATTATTTCTTGATTGTTGCATCAGGCGCGGTGGGATCACATGGCGCAAGCAATAGGCTGCAGAATTTTGGCGACAAGTGGAAATTACGGCTCCACATCCAGGGGATTTGTTCCTACCCCAGCCTTCTCTTTTTATTTTTTTAACTAAATTGTCAGGAGTGAGCAGAGCTTGGTATTCATACATTTCCTTTCGCTCCTCCGTTCCCATATGGGAACGTGTTGTTGTCTATTGTGACAGTAAATAGATCTGGGTCTGCAAGTTGATAATGTACAACAATTCGGTTGGGTTGGTGTAGGTGATCAATCTCTCTCGCCTTATCCTCTCTTTCCTGCTCAGTCTCTCTGTCTCTTCTCTGTCTCTCTTAGTCTTTCTCTCTCACTTCCTCTCACTCTCTCTCCATATATTTAGGAAATACATACAGACGTCAAGTGCTGGTGCGGCAGTTGCGAAGGGATTTTTCTTGTGATACACACACACACTCACACACACACACACACACACACACACACTCAACACACACAACAACACCACCCACACACCTTGTGTGTGTGTGTGTGTGGTGTGTGTGTGTGTGTGTGTGTGGTGTGTAGTGTGTGTTGTGTGTGATGACTTGTAATATTTTGAACTATCCTATAGTGGAGGAAAACACTAGCATGGTAACAATTCTATGTCATTACATACTTACTTAGCAAAACATTCCAAAAAGATTGAGTGGAGGGGTAGGGGGAACGGGGCACAAAGGAAAAAGAAACTAAAAATCAGGGAAATCTATTGTAAATTAAAACCCTCGCAACACAGATAGAATCATTGTAAACAATTCTGAAGACGTAACCATTCATATGCCTGCTCCAAGCCTTCGTTCACTGGATCGGACTCATCAGGGAGGCACGGCTATTTGGTGTATGTGCTCTCTAAGCATCAAGTGGAGATAGCCACCGTCTATAATTCTGTGGAATGCTCACCACCACGGTTTCAGAAACAAATCCAACAGCACTCCAAAACGCCAGCGAAGAATAATAATAAAAAAGTGGGTCATGAAATAAGTTTATGAACAAATTAAAATCATAACGTTAACAGTAGATATGTAAGGTAAATCTCTGGGCCTATGATTGAGGATCCGTTTCAAGATGTAAAGATCAAAAGGTGTCCAACAGTCAGAGTGGTCAGCTCTGCTGTTTAACAACCCAAGCATCGTCAACAGCTAAGAGTTGTGCAGAACAGCCTTTCTTCGGATCTTCGAAGAGATGCAATCACTAACAAATTGGCCATGCAATGTTATGTTCAACAACTTTGAAGTGGGGAAAAACAAGTGCAGGCTAGCTAACAATTCCTCAGTCATTACATTAATGACTTCGCAAAGATTCAAAAACAGAATGGAAAGGGGAGCGTGGAAGGGGAAGGGAGGGGGCATGGACAGAGAAAGAAAGGAAAAGAGAACAAAAATCAGGAAAATAAACTGCAAATATTAAACCTTCACTAACAGCATATGGAAACCATTGTAATCTATTCTGAAGACAGAACCATTCATATCACTTGCTCCGATGCCTTTCGTCCGCTGGGTCAGACTCATCAGGGAGGCAGGCCTTGATTGTATCTGTGCTCTCTATACATATGCATGTAGATAGA
>CM031618.1:36599509-36624509 GCA_018398815.1 Conus ventricosus
ATGTAAAACTTCCTGTGTTATTTCATTAATGAATAAAGAAAACAAAACAGGACTACAGACAATCGCCCTGTTTCACACCAGAAGTACGATTCATATAGTCTGTTGAAGCAGCACCAGACTGCCCTCTTACCTTTACACAATCATACGCACTTATAACACATGTGTAGAGTATCACATGAATACCGTTTTTAGCAGGATAGGCCACAGCAAAGTTCTATTGACTGAATCAAAAGCCTTCTCAAAGTCAATAAATGTAACATGTAATTTACGACTTAAGCAAAACTGTTTTTGTATAAATCCCATTAATGTGAACGTGTGATCAACCGTAGAATAGTTTTTCTTAAACCCAGCTTGATATTCTCTGCTAATGTTATTCCACCCATTCCTGTAATCCCCTATTGATAATAGCATAGTATAGTTTTCTGCAGACGTTACACCACGAAATGCCTCAGTTATTATTCGGATTGTCTGCATCCCTCCCCCCCCTTTTTTTTTACAGTGGGATGACAATAGATTTGGACCAACATCTGGAATATACCCCTTGATCAAATAAGGAATTAAAGAATTTAACCAAATAATCTAGGAATATGTTTGACTAGTAAGTAGTTTTTATCAGTTCACCTATGATTCCAGCTGGTCCAGCAGCTTTGCGGGGTTTTGCCTTACTCAGAGCAACTAATACTTCTTCTTTGGAAATGGGACGGTTTAGATTATCATCGTCGTAATCTGTTTCATTTATATGATTTTCATTTCCCTGATCATTATGAGAACCAGCGTTTCCTTCAAGCACATCTCTAAAATGATGAAACCGTATTTCTGGACTTATCTAATTTACAGGTTGTTTTCTTTTTCTTGAAATCTTCTTAATACAGTCCCCAATTTTTTTTCTGATTGTTTACAGGTTGAAGCAATTCTGTAAACAGACCATCATTATATATTGTTAATCTTTTCTCTTTAAAAGATGTTTGCATTCTCGCCCCCTTTGCAGTAGGCCATACGAGACAAAGAACGTCGAAATTTCTTCAACAAATTACGAACACTTCTTTTGTTAGCTCGGCATTCTATATCAAACCAACCGTCTTCTTTTTTTTACCTTTACCAATACAAACCTGTTTCTTCGTAAATTCCAATGCCTCTTTTATACAAGAATTAAACATATTCAATGCATTATTAATGTTGATATCAACCAGTCTCACTGCCTCTTGCATACCCCCTCGCATTTCATCGGAAAGAATTACATCTTCAAACAAATCAGCGTGAGCTTCGATCCAGACAATTTTTTTTAATTGTATAGCGCCTGCTGTTTACCTGTGAGGACTCGTAGTCATGACATCGGGAAGTGAACGTCAAGTTTAAAGACATGTGGTCAGAGATTTGATTCTCTCAGTCACACACATTTCACAGTTATAAGAAAAGATAGAAAACAAATCACAAGACATCAAAAAGTAGTCATTAACACTGCTACCGCTGTCGGATATATATATATGTGTTGCGACCTTGAAGGTCGCCCTTACACACACCATTTAAAGCACACAGTTTCAAAGTAGTACACATGTTAATTAGCAGTTTTCCGTAATTGTTCAAGACAGCATCTTCTGAATTTCGGACATGCACTGGTCCACTTTTATATTGATCAGTGTATGGAGACATACTTTTCTCAAAATCACAAGAGAAATTTGAGACTCTTCAAGTCACAGCACATTATCACATCAAGTTCATTTTTAACAAAAAGCAAACAGTCACACAGAAATTCTTCTTACAAGGAAACTCAATTTTCCTTATCAAAATGAGAATAGTATGGCGACCCTCCAGGTGGTTTATATGCACATACAAACATGGCATGTTTTTATGGTGCCAAGCAAAGGTTTGCAAACTATAGAAGCACGGAAGAAATCAGATACAACATCCACAGGTATGAAATAGGAACAGATCTCGTTTTTTAACAAGGCACACCAGTCCACCGGAACGCCAACCACATGTCGTAAACTTTAATGCATGTGTACAATAAACTTTGTATGCAGAGAACACAGCCGACTGAAAAACGTCTACGCAAATCTCGACACAAAACATATGAAGCCAACACTGGACACATAAGAAATAAAATCGTTGTTATGCATTTTAGAGAGAGAGAGAGAGAGAGAGAGAGAGAGAGAGAGAGAGAGAGGAGAGAGAGAGAGAGAGAGAGAATCAAAATTCACCAAATCTGCTGGACACCATGACATTCCTGTTACGATGGAATAGGATTCTTCAAATGCAGGTGAATTCTGATTTACAGGTTTAAGATCTTTCTGTTGTTTGTTCTTCTCAATATCTGACTGCTCAAGACCCGGAAGGTACGGCACTAGATTATTGATTCAGTGTACCTATTTCGCTGAATGTAAGTATTGTGCAAAAACATTGTCATTCGTAGCCTGTGGGACCTTCTTGCGTCCATAGGCGAGAGGGTATTCTATCTCATCCTTCGCTCGTCTTTCATTCTAATATATACCTGTTCTGTTCAGGCAGACGGATGTGATGGAATTTAGAAAGGCACCACTAATAGCTTCGTTTTTAAGTTCTGCGAGGATGGAGAAGTGCTAATTGGTAAATACACTTTTTTCCCTGTTGGAGGAGTGCACTAACATCCTCTGGGCAGTGACGAGTCATCTCTCTTGGTCAGATGCGGAACGCTCCCACGCTCTCGATCTGACAAAGGTGTTTGACTACATGGATCGGAATGGCCTTTCGAAGAACCTACACAGATTCTGTGTGTTTTGAGAAGTTCATAACACTGATGTCCCTCTTTCATGACGGCTTGCAGGTAAGAGTACAGGAAAATAGAGATGCAAAAGACCACTTCTCGGTCCGAATCGAGTAAAACAAGGCTTTGTCTTGGCGACAAATGTTTACTAGATTTTGTTTTCGTTTTCTTTTTAAAGAAACATTACATGCATAAAAAACAGCCATACCACTGACTTTAATGTCTCATTATATGTTACACCCAATCTACTGATATTAGATATGAATACATGGATCATGACTGATACTATATGTTAAAAATTCAGGTCAGCTTTATTTCTAAACATGTTTCTGAATGTTGTATGTAGTTCTATGTAGAACTTGATACTAAGATTTGATCATCCAAACATTCATTTTGGTTCAACGTAGTTTATTTTCCACGCAAGTATGGCAACAATTCTTATAGAATGAAGAAAAACAGTTCACGAAACGGTTACTTTTAGGTATGGATTTTTTAGTTTACATTTGTAAAATGACACCTTGCCAAGAACTATCAATCGCCACACACACACACACACACACACACACACACACACACACACACACACACACACACACACACACATGGGATTACGAACATGTTTCTGGCAACACTAAATATTACAGTATTTTCTGAAATCTGTACATTTGTTCAATGAACGCATTTTGTTTTAATCGTTCCTCAAAGTTCACCCAGAAATGTTCAGAACAATTGCATCACCACATCACATGTTCAATGCTCTCATTTGATTCCATGCAGATATGGTGAAAAATTGTTGTTCTCGATTCCCATTTCCTTCGAGACAACATTGATTCCTAAATTTCTGTGGACAGTGCGCACTTGAAACTATTTTGGTCACATACTTTGTGTCTTCTGTATCTTATAACAAACCCTTTTTACCATAGACTATCTGTTCCCAGTTTTGCCGACTACCTTAAGGAGGGTTTGAGCTGCCTGTTATCTATCATAAAAATATGGCAGTACTTTCTGCACCTTTCTGATCCTGCAATTATTATTTTCAATGCGTGTGGAGCACTGCGTCGGATTATCTGGAATACTAAGCTTAGTTGTCTGTAAACACTCACACACACACACACACACACACACACACACATATGAGGAATGAGTTGAAGACTTTACGAGAATCTCCGTAACCCCCTCTGACCTCTGTCAGTCTACTAGACAAATGAGGACAGAGCAAAGCAGTGTTCTAAAAATTCATAGTTATTTTTTCAAATAGGAAAAATACTACATTTAAAACAGTAAGTCAAGGGCGAGTTTGACAAACTGCGCTCTCTCGTCCACACGCTTGCTTTTAGCACGTGCCCTGACCCACTTTCCATCCCACACACGGGCTTGGCAAACACAGACAAAGCCGGCCATCCTGACCAGCGATGAGCGGTATACAGTGGTTGAGGCTAGCACGCGTATGACGGAGATAGACAACATGCGTGATGTGTTGGTCTGGTCCCACCACTCACACAGAGCACGAAGCGAAGCAGAGCAAGAAAATACTGCCTGCTCTTTGGTGACTTTATTCCTGCTGACAATCTACGCCTCCATTTTACTCACTATCCCCTTCATCGCCTAAAGCTACTCTAACTCCTGCCCCATCTAAATTAATCCCGCCTATTCCCTCTTTTCAGCTAGACACCACATCTGGTGGGCTCTGCAGTCATGAAATATGGGCTGGTACACCCATGGGAACGCTCCAGTGGATGTTCTGTCGTGTCACATCCAGTGGCCATTACAGAATGGCATCTGCCAGGGAGCAGTTATGTCCCTTCACGTGTTCATGGAATGCCCTGTGCGTACCTGCACCCTATGTGAACACAGCGCAGGCTTCCAAGGGTGGTGCAGGATTGCTTCCAGCTGGTTTGTTTGGCAGTTGAGGACAGTACTTCTCTGGGTCCTACCCGCACCTTCCGGTGTATCTTTTTTCTTTCTTAATCCCGCCTATTCCCTCTCCTCAGCAAGACACTACATCCATGTCAGTTGCTAAAAGAGTTACCAGTGACAATATAAAAAAAAAACATGAGCATATTTCGGCGGCAGGGAACATGCATGCAGAGTGCCGCAGCCATGATGGCTGTGTCTCCAGGGCTGAGTTCCAGCAGACAACACAGTTTCTGCAGGCTTCGTGCAGCTCTACATGAAGTTAGAGAGTCGTTCAACATTAACATAGATGCCATCACAAATCAGTTACTGCACTTTTAGTCCCCCCAAAAAAAACCGCCCAAGCACCCCTACTCTGCCCTTCAAATCACCAAGTCCCTTCCAAGACCACATCTCCCAAATCATCTTCCCCCGGAATCACTCATCCTCTCAAATGCCACTGCCCAAGAAGGTAATGAGGGTAATGCTGAAAGTGGACATAGTACAGGCATGTCAGATTCCACACCAGTATCTGAGTCCCTTAGTCAGCCGGACACCATAACGCACCCGTGTGTGTGTGTGTGTGTGTGTGTGTGTGTGTGTGTGTGTGTGTGTGTGTGTGTGTGTGTGTGTGTGTGTGTGTGTGTGACAGAGAGAAGAGAGAGAGAGAGAGAGAGAGAGAGAGAGAGAGAGAGAGAGAGAGAGAGAGAGAGAGAGAGAGAAAGAATGGATACAAAAACTGTGCGGGCAGATGCATGTATGCACTTTGTCATTTTCTCGGATGCAGGGGAATACAAATTTGAAGGCCGGGAGAAAATTAGCTCCAGTCTTCATATTTCGAAGGCGAATGACATCTGTGGAGATGCTGGTCATCTTGCTATTCAGCCAGATAAGAATATCACCATCACAGAGGCCAATGTGTCATTCTGTGATTCTCTGAAAACATCATCACATCAAGGAATTGTCTACGGGACATGTGGGGGTTTCACTCTTTTCTGTGCAGTAAAAATATTGGTACCGCCAGGCTGGTATGCACGTGCTCGTGTCCATCGATTGTCCTACTGGTGTGGGTCTAGGAAGTGGAATACAAACATAATGACATGTCAAACAGGGAGGAGTTTGCGTATGTCCTGCGACAATCATGGACTTGAGGAGATGTTTTTCTATACGAACACAAACTGCCTGGAAATAGTAAACAAAAACAAATCTAGAGTTCAAGTTGATGTAAAACCGATGAAGACTATAAGAGTAGTCACAGCAAATGTTTCTGAAAGTTCGGGATATGTTACAGTGCCCAGTCTATTTACTACGGAATATATTCAGGAAACAATAGAAGCACCATCTGAAAGAGTGATTATGCTCAGTGTTCGGCAAGCATCACACGTTGCTGCTTGCTACCATGACATGAAATTCCACGTGATTTACAAAGAACTGATTACATCTGATCGACGTATAACAGACATGTGCATCGACTGCTTTGCACCTGCAGCTGTCTTTGTTACCGTATATATTAAAATCATATTTTCATATAATGCAGATGCTCATCCGCACCTCAAAATATACTTTGCGATACTTCCTTTAGACAGAAATCCACAGAAAGTGCCCAGTGGTCTGTTCAACTGCTCTGTGGGGCATTACCGTGAATTTCAGGAACACGTGCATTGCAATCAAAAACCAGAATGTGAGGACGGACGTGATGAGACAGAACATTGTCCTTTCAGCAGTCCTGGATGTCAGGGTCTGGTGGCTTCACGTAATAAATGTTTTAAATTGATCATGGAAATGTCAATAATGCCTCAAGAGTTATTTGGTTACAGGTGCCAGGAAAGCGGTGGTATACTGGCATCAATAAAAACAATACAAGAACAAGAAGACTCTCTCCATATGTTGGAAAAGTTTGACTCTTTCCAGATCATTTTAGGGTACACAGCAGGATGGCACAAAGTACTCTTTATCTACAGTAAGTTTCGGAAATGGTCTGACAACGCCTTGATCTATTTAATGAGCACTAGACTGTCGTATCGGTTTTTACCACAAAGGAGAATTACGTTTCTGAGACTGGACTCATGGGAAGCCAATCAAAGCGCGGGGATAGTCAGCGTAAACGTATTGTGTGAAATACGATTGCCAAAACTTAGTGTGCCTCTTGCTTTGATTACAGGGGCTGTTTACCACTTCCTTAACCTCATTATAACAAACACACTGCAATGGTTGATTAGTTGTCCAAGCAATAACATAGTACATATGTTCATGTCTTGTGATCACAAAAGCCGTTGCAAGGAGAACTGCTTACTAAATTCCATGCACCAAAACAAAACTTACCAACAGAACTCTGAGCAGGGTCTGTCTGTGAGAGGTACATTGCCAAGCTATGACGTGTTCAGATGTGATGATGGCATCACCACACTGCAGTACACACTGGTATGTGACTTCCGCCCTGACTGTCAGGATCACAGCGATGAATCTTTCTGTGAGCACTCACCATGTCAGGGGTTTGAGTGCTCTAATGGTCAGTGTGTATTACACAGCCAGCGGTGCAATGAATTTTCAGACTGTGTAGATGATTCGGATGAGAAGAACTGTCCTGAGTCCATTGATAACCCATGTCCCTATTGTGCCCAGGTCAACAACGACGACATAAAACAACGACTCTATATCAATTTAGACGGCACGGGGTATTTTACATATCAAACCACAATAAATGAAGACTCCTGTCCTAGTAGCCATTACCAATGCATAACTGAACTGTTGATCTGTCTTCCTGTCTACACAAGATGTAATGGGTTTTCAGACTGTACTTATGGAGAGGACGAACAGGGCTGTGAGACAGTCACATGTGTTGCACTGTACCAATGTCGAGACTCCAGAGTGTGTGTGCATGGGGACCATCTCTGTGATGGCTGGGCTCAGTGTCCACAACGAGATGATGAACTGATCTGTGATTTTACTTGTCCCCAAAGTTGTGAATGTCAAGGTCACTCATTCCTGTGCACTGACCCTTTTCTTGCTGAAATCTACCCTCATCTTCGACACCTGGATGCCACAGGCTCCCAAATGTCTTTCAGTGATTTGACGAAAAATCCCTATATAGTTCGGTTACGTTTGTCGCATTGCAAAATATATAATATTTCGCGCATAAAACTCACCAACCTTCTACACATAGATATTACGAATAATCACATCAAAATAATTGATGTGGTTGTCTTTTATGAGTTGCCAAATGTACAAACTATACAGCTCATGCACAATCCTATAACTAACATAGTGAATACAAAAATAAAACAGATACATTACGCACTAAGGACTTTGGATATATCAAATGTAAGAGTTAAAATTCTGAGCACAGTGTTATCCGCATTTCTGCCCAATATCAAACACTTCAATTCATCTTTTTCTGCCATTGAATCTATCAGATTTATGGGGTGTAAAAACATGCCACTACTGGATGAGCTAGATCTACAAGGAAATCCAATATCTGACTTTCCTTTTGATTTATTCTCAAAGTCAAATCATTTAAGTAACGTGATTGCTCCAAACTATCAGTTTTGCTGCAAGGATGTACTTCCTAGACAGGCGAAAAGAATAAAGTGTTCGACACCTCAGACTGTGCTTGCATCGTGTGCTACACTACTACCAACAGAACTGTACTTGATTTTCTTTTGGTTTCTTAGTGCCTCTGCTCTTCTAGGGAACTTTCTTTCCCTTGTTGTTTTGCTAATGGTTAAGAACACATTTGCATACACTTTCGTTATAGCCTTGACCCATCTACAGGTTGCTCATATGTGTATGGGAGCTCATACAAGCATTACTGTGGCAGTAAACGATATGTTTCATGGATATTACCTGCTAGTAGAAAAATCATGGATCCAAAGTGAGACTTGCAAAGTGGCAGCTTACCTTTTCATTTTGTCCAGTGAAGTGTCCATCTGGATTCTTTGCTTCATTGTGATGGATCACTTTGCCATCTTGTCTTGCCGGAAAGTTTCCCGGGGTATTCTCGACAGGTCACCAGCTGGAGTCTGCTCATCACTGTGGTTCGTGGGCGCTTTGTTGGCGGTCATACCGCTTCTTCCTGGTCGCTCACACTGGGGTCTTCAGGGTCAGTCTGGTCTGTGTCGCCTGGCTTTGTCTCATTACCACGACTCTTACCAAAGGTTTCGTTGGTTTGTGGTTAGCGTGATAGTGAACTTTATTTTCTGTTTCATTATGGTGGCTGGTCAATTTGTTATATAAAGGCGGACCCCACATTATAGAATAACACTTGATCAGACCAAAAGACCGTACTATTCCTCGGTTCATCTGGTAGGGAAGCTGCTGGCTGCAAACGCTTTCTGTTGGTTTTCGTTTGGTGTGGCTGCAGTGATGTCATCAAAGGGTAATGTTGTCTTTAACACAATCTATGACACATTGGTTGTGTTTGTGTTACCTCTCAATTCTGCTCTTGATCCACTTCTCTGTTTGTGGAGTGTGATCACAGACAGCCGTGGGCAAGCACGCGAAAAGAAACTCCTTCAAGTTCTCAGGTCAAGAATTGCCCAACCAAAGCAAACAAAATATATAAATGCAATGAATGAATGAATGAATGAATGAATGAATGAGTAAATGGATAAGTAAATGAATGAAAGAATGATTCTTTTTACAAGATTAGATCGTCATCCCTTCACACACACACACACACACACACACACACACACACACACACACACACACACACACACACACTCGCGCGCGCGCACGCATGCACTCGCGCACGCCCGCACGCACTCAGGCACCCACTCACGCACACACGCACGCGCGCTCGCACACGTATGCACGCACACGCACACGCACACACAGACACACACACACAGACACACACACACACACACACACACACACACACACACACACACACACACACACACACACACACACTCGGGATATCGATCTCTTGCACATTTAGGTAATGAATGCATATCTTATCATGAGAGACGGGTCTTGAACGCAATGAACAAACAATATCAAATAAACTTAAATCACGCGCGTGCGCGTTTGTGTGTGTGTGTGTGTGTGTGTGTGTGTGTGTGTGTGTGTGTGTGTGTGTGTGTGTGTGTGTGTGTGTGTGTGTGCGTGTGTGCACTAAAGATTTTATTCCCCTGTTCTTTTCTTTCTTTCTCTTTCCATTCATTCATTTATCTAATTTTGTACTCACAAAGAAATTCTTCCTGGGAATATTAAGAAACAACTGCAACTGTCACGGACACTTCGCCGTGCCGCCCCTCCTAAAAAATACTTTACCTAGCAAATATCCATGATACAATGACAAATACAAACACAATACACACACTCACAAGACAACGTTTCCATAACGAGCAAGACCTTCGTTTTACCAGCAATGAAGGTCGGGGTAAAGTATTAATGCATCCCTACACCCTTGAGTGCGAGGCTTCCATAGAATGCCCACAAGCCAAATGAGTCACATGCGGGAGGATCAAGTCATAACGTGTTACTCGTGCTGTTGTTGTGTTGTTGTTGATGTTGTTGTCGTTTTGTTGTTTGTTGTTGTTGTTGTTGTTATCATTACTACTACTACAACTACTAGTACTACTGCTACTACTTCTACTACCACTACTACTTCTATATTACTACTACTCTTGTTATGATGTAGTTGCTGATGTTGTTCTTGTTTTTGTTATTCGTTTTGTTGTTGATGATATGTTGTTGTTGAAAAGACCAAAGCTGGGACAGTGTGCGATTGTACAATAGTCAGATGCTGTGTCTTTACTCTGGACCACAGGAGCAGAGCCCTGCGATAGATCCTCTGTGTACAGCAGCTGCTATGTCCCAAGGAGTCTCGATAGTAGTGCTGTTCCAGTTTATGAAGAAACAGGGACCTGTCCTGACAGCTATTGTGTTCCAAGGAGACCACAGCAATGCCAAAAATACAGTTAAAGAAATCGAACCTGGTTAGTGTGTAAGCTATACCAGCTCGGTTCTGAAAGAGGAAAGATTTTTATGAAATGAGGAGGTTTAAGGTTTAAGGGAAAAAGGGAAATGTGGAAAAGAGAAGCGGAAGTAACAAGGTGAGGAAATGACACGATTCGTCCCCCTCCCTGCACCCTTGCACCCGGCTTTGGAAAGTGTTGCTATTCTTCCTAGACCACATTTCATTTTAGGTCTTAATGTCATGCACCGCTCTATCACGCAGTGATTTTCTGTTTGAAATAGGCCCCGGCAGCATGAAGACTGGAGTCGACGACAACGACGACGACGACGACCGACGATGCTGAAAATGACTGCCATGACGACGACGACAACGACAATTACCACGACGTTGACGACGACGATGACGCCGACATTGACAACGACGACGGTAGCGATGCCTTCTTAACTGTTGTAGCAGAGTTCTGGTGCACTAAACCGATTAACGCCAGAGTCGTAGGCTGCTGCGCCCTACTAAGCAATGTGGCAGCCGTTTCAATGCTTATGAAGGGGTGAATTCAAATTCAATTCAACGACTTTATATCACAAACGTGAAATTCAATGTGGCAACGTCTTTTGATTTTTAAAACACATAACACAATTATTAAAAAAAATCATAAAAAAAATACATATCCAATAAACAGCATTCTATTTATCTCATTTTATGTTATGCATTTAACACAACATATGCCAACACACATACACACCACACACCACACACACACAACACACACACACCCACACACACACACACACACGCACGCATGAATGCACGCACGCGCGGGCGCGCACGCACACGTGAGTTCAGTTCTCAATGTTTTCATTCGACATGAAAATAGAATCATTTGTTTAAAATTGGATGGACATGGGGATGAAACTTTTTTTTGTTTACACAGTCAAAAATTTTGGGGTCTATAACGTTTTCCCAGAGGGCCCAAAGTTCATAATACCGACAAAGATTTTTGGTGCTGTCGTCACAATCATCGGGCCCCTTTCAAAATGCTCTTTGTTCAAACAACACGTTCAAACTACTCGTCTCTCGCCACAATCTTGCTACAGACTTTACCACCTTTTTTCAAAAACATTCTTGCTCTTCACAGTTAGACTTCCATACCAACAGTAAAAGAGAAAGTTAAGATAGACTCAATAAAACATCTGTCAAACCCTTGCAGCACTTTTTTTTATTTACATTGAGGCTTCTGAGTTTTGAGGCAAAAGTTTGATTGACATTTTTTGTGGATAAAAATTAGTTTTTTGCTATAAAATTTAATTTGTCTCAATTATTGTACCTAGATATTTATACTCACTCACACGTTCAACTTTTCACCGCTAATAAAAAGGTCCGGAAAACTCTGGGGATTTTTCTAAAATCGATCAGCAATTCTTTTGTTTTTTTTGAACATTTAGGTTGAGATAATTGTCTTAAACACCAAGCAGCAAACATATTCACACGATCACAGTACATAGAATGAGAGTTTGGACAGATCCTGGAGAGCAGAGTCATCAGAATATTTCCAAGAGGAGTAGTATCATTGCAGCACAATCATTTGTGTATAGAGTAAACAACACAGGTAAAGAACAGTACCTTGAGGGAGCGTAGATTGTGTTACAATTAGATGAAATAGCTTGCTGAAATCAAACAGACTGTGCCCTATGACAAGGAAACTAATTATCCACAGAACAAGATGAGGATTAACATCATAAAACAACAGTTTTTGGGGGCCAAATAGTGAGGCTTGGATGTATTGAAGGCAGAAGAGAAATCAACGAACAATATGCGAAAAATGAACCAGGCTTTTCTAAAGAGAGTAGGCATTGTGGAGGGGGTGAGGTGGCTCATCGTACTTCGGTTTGGCTTGTATGCGTATTGATTTGGATCTTGATACGGAGCAGTTTCTAGAATAATTTGTTTTAGAATGAGTCTTTCAAAACATTTCATAACAATAAAATGAGAGCAACGGGGGGTTAATCATTGAGAGGGGACGGTTTGGTTTTTTCTTAGGCACTGGACAAATAAAAGATTTTTTCCACAAGTCAGGCACAAACAATCTTTTACAGACCATGAAAACAATACACTAAAAACATTGCACAACTGTGACGTAACAGGATTTTAAAAGCGCCACCCAATATTATCAGGACCTACAGCTTTCTTTGTTTTTGCTCAAGAAACGGGGGTCTCTATTCTTGTGCCTCAATCTTTACCTTTCGTTATCAGTTTTCTAGAAACACTACTAGAATCATGTAACTGTTCGTACAAGTTTTCTGTTACTTTCTTTAGATTATCTTTCAAATCGTCACGTTCAAAGCGGCAAAAAAATTTTGTTTAGCTTTTCCAAAAACTCTTTCTGTTCTTCTAAAGCCAGGGCTGATGCGGGATTGTTTTTTTTTTGTTTGACTGTGAGAGTTTTTAACCCTTTCCTGCATAGCCCTGTTTCCTTGTTGAAATTGAGGGTTCTACTTTCTCTTTATAAACATTCCGCTGTTCTTTAATTTTTTTTAGCAAGTACTTTTTGAACCATTTTCTGTCTGGTTTACTTCCCGTCTGAAAAAAGCAGCTTTCTTTTTTAAATTTTTTTGGAATCCCTTTGAGGGATTTTGTAATCCAAAGGGTTTTTTTGTTAGGAAATATTTTTTATATCTTTTGGGGGGATGATCAGTCTTCACAAAAAAATATGTAACTCGACACGACATCGGTAGCTTCACTAACAGTGTACATTTAAGTTATAAAAAACATCCCATTCAGTACATTCAAAGCATCCTCTCAGTTCTTTACACTTTCAGGCGTTTCCCCACTTTCACACATTTAGTAATAATAGGGTTTAGTCTGTATTTTGGGTCTATACTGAGGCAAAAAGGAAAATAGTAGCATGGTCTGAATTTCCAATGGGAGGAAGAGCTATGGATTTGTAGGCGTGAGGAATGTTGCCATAGCACAGATCAATAGTTTGTTTTGACGGGGTGGCAAAATGTAAATATTGATATAGGGCAGGAAGAGAAGTACATAAGTCACAGTGATTAAAATCACCAATACAAGATTTTGGTGCATCAGGATTGATCAGCTGCAAAAAAACGGACAACGTCAGCGATGTCAGCGGCAGCACGTGCAGCACAGGCGGAGGGGTGGACATAACACACTGTCACAAACAGTGGCCGAACTCACGCGGCAAGTATCGAGGTCGGAGCGGACACAGATAGCAGTTCAAATCCGGCGAGCAAAGCTGCTTTCGCACTGTCACTGACACCTGTCGCACACTTCTCGTTTATGTACAGGCACACGCCGCCGCCACTGTTTTTAAACCTGTTACTGTTTTATCTCTGTCTGTCCTGTAGGGCACACAAAACCATCAATTCTTAAAGCTGTCGTCGGTGATATTGTCACAAAAAACCCGGTTTTTGTAAAGGCCATTACACAAGTGTCTCTAAAATCTCTCATAAAAAAGGGTACACGCTAAAAGTTCATCAAAGTTGACATTTCTTCCGTTAGGTTCGTTTGTGATCGCACATTGGATAGAATCATGGAGGGAAGGGGTGGTCTGTTCTTGTTTCGTCTCAGTCTTCTTCTCATCCCCCTCTACATCCTCTCTGTCTTCGTCTGTGTTGTCTGTCAGTGTTGTGGTCAGTGTTCCCCTTCTATCTTCTTGATCTCAACTGGGGAAAACCCTTGAAATTGCGAGGTAAAATTGGGCGTCAGCAGGGGGTCCTTAAAAAATATTAAACAGTCTCTTGAATATTTAGATTTCTGGTACCTGTACCTTGCTCTCGCCATTGCTGAAAAGATTGCACATCACGCAAATAAATTTCACACACAAAAATATCACGTCACAAGCACAAGGTAATCCTGGTTGTCCAGGATGGGGGGAAATCGTGATGGTATTGCTTAAGTGCTTAACACCCAAGGTTATCTCTGCACGCATCACGCATATGCACACTCATGCACCACCCAACATTCACCCTTTTCTGGGAGTGGGTGTCACGCATTCGTTTTTTCTTAACACGACTGGAACAAGAAATTCAGTTTCTATGCTACTTATAATTACGCATGAACAATCCAATCACACAAAATGGAATAATCAAAAACATAAAGACCAAGACTTCCTAATCGTGGGTTATAAAAGAAAAAGGCTTCTTATGGCCAGGTTTCACACACACACAACCCCTTTCACACCACACCACCAGTTCTTGACACGTCACTTCAAGTTTTTTCAGCCCCTGGGTGATGGTGACACACTTGGTTGACTGGCTCCAGTTTCAGGGGCTGGGGTTGTGGTCGTCTCTGGAGCTCGACGTAGAGATCTTGTCTTGTCTCTTTCACCCACCTCTGGGCGTCAAAACTCAGTCTTTTCTTTTTCAGCTTGTCTTTTGCCTAAGACCTTGCTGTCTCTTCTGTCTCCAGACCACGTGTTTCTCAACCTTCTCTGTCCTGCTCACTCTTCTCTGTTCTACTTTCCCTGTGGTATTCTTCTCCTCCTCTCTCACGTTGTTCTCCCTCAGTTTTATAGGGATGGACAGAAAGGATTTCCCTTTGGGGGCCCTGCCTTTGTCCATGTTGCTTTTTCATCACCTTGTTCACAAGTACACTGAATTCCCCTTTTGCAACATTCTTCCACACATCAGCATTTACACACATCCCTACTTAACTGCTTAGGAAACAGCCACTTGGCACCAAATGGACATCGAAAAAAACCGCCGACTCCGGGAGCCACTTTAACACAGTAATAATCCTAGAGAAAGCTATGACAACAACGTCCACGCGCATTCAACCAGCCTGACAAAGCCTCAACACAGTGCCTTATGGCAATACCATCTGAACAAGCCCAAGACTCCTGCTCTTCAAGGTCTGTTTACAAAGCATCCTCAGCTGACTGAGTATTTAGCGCCTATGCGATGCTCCGAGGTCCTAGTGGTTACATTTCCGTCCCTTTCGCTATCGGGAGGTTCGAACTCGGGAGGGTCCTCACGACCTTAGGTGCCATCTGTCCTCCTTGACACAGGTTGACTGTATGCGCTAGGTGAGTGCGTACTGCTAATTGGCCCATCACCTCTTTCTCTACCACGTGCGGCATTTCTTTCCTCTAAAGTGCTTAAGGCCCTTTTTGAGAGGTTTCACTCCCTTGACACTGATAAACCACAGAACAGCGACCCTGATCGCACATAATAGTGCGTGTTTCCATAAGTGCGGGGTATACCAAAGAAAAAAAAATCCTGGCAAAAGAGCCATCAAACGTCTGCAACACAGCAGGCGACCCCTCACCTTGTGGTAAGTATGGAAGCCACTGCTGAAGTGCATGACCTGGCCGTCCTTGATTGGGGCCACACATTAGTGTTGTTCCAGATAAGTCATGAGCACTCCTCATTCGCACTTCACCAGGACATCATGTCACAATATAGTATCGGATAAACCGGGATTACTCCTTGTCTTCTTTTCATTCACTGGGGTAGCATGTCGACCTTGTGCCACACAAACCACGAGATACACCAGCTCATGCCTTTGTCATTTGCTTTAAAAACATGCTATACATGTTATCAAACATTAACTAAACAGAGAAAGACGTCGACACCCCCTCTCATTCGTGGGATTGCAAATCAATATAACAACACCCAGCCCTAACACGGAACAAAGAAAGATCCGCTTGTATCAGTCGCAAACACGATCAGTCCTCAAATGCCGTCGACGAATTAAATTGGTGCATAGACTGCTGCCCCTCCTTTTCATAAATCAAATGGCAACTATGAAGGAACATTCATTGTCAACATCAACAGCATAACTGGCCCAAAAGGAAAAATTAACGTCTAATCCCATGACATCTGCCAGTCCACAAACTTGGTGTAGGGACTGAGATGCAGCCTTTGCTGAAAGTTGTACGTTGGAAGACACATCGCACCCTCAACGAACGCTTTGTGGAGCACTTCAGAGCCATCCATTTGACCCATCCCACACCAGCGGGGATTCATTTCGATCCTGATTGCCACAGCCAGACCCATGTCTCCGTCACTGCTGTTTGGCAAAATTATTCCTCAGCTCCAGAAAGGAAATTCGTGGAGTCAACGGTCATCTCTCGCCTTGGTACCACAATAATCCTGATGGACTCAATTCCACAACTGTTTTAATCATTCTAGCTTACGACAGTAAATGCCACAACAAGCCTGAGGATGATTGGGAAGTATGTGACACATCACATAATTCTGCAAAGAATGAAGTACATTGCACAGCATCCATTAACAGCAAAGACATAAATCTCAACATCGACTCGGGTGTCAAGTGCAACATACTACCTTTGCATCACTTCAGACAATTAAAGCAAATCAAGTGATCAACAAGGCAAAATCTGTGAATTTGGCTGCTATGGTGGTGAACGCTTCTCTACATTAGGTACAGTGGATCTATGCAAACTTGGTGATGTATCTGAAGTGGTTATTGGCAGACAAGCTGCACCTATTCTGGGTCTGAATGATTCTCTGCGGCTAAGGCTCACTGAGTTAGACAAAACGTCCATGAAGTTGATACTGATGTTGAGGGTAACTGCAGCGAAGAGATGCTTCATGAGTTTGCTGACTTATCCGATGGCCAGCTGGGAACGCTCCCTCCCACATATGTCATGAGAATCGACCCCTGTGTACAACCTATCATCCAGCTAGCTAGAAAAATACCTCAAGCCATGGAGAAGAAGGTCAAGAATAAAGTGGATAAGGTGGCGCAGAAAGGCGCAATCATTCAAGAAACTGAGCCCACCGCAAAAAAGAATTGTGACGATCAGAATTTGCTTGGACCCCAGGAACCTGAATAGACCGCTCTACCCAGTGCGCACAGCTGATGACGTGGCCTCAGGATTGGACTTGCAAAAGTGTACTCTACACTCGATGCAGATCAAAATGGACAAACAGTCTCTCGCAGAATCACATTCAGCACACCATTTGGCAGAATAACGTTTATTTGGAAGCCTTTTTGGAATAAATACTGCCAACAAAGTGTTCAGCAAGCTCTCAAACGATAGTTGCAAGGTGATCCATGCGCCATTATCATTGAAGATATCCAGATTTGTGGCTCCACATTTGAGGATCATGATCCACACTTCAGGAAACTTCTCAATCGAACACGAGAAATAGGCTTAAGGATGAACCTGAGATAATGCAAATTCAGAGCCAGGAGTGTTACACTCGTGGATCACAAATTCACTGCAGAAGGATTGAAACCCAACCCTGAAAAGACAGAAGCAGTCAGAACCGTGCCAGTAGCAGAGAATCCAGCAGCACTCCAGAGATTCTTGAGAACGATGGACTACCTGAACAAGTTCATCAAGTACTACAGCGAGAAAACCGCCATACAACGGGATTTCCACAGTTCGGTGCTGGAGTGACACTCATTAGTAGGCTTTTAAAAACCTGTATAACCTCACAAGCACACCAGTCCTGAAGTACTTAATCCAGCAAAACCCGTTGTCTTCTCAGTCGACTCATCAAAAAATGCCCTCTGGACGATGCTCCAGTTGCATTGAGACCTAAAGAGGCCTTTCTGGTGCTGAAACCCGATATGCTCAAATTGAAAAGGAGCTGCTGCTCCTCTTTTCGCCTGTAAGAAGTTCAATTACATTGTGTATGGACGGAGAGTACCAATTGAGACTGATCACAAAACTTGATCTCCATTGTGAAGAAGCCTCTCCATGCTGCCCCTGCACGACTTTAAAGGCTGCTGCTCTAGCTTCAGAGATGCAACCTGGCGTTTGTCTAAAAGATAGGGAACGAACTGTTCCTAGCAGACACACTATTAAGAGCATATCCTGACGAATCTCGAGAAGAGGCTGACTTTGACTACGACGCCATTACAGGCCTGTCCATTTCCCCTTCCAGAATGACTGAACTTCAGCAGCAAACACTTGCAGATTCTACCTTGCAAAAACTCGCAAGAAATGGAAAGACCAGACCACGTAAGTGGTGTATCAGATGAAATAAAATCGTTCTTCCCATTACGAGACGAGCTGGTGATTGAAAGTGATGTTACATTGAAAGTACAATGGGCAGTTGTCCCTACGTCTCTACAGTCGACCTACATCACCATCCATCATAAAGATCACATAGGCCTGGAGACTAGGAGGAAACTGGCCATTGCTGTTGTCTTGTGGCCGAATATACGTGAGAACATTGAGAATGCAGTCTCTCAGTGTTCTGCATGCAACAGCCTCAATGATCACCAGCAGAAGCAACTACGTACAAATCACCCAGTCCCTGACCTCATTGGGCCAATCGCTCAGCAGACATCTTTGCCTGGGACAACCATCAGTACTTTGTAGCTGTGGACTCATTCTCAGCTTGGTTTGAATTTGAGCTGCTTTCCAGGACTTCGCATTGTTCAATTATGACCATGATGAAAGAAAAATACTATTCGCTACCCATGGCATTCCAGAAGAAAACAAGATGCAAAGCATATAAGCATACTCACAGTTTATCTTGAATACGCGTGTACATGTCAAGAGCATGTTTACTATGGAATAACAGTTTTAACGGTTATTTAACCGAGGTACACTTTTGAAACTGGTAGTTTAGTCCTCACTGGGTTAAAGCCTATGTACCTACCAACTTTCATCCAGATCGGACAATATGTCAAGAATAACGTTTTTTAATGGTCAGATTTTGAAACACTATTTGGAAGTGCCATTTGTGTTTGATGACCTTTCTATACACCAAATGTCATTAAAATCCACCGATATGTAAAAAATAACGGCAAAATAACGGTTTTAACGGTTATATAACCGATGTACACTTTTGAAACTGGTATTTTAGTCCTCACTAGGCTAAAGCCTGTGTACATACCAAATTTCATCCAAATCGGACAATATGTTAAGAATAACGGTTTTTAACGGTCAAATTTTGAAACACTATATAGAAGTGCCATTTGTGTGTGATAACCTTTCTATATACCAAATACCATTAAAATCCACCTACATATAAGAAATAACGACAAAGTAACGGTTTTTAACGGTTGTTTAATCGATTTTCAGCATTACATCACTTACATAAGGAAAGAGGCTCCGATTTGTCACAAGATCAACCAAACCACTTATAAATCGAACAAGTTCTTTCTGATATATTCCATAAAGAAAAAAAATGTTTTGGGCCGTTATAGCCGTTAGTAACGGCTATTCCGGTAAAATAAAACATCGGGCATCATCCGTGACCCATAATGAAGATACCTACAAATTTTCAAAAAGATCGGCCGAGAAGTTTTGTCTGGAGCGAGTGGAACACATTTTGACCACGGACAGACAGACAGACAGACACACACACACAGACAGACACACAGACAGCATTTCTTCGTTCCTATTGTAAAGTACTCCTTGTTCTATAAGAACTGCGAGTACAAAAACCCCACATTACTGACAAAGGCACACAGTTGACCAGCCGAGAAATCAAACTGTTTGCCGGAAGAAGAACTTCACTTATGTCAAAAGTTGCCCACACGACTCCCAATTTGATAGTCTGGCTGAACATGCTGGCGAAATAGCTGCTAGAGAAGAGAAGGACATATCATTCTGATGTTATGCCCGGTCTTCTCAACTTAATGAATACACCCAGGGGTAGTATAGGCTCGCCTGCTCAACGATTACTGTCCAAGAGGACCCGCACAACACTCCCAAATTCAACAAAACTACTCAAACGCCAGCCTCTGAATGCAAGAAAGGTGTCCTCGAGGCTCAAGAAAGACTGTCAGCATCAAAAGAAATCCCATGCCAAATATACGAGGAATTTGAGACCATTGAAACCTGGTGAAGTCGTCAGAATTCAGAGAGACAAAGGCTTCCAATGCCTCGCTACAGTCAAAGCACCTCGCGGTGCTCCCAGATCCTGTGTGGTTGTTTCAAATAAAACCATGTACGTAACCGACGTCACTTGATCCCAGTCAATGAGCCCAAGCCATGCAACTCACAGCCAAGCTGCAACCCTTCCACCTATTTACCAGACCCACAGATCCATGGAGAGAAGCAGTCACCCAACGTGACCCATCATCATCATGTAGCAGCTAAGCCTGCTTCTTCTCTTTCCCGGACCCTGCCGACTGCTTTTCCCTCACACTCACTCCCCCGTACCCCAACCTTTGCACACATACACACACACATACACACACACACACACACACACACACACACACACACACACACACACACACACACACACACATCAGCGCTCCCACGTTTGTCCTCTTTCCCACCCACAGCAGCTCTTGGCTAGCACTGAGGCTTCATACCAGGCAGGCTCGTCACCAATACAGACCACAACAGTGGACCTGACCCCAGCCATGCCACAGCCAGCTGTGACACGCTATGGCAGAGCTGAGAAGTCAAACCCAAAATACGTTGACTTTTAAGCTGCTTGTTGCGATCCCCCAAGCCACAACCCTTAGTGGCGAGACTTACTATTTAAACGAATGGATCACTATGATCTACGTTTAAGACTGCTTTGGAAATCTCAGTCATGCTAAAAAGTTTAAGTCAGGAATTGGAAAATAGCCAGGTTTGTGATTGGCGTTGCTAATTTTCGATCACTGGAGATATTTTAATCATGATCTTAGAAATCAATGATTTTAGGGGAAAAAAAAGACTATTCACCATATCCTTATGTAATGTGATTATTTGCATTGTGATGTAACTGTCACATGTTACCAATTCAAACTGAAAGGCAATATCATCTTGGAGAAAAAACAAAACGTATTTGTTGTCATTGTGAAATGGATGCAATTGCAGACAGGTTTTATTGAATAAGGAATTATCAAAAATTCATCTGGACACTTGACTGAAATTTTAAGCCCACTTACCTAAGTCAGATCTTAGAGTTCTGTCTGTGGCATGATGTGTGTAAGTAAAACCAGATACTTTTCTGGCTAATTAATATATTTCACCCCTCAACAATCACACACACACACACACACACACACACACACACATACACGCGCGCGCGCACGCACACGCACGCACGCACGCACGCACGCACGCACGCACGCACGCACGCACGCACACACCCACACACACACACACACACACACACACACACACACAGTGTGTCCCCCTCGCTTTCACGTGCTAAATCACTGAGTTGTGACACGGCGGGTGACACAGCTGCTGTGTTGTTGCTGCTGTCTAACGGCATGCTAATGGCGGCCATGTTAACTCGCCTGGCAGCTGTCGTCAGTTGGAGACTGGGTCGACTTGATCACTGAGTGCTATAGAAATTCAAAACAGCTACACTAGTGATCTAAATTAGTGTAATAAGAAAGATGAAGATGATGATTATTTTTTCTCTCTTACTTCACTCTGATACAAATCAAATTCTTCAGGTTGATGATTTTGTTGCAAGAATGGTAATAATGAATCAATCAGAAAACAGGAAAATGTACACCATGTGTGTGTGAGAGTGACTGTCGAGTGAATGGTGAATGTAATAATAGAACTGGCATGTCTTATTTACACTGGAATGAAAATGGATTATTGTCAAAGTTAAAGGACCGCAGATTTATCAAATATATGTTTTCATTCAATAATATAGGTCTCGTTGAAACGTTTGTTGAAAAATTTCATGCTAGAGTTAGTTTCAAAACGAAGTGACTGAGGGTATTTTAGGTTTGCCGAAAGATGTTATGCACATTGTACTTATATACTCCCAGAAAATTCACGTTTGTATTCCTTCTTTGCTATAGATAATGGCATTAGCATGCTGGAAAATACTATTGCTGATAAAATTTTGGAATTTTCTGACGATTTTCTATTACTAAAGGGATACTTAAATGGTAGAACAGCAAATTTGGACCCAGAACGTTCTGATGATGGGTATGCTTGTTATTCGCAAGTCAAAAGCTCTTCATGTTATGGCAACAAGTGCTCTGAAGACAATGATAAGTATGGAACATTTCTTTTTAATATGTGTACAGCCTTAGAATTATGTATCATGAATGGTGTATGCAATGGCCAAGGTCTTATCACATCCATCACTGATACAGGGAATAGTGTCAATGATGATCTTTTTATGTCCATTGACTTGTATCTATACATACAATCATGGACGCGTTTGTATGAAGCAGACCATATCGAGTCTGACCATCTCCCTTTGGAACTGTTCTTTGGCTGTTCACAAACTGTTGGTCCTGTTGTGAAGAAGTACAAGGAGGCTCGATATATTGAGAAACAGAAATGAAATGACGAAAATGCAAACATTTTTCATCATCTGATGAATGACGATGATATCCTGCAAGTACTGAAAACAGCGATTCGTCCATAGACGAAGATATTAATGTAGCTTTATATACGTTTAATAATTGTATTATGACGAAAGCAAAATATATGAAAAAGAAGAATAAACTCAGATGAGTAGAAGGAATTATGGTTTGTTCGAGAATGTAAAGTGACAAAATCAAATTAATACGAGGAGACTTCTAAGGGCGTTTTGCAGAACCCATGAGTGTGAAGACCGCATAAAATATTATAAGGCTCGACGAGAATACAAAAATATTTTGCAGAGAAAGCAAACAGAGGACAACAAATCTTTACTTAATTATTTAATAAACTCAGCCCATGACCAGAAGGAATTCTGGCAATATGTTCGTAGCATTTCTGTAAAGACATCTCATATGCATAGTAACATTAATTTCTACTGAAGAGTGGTACTAGCATTAAAAAAAATGTTAGAAAACGATGTTTGCAGTGATGCAGACACAGAAGTAATCAAAGAAACAAGTTGCTTGAACAGTCCCATTTGAAAAGAGGAGATTCTATTTGCGATGAAGAATTCAAAGAACAGAAATTCTGCTGGTCTTATGGTTTGATTATGCTATTTAAGAATGGCGGGGACATCACGATCGATTTCTTTCTTAAATTTCTAGTTCTCTGTTAGATAAAGGACTACATCAAGAAAGCTGGGTTGAATCGATTATCATTCCACTGTTTAAAAAGTGCATTGATGGATCCTGGTAATTATAGAGGAATATCACTTTCTGATGTAAGCAGCAACTTTACAGCTCCATCATAAATAACAGATTACAAAAAAGGGATCGATCAAAATAACATTACTGGTCAGTATAAAGCATGTTAAAAAAGAATTGTCTCACAGTAGACCATATGTTTATCCTTTTGGCTGTTGTTCACAAGTAGTTTTCATGTAGCCGTAAGCTATATGTATCTAGTCTTGATTTCGAGAAAGCTTTTAGCTTTGTTTCTAGACAATTACCTTGTCCAATAATGAAAAAGAACGTACCCATGGCAAATTATATCGGTGTATTAAAAGCATGTACTATAACGTTAAAGCGAGGGTCAGATCTGGTGGAGAACTTACTGACAATATTTTCTGTACACAGGGTGTAAAGCAACGGGTTGCTTGTAGCCCTGTACTTTTCTCATTGCTTAGAAATGAACTTGCAACAGTTTCTCCCGATTTTATTGAACTATTCACCTTGTTACGAGCAGATATTTTTGTTTTATTATCTGAGACTCCAGCTGGCCTCCAGACACAGTTAAACAATATGTACCATGTAGCCTCTATATTTCAGCTGCAGGTAAATGTGAAAAAGAGTTACATTGTAGTTTTTTGAAAAGGAGGTTACTTGGCAGGAGGCAAAAGATGATTTTTTATGGACAGATGATGGCTGTTGTATATAGTTATAGATACCTTGGTATCTATTCTTCCTACACGTCTAAGCTGTACATCTGCTTGTCAAGACATAGCAAGCAGAATGAAAAATGCCTTATTGTATATCTTGAAAAAAACACCCAAACATATATCATACTAATTCCTTGACGGTGTTTCTAAAACTCTTCCATGCCCAGGTTCAACGGTTTGCTCAATAAGATGCTGAGATCCTAGGCTTATATAACCATGTTATTTATGTGCAAAAAAGTTCATTCATTTGCTCTTTCTAGTTTACATGAAAACGCCGAATGAATGTATTTATGGGGAAACAAGTCGCTATCTTATCTATATCAATTCGGCTGTACAGTGCATTAGATACTGGCATAGGATTGTACAAATGGATGACAAAAGATTACAACTTAGATCATATAACATGCTGCTGGGACATCAATCTCGTGGCAAAAGTTATGGGTTTCAGGTGCCCGTAATTTTCTGATTTATTGTGGATTTGGTGTGTCTGGATGTATCAACGGGTTGGTAATGTTAGTGCATTTATAAAACAATTTTGGCAAAGGCTGATGGATAATCGATGACAAAACTGGCATGAAAATATCCAGAGCAGTGAGCGATGTTAGTTTTATAGAGTTTTTTTTTTTAGACATTTCTAGTTGTGAAAAAATATGTCTCACTTAACATTGACAGGATATTAGAAGTTATGCGACAAGATTTAGAATAGGAATTACAGATATCAAAGCGCATCAGTACCAATATACAAATACTAAAAACATCAACATGCTATGT
>CM031618.1:36629509-36644993 GCA_018398815.1 Conus ventricosus
AGCCAGCATTGAAAGTGCAGTCACCAGCAAACAGAAAGTCCCTGATGATGACTGTCATAGCCTTAATTTTTGCCTGGAGCCTTTTGAGGTTAAACAGCTTTGCATCTGTTCTGAATCTGATATCGATGCCTAAGTCTCCTTCTCTGAAGTCGTCAGTCAGCATTGCAGAGAACATGATGCTAAACAGTGTGGTGGTCAAAACACAGCCTTGCTTCACGCCATTTGTGATAGGGGATGGGATGGATGTCTCCATTGTCCTGGATTCAGGCCTGCATACCATCATGGAATTACCGCACCATGGAGATGAATTTCAGTGGGCATCTGTATGTGGCCAAGATCTTCTACAGCCCTGTCTATTGACAGTATCGGAGGCCATGGTGTGGTTAACATAGATGGAGAACAGGTCGGCATTTTATTCCTCCTAGCAATGTTCTTCTATCTATACAGCAGCAAATGCCATATCAATGGTTCCTCTGTCTTTTGTGAAGTCGCACTGGGTTTCTGGCAAAAGCTCTCGTTCCAGGAATGTTATAAGAATGTTTTATCAGAATCCTGGCAAGTATCTTGCCTGCTGTAGAAAGGAGGGATATGCCTCGGTGGTTGTCACAAGCCGGGATGTTCCCTTTGTGCTTGTTGTAAATAGATTATGGATGCTTCTTTAACTTCGATGCTTCTTTAACTTCCTTAGAGATCGTCTACTGCTGTCACATTAGAAGAAACAAATGATGAAGCTTTTCAGACAAAGTTGTGCCACCTTCTTTGTTGACTTCAGATGGTATGGAGTCTGAGCCAGGTGTCTTACCACTGGACAGCTCTTTGGGTCTCCAAGAAATATTTTTAGAAGAATGTTTAAGATAATTTAGAACACGGAACCATACTCTCAAATCACTGTAAAAAGATACGTCAGAAGTATATGAAAGCAAACTTAGATCTGGTGTGTTACGCATAACTTGTCACCAGTTTATATATGATATTAGGTGAGTTCGAGAAATTTATCCGTTTATAATGATTCTAGGAGAAAAGCAAGCTAGTATATTGACTCATGACGGAAGGCCGAGCCCATCCTTTTCCCTATGCTGCCTTAAACTTCCTTCAACTGAATCAGGTAACCGTTTGGCGTCATATACTGTACCATGTCAGACAATAGCATTCACGGCAGTTAGTCAGCTCTGCCAGGCCGAAGTTTTTGTGTGGCTAATGCAGTAATAAGACAGTCACGTGATGCCCACCCGCTTCCGCCGTAGGAAGAAGCCAGTGTCAACCCGTACCTCTTTCTCTCTCGGCCTGCCGTCCAAGCAAGATAAGTCTTGTGCTCTGTCTCGCCTTCTCTTTGCCGTTGTGTTAAGATAGCTTTGTGTTTGCTTATTTGTTGTGGCTTGCTCGCTTCACCCTTTTACTCTTGAACCGGTGGGGCTTTGGTTTGGTGCGCTTTATTTACCTATTTAACCGCGCCATCCTCGCCTTTGTGCCTTTGTCTCGGCACTCGCGACTTCGCCTTCCGTTCTTTCGATCTTCGAAAGTACGACCTCTTGATCTGCCCACTGGTGCGCATTTATGTGTACCAAATTTATCACTGGTAAACGATCTCCTCATCTACTAACTGGTGCACATTTATTGGTACCTCCTTAGCATTATTACAAGGTACACCAGGGGTATTTACTCTTGTGCGCCATTGCGCGTCACTCTTGACGATCGATCCCTTCCCGGTCAATCGATCCGCCATCTTCGATTGTGCCACGCCGGTTGCCGTCTCCGCCATGTTGCCTGACCTCACACACCTTGTTTGGCGGTACTCGGCTTCCCCAGGCTCATTTTCCTGTACCTTATTTATCATTATTACAGGTATAGAGATTGTCTTGCGATCTCTTGATCTACCAACTTGTGCACACTTAGTAGTACCCCATTAGTAACATTAGTTATTCGATCACATGTTTCTCGCGTTTGTTCTTTCTTCTCGGCACTCGCGTTTTCATCTTCATTTACCGCACTCCCAGTGCCCCTCACGAGGCGGTTCGAGCTCTTTTCTATCCCTCGATCCACCTCTTTGTCTCCTCTTTGCGATCGTGCGTTCCGTGATTGTCTCGCCACCAGTGCCCAACATGGTGAAGGACATTAACGGGTCGAGCCTCTCCTCTGTTCGGGAGTCGCTCCCTTGCCCCGGAGGACCCGCATGTCGATTCCAGGGGACAATCCGCTCGCACCTATGATGAGCGTACGGCCGGTGTGGAGGAGGGTTCCGTGCAGGGGATGCGCGACCATCGTTACGATACCTCCTCTGCCCGTCCGGCGGACACACGATCGTTGCGTTCGGAAGTGAACAGGCAATCGGCCTTTATTGCCAACGGTTTTTCTTTCTACACTGTAGAAATCCAAAGGCAAGGCTCCCCTGAAAGGACCTGCCCGTTCAAAATCTTCCCGCTCCCTGGCCAAATCGCCTGTTCGCCTTCGGTCGCACACAGAGACTCTCCTATCAGGCTGCGTCCCGCGACCCTCGGCCCCCGGGGAACCTTACCGAGGCGCGGACCGGCACGGGTGACGACTCGCGGCCGGAATCACCGCCCGTCACTCGATCAGATGAGACTCGTGGCGTTAGCTTGCCCCCCACTACCGTCACGCTGTCCCATCACGCTCTCCCCAACCGTGTCCGAGTGCAGCCACCACTCGGACACGAGGAGCGTCATCACTCCGGTGGAGGAGTTGTGGGCAGTCTTTGGTGGGTCTCCCCCACTGACCACAACTCCGGGTCAGGGACGCAGGCATCGAATAGGTCAGATCTGCGCCCTCACCCCCGACGGTCGAACCACCCCGATCGACTGTCGCACTTTCCCCTAGGGGTACAGGACGTTGGGGAGTTGACTTCTTTCGCTCCCCTATTGGGCAACGTCCGCAGTCCCGTTCCTCCGGGGGGAGGATCGACCAGCGGGACTAGGGGTAACCTTTGGTCCCTTGAGGTGGTCTCGTCACTGCAGCCTTCCCAGTCCGCTTCCACGCGGCCAGGGGGCTCGGCTACCATGCCACCCACCGGCCACCCTGCCATGCAGGGGGCCGGCATGGACCGCACCCGGGAGACGCAGGAGGCAGTGCTCTCCCCGGGGCGGGTACGAGAGCTCGCCTTCTCGCTACCCACCCCATGCTGCCCCAGGTTACCCGGGTCCCCGAGGAAACCCTGCCCCAGGGCCGCCACAGCCCTGCGTACTCCCCGGGGACCGGTGGCTCCATGCCCCCGAGAGGAACCAGTGGCTTAGGGCTGACACCCATTCTGACTCCATCTTCGGTCGCATGTGGCATCCGGCTTCTTTCAGCTGGATCGACCTGGGTCCCCCTCCCTCTCGGGCGCTGTCCGATCGGCGATCCCCTAGTCTGCCTGCCGAGTATGGAGCCACCAGGGACCCGTCCTCGTATTCCCCCACTACCCAACGAGGGCGGGACTCCCACGCACCCTGTCCTGGCCCCTGAAGGTGGATCTGAACATCCCTTTCAGGAACACTGACCCACAGCCTGAGGACGGGGTTGAGGGCTCCCTCCCCCAGTCTGGTGACTTTTCCACCTTGGAAAGCTGGCGCCCAGATCTTGTTGTTAAGGAATCCCCTCTCCTCTGACAACATTTTCTCCTTTTCCGTTACGCCGGGTTCCTCCCTGCCCAGCTATCACGGCCAAGGATAGTCGCCCCCCAGACCCTCATCCCCTTGTGGGACAGATCGGCATCTTTCGCCAGGGGTGCACAGGCCGTCCCTCCACCGGGATTGACTTCTTGTCAGCCCCTAACGCAGCTCCAGTAGGAGTTTTCCTCAAGGACTACGGCACTGCCTCTGTGTCTTCAGACGCTGACGACACTGAGACAGACTCTAGCTTGTTTGGCGACCCCCTGATGCGCTTTCTTATTCACAAGATATCGCATCACCTTTCGGCTGAGGCGGACAGCGCAGCCAGGAGTCACTTTAACTGCCTGTTGGCAGTGAGAGATGCTGTACTATCACAGGCCAATCTCTCAGGCCGTGCTGTCACGGTCCAACCCCTCCCAGGCGCTCAAGTCGGCCTTGCGGTGCATCCCTGGGCAGGACCAGTCGCTGTTCGGCAGCTATTCGACTGCGATACCAGGAGACTGACTCCCGCTCAAACCCTATCCCAGGCAGTCACCTGCCCACACCGCACGGCCCGCCAAACGCCCTAATATCCCCTCTCTGCCAGCAGACACGGTCCCGGAGGTAACTGGGGGAGTCGCCCATGGGGACTCCATCCTTATACTCCTATTTCAAGACGCTACCTACGTCTCGTCTGCAAGATCAGGGTTCCAGTAGAACTGGAAGCAGTCTGTACTTGCACTGAAATCTGCTCGCAATGGGTTCCGACAAACGGCCCTAGCCTAGCAGACGACGCTCGCATTGAAGTATTGATTTTTCTCAAGGTCTCGTCCTAGTTTCCCATAGTCTCGTTTCGCGTCAAGACGCGATACTTGCTTCCGCCATTTTCCCGTCGGTGCTCAGGCAATCGATATGTCAGGAAAGTGTGCATTTCAGGACCTGGGGTCAAGGTAAGCAGTACTGGCTGCTAAGGATCCCCAAAACAACATTACGTTCTATGTTCAGTGTGCAAAAGATCGCCTCATTTGGCATCTATGGGCTCGAAAAACAACACACTCATGCTGACTATGGCCACACAAGCGCGTGGCTCAGTATCTTTTTACACGCGCGTTCGTGTTCCAGTCTTTTCAAGCTGATGGGTAGGGAGAGTGACACTAGTTCAACCTCTACACTACCCCTCCAACTCGGGCTCCCACTCAGGCCCTGGCCCAATCCCATACCTCCAAACTACTACACCTTTGTTCCTCTCTGGGGTTCGTCACCAACCCCTCCAAATGCGAGCTCTCGCCCACTCAGCGATTCACCTCTCTGGGCATGAGCTTCGACACCACCTCCATGGTAGTCTCCCCGACCCTGGAGAGTTCCGCTCGCCTAGTGGACCTCATCTCCCACCTTCGACTCTCTCCCCTTACTTCGGCAAGGACACTTTCGTCCCTTCTGGGATGATGGAGTCCCTGTCTCCTTTCATTCCCCTAGGCAGAGTTCCCAAGCGACAGCTTCAGAGGGAGTTCCGCCGTCATTGGTCCCAGACCAACGACAGCTGGAACCAGACCATTCCCCTAGGGCCTTGGTTCGTTTGGGCCACGGAGGAGTGGCTCAGCCCATCCACCCTGGCCCCCGGAGTTCCCATCTCCCTCCCTTCCCAGGCCCTGGAACTTTACACAGACGCCTCCAACTCGGGCTGGGGGGCCCATTTGGAGAGCAGTCACGCCTCGGGGGTTTGGGATCCTCTGACTGCTCGTCTTCACATCAACATCTTGGAACTGGAAGCGGTCAGGCTCGCCCTCCTCCACTTCCAGTCCATGGTCTCCCACCGATTCGTTCTCCTTTCACGGACAACACTTCGGTAGCTTGTTACATCAACAAAGGGGGGGGGGGGGCACACTCCATCGGCCTCTCCCTCCGTACAGAGGCCCTCCTCCACTGGTGTCACACGCAGGGGGTCACCCTTCGCGCGAGACACATAGCAGGGACACACAATATCCTGGCAGACACTCTCAGCCTCTCCAAGTCTGTCCTCCACACGGAATGGACCCTCAGCAGGCATACCCTAACAACCGTGTGGGAACATTGGTTCAGACCCATGATCGACCTGTCTGCCACACGGTTCAACTATCGTCTGCCAGTGTATGTGTCTCCGGTCTCGAACCCCCGGGCTTCCTCCATCGACGCCCTATCCCTTCCCTGGTCCGGCCTCATAGCTTACGCCTTCCCTCGCTTCCCGATCCTCCACAAGGTGATCAGGAAGGCGAGACTCGAGAGACCCAGGCTCATTCTCATAGCCCCGTGGTGGCCCACTCAGTCCTGGTTACCGGACCTCAAGTCCCTCACTCACGCACCCCCTCTTCGGTTGAACACCAGGTGGGACATGCTCAGGCAACCCCGTTCGGGTCTCCCTCACGCCAATCCCCAGATGCTTCGCCTCCACGCCTGGCTTCTGTGCCAGCCCGGTTGCGAGCAGCTAGATCCACCTCTCGAACGGACAGGTCCCAGTCCGTCCTCAATATCCTCTCTATCGCTGGGGCCTCTCAGGAACTCCGAGACCTAGCCATGTCCTCTCGCAGAGCTAGCACAGAGTCCCTTTACATTTACAGATGGAGGAAATGGGTCTCATGGTGCGAAGACAATTCTGTCTCTCACAATCGCCCCTCCAATATCCAGATAGGAAATTTCCTGTCCCACCTTAACCTCTCTGCTAGCTCCATCCGGGCTACAGGTCGGCCATCTGCACGACCATCCGCCAAATGGGCGGACCTTCCTTGAGAATGACTTCCTTCTCAGACAGATCTCCAGAGGGGCTGCTCTTCGTGAGGCCCAATCCCCTAGACGTGTTCCCCTTTGGGACCTCTTCACTTACTTGACGTCCTCAGGAAACCCCCTTTGAGCCTGTCTCCTCCATTCCCTTCGACCTTCTGTCTATGAAGACTACCTTCCTCCTCGCCCTCGCTTCCGCCAGAAGGCGAGGCGAGATCCATGCCCTTAGCGGGGACCCCAGAGACATTGCCTTCCACAGAGACGGCTCCGTCTCTCTTAAGTTCCTTCCCGAATTCCTAGCTAAGAACCAGGAACCCGGTAGTGCCTCTCCTTACCTCGTCATCCGCCGCTGGCGGATACACTAGGGGGAGACACCTCTTCGGACATAGCCCTTTGCCCCTCTCGAGGTCTAACACACTACTGGGAACGCTCGCGCCCCAGGCGCGTTTCGCAAAGACGTCTCCTTATTTCCATCAACCCCAGTAACACGGAAGACCTCTCAGCTGGCACTGTCTCTAGGTGGCTCTCCAAGACGGTCAGAACGGCCTATCCCCAGGCATCCAAGGACCCTCCCCGTCTTGTCCCCCCGGGCTCATGAGCTCAGAGCGCTCGCCGCTTCGGCAGCATTCCAGCACTCTGTTCCCATGCGCCACCTCCAGGAGGCAGCCTTCTGGCGTTCGAAAATCCTTCATAAAATTTTATTTAAGGGACATCCGCATGACCAGGGCTGATGGTTCTAATGGGATATCCTTTGTGGCGGCTAATGCATCCATATCGGGTAACCCCAGGAACCACTAGGGCACTCGCCCTCCTCCTTTTCCTATGAATTCTGCTATTGTCTGACATGGTACAGTATATGACGCCAAAATGGGGGTTTGTATTATACTCCCTGTTTGGCTAGTATACTTACCATGTCAGACTCTAATGCCCGCCCTGCCTTCCCCACTAGCGCCAAGGTTCTGGGTTACCTTGCGCGCAGGCCTCGATGAATGAGGTACGGGAGGTTGACACTGGCTTCTTCCTACGGCGGAAGCGGGTGGGCATCACGTGACTGTCTTATTACTGCATTAGCCACACAAAAACTTCGGCCTGGCAGAGCTGACTAAACTGCCGTGAATGCTATTGTCTGACATGGTAAGTATACTAGCCAAACAGGGAGTATAATACAAACTCCCATTTTTCTGCTGCGTGGACAGAGATGGTTTTTCATGCAGAAATCCAACATGACATATTGTTCGATCCATGACACGTCAGCTCTGCAGACAAACGCTTTGACCACTTGACTGCAGATAGTGGGGGTAATCTGGGTAATTTTCATACTCTCTCTCTCTCTCTCTCTCTCTCTCTCTCTCTTCTCTCTCTCTCTCTCTCTCTCTCTCTCCTTTATCAGATGTTGGCTTTGGTTCCCCTACATTACATTTGCAGACAATACATACCTTCATTAAGTTGGCATGAAGAGCATTGACATTTTGAAAACACTTGAAATTGCCACTCACTATGCTTGTTTTTGCTTGCTTGTTTGACAGATTTAGCACCAAGGCAAACATTCGTATTCCATTGATCATCGACAAATGTGACATAAAGAAGGCAATGTCTTATACGAGTTAAAATAATAAACAAAGCTCAAACATGACAACTGAACTGAATCAATCCACCTTAGATTTTCAGTATACGAATAGCAGCTTGACGGTGAATCCAGACCTTCTCAAAAGGCGTTTACAGATGGAACAATTCGCACCAATTCAGCAAGCTTTCTCTCCAGATTGACAGATTCGATCCTTTTGGGGTTTTTGGTTTTTTTGGGAAATTCATGAAATTCTGATCGTTTTCGTTTTCTGCATCTCCTTAAAGTTTTTCCACTGCTGGCGGGTCTGACGAAGGGTTTTTATACCGGGTCCTCAAAATTCCTCCTCCACTTAAATTTTCGGGACCTTTTTTTGAGGGCTAGGCTCCGGAAAAAAGAAAAGTGTTTTTTCAGTTGCATATCTGAGGGCTCTTATCTGCGTGGCGCTTGTGGCACTACAATCAAAGCAGCATCGTGCTGTCCCCACTTCGCGTCAACGCATGTGGCGACGGGAAGTCGGATCCTCGGAACTGATCTGTTTTTTTCTGATCAACGTCACCCCCTTCTTCGGAGTCGATATAGGATCTTGGGTCACAAATGCTGTTATGATCTGTGTCTAAACGTAATGGGTTTTCAAGACAATTTGTTTTGGATAAAATTTGATTCAAAGTTCTTTCCTACCTTTTTTTGTTACTACTCCAACAGCTTCTTCTCCGGACATTACAGATCGTGGAAGAGCAGGGTCTTCCTGTACAAAAACCCACCCGGGAAATCCAGAAAAACAAAGAGTGCATCATGACTGTCCATTGTTTTGGTTAAAGTATTCGTTACCCTTTCAACTTACCATCACGATATTTCTTTTCTTTTTATATATTGATTGTCTGTAGATTCTATTGGGCCAATTTTTTGTCTTCTATTGGGGAAGCCAAGCCTGTGGCATACAAATCAGGGAATAATTTATTTATTTGCCTAAGGGGGAAAAAATTTAGAATAGTTTTAAACAAAAATTTCCCTGGTTTTCGTACCATTTTTTTGGGATAAAAAGTCGGTTTGATCACAGATCCCGCCCCTCAGTGGCGACGGCAACTTTGGTATAGTTATTTAGAGAAGACGAAAGAAAGGAGGGTGAGAGTGAAATTAGGATAATTTTTGGGAAAAGCCATCATGAGTGTGACCAAAAACGGGAATGAATCAGTTCCTGAAATACTTAGGGGGCTTTTTAAGGAACAGAAGTGCATAAGTCAGATTTTCCCCTCTTTTTGGCTTTCTTTTAAAAAAATCTAAGCATACATACTTTCCCTTTCCCCAGTAAATAAAAGAAAAATTGAAAACGAAGCAGGCATTTAAAATTAAATAAGTTAAATCCATCAATAACAAAATAAACCAGAGCTTGTGATATTAATTTTCAGTCTTTTGTCACATTCTTGGATAATTATTTTTTCCGCCCTTTTTCCGAAAAGGATTATCAAAAAACGGTTTCAAGAAATGTGGGAGTGCGTACTTGTGTTGGATTTGCTGGAAGCCGAATACAATCGTTCTACCCCCTCTAAAAAAAGGAAATACGTTTTTTCGAAAAAGGTAACCAAATTTTTTTTTTAAACTCACAAAAATTTTTTAAGTTTACGTGCATTTTGTGGTAACGTGTGATTGTGAATTGCACAGAGGACAAAAACCCCGGGTTTAGAAAAAGAGGGGACTCAGTTTGCACCTGCAGATTTCACAAATTAATACGCTTTGCACTAAATCTTTAGTCTTTTTAAAAAGAAAGGTTACTTTTATATACCGATCAAGCTTTCATTTCCCTTTTCCCTAATTTTTAATACGGGATTCGGTTTCCTTCCAAAAAGGACAAAACCCGCTTATGCGTGGTGGAGAAACACCCTTTTCTATTTTCTATTTATTTTTTCATATCAGCCAGATGGTCTCTGACGCCACAGAGTTTCTACTTCAAGTCAAAAAAATTTGAAATACAATACTTGCAGCTTCTTCACCTTCGTATTTTTTTCCCAGAAGTGCTACAGCCATTTTCCATTGGGCTGAGATCATGTGATTGTGCTGGTGAGGGTAAAGTGGGACTGATGTCGATTTCACTGTTCTATTTCACGGGACTCGTCAATGGAGGCATTGTGTTTCTGAAGGATGTATTGCCAGTTGGAAATAATCACTTTATACATGGATGGACATGGGTTTGTATGAACTGAATGCATTCTCAGAATCCATGCTTCCTTCCACGCTGACAACAGTACAGTCACCGAAGCATGAATGACAGCTCCTGTAACACGAGTTTCAGACTACGTGCTGGTGGATCAATAGCGCTATACCGTGTTCGTCACTTTTTAGAGGGCTTTAGCCACACTGTTATTCATACCCAGCGGGTATTTTTACATTCTCAGTCAGCTGTAGTATTGTTTCTAGCCAGTCTTCAGTAAGTCTTTGGTTGACTTCCCTATCACGTTTCTTTACCATTGGATGGAGTCTCCTTTCCACAGCCCTCCATGAAAACGTAAAACGGTTAGTGTTGAACCAACACTAGAGCCTCTTAAAGTGTAGTCTGTCTGCAATTTGCAACAGGAAGCCAAAAGTGGAGTCGTGCAGTATCGTATGTGTGTGGTGTGTGTGTGTTGTGTGTGTGTGTGTGTGTGTGCGTGCGTGCGTGCGTGCGTGCGTGCGTGCGTGCGTGCGTGCGTGCGTGCGTGCGTGCGTGCGTGCGTGCGCGCGCGCGCGTGCGTGCGTGGGGTGGTTTTGTGTGTGTGGTGTGTGTGACAGGAAACTATACACCCAGGAAGCTGTCAGACAACTCCGAAACAGCAACAGTTATCTCCAACAAGAGAAATCTTCCCTTCAGGCGCACAGAACACTGTCCAAAACAATACAACAACTGATCACAGCAAAAAAAAACTGCCTCCACAGCTCGACTTCTCATCAACCATGAAGCCAACAGCCGCTTTCTACCTACTACCAAAAATCCACAAAGCCAACTATCCTGACTGGGCCCTATTGTCTCAGCTTGCAGCTGTCCCCACAAAACATATATCCGAGTACTTGGCTATATCCTCCAACCCACTGTTTAGCAGCTACCCACATATGCTAAAGACTCCTCACATGCCCTTAACCGCATCCAGGAGCTGACCAATAACCGTCATTTCCATCCCAAATACCTGTTTACACTCGACGTGGTTTCTCTTTACACCAGCATACCACATGCAGAGGGCCTTTCAGCTCTGACTCACTTTCTGGAGAAGCGCAAGAACAAAGACCCACCTACCACTGCCCTTGTTCCCTTGCTGAACTAGTGCTCACGCTGAACACCTTCTCATTTGGCGAAGAGCTCTTTGCCCAAGTTAGGGGATTGCCATGGGCACCAAAATGGGTCCCATCTATGTTTGCCTCTATTATGGGCCACCTGGAGAACAGATCCTTGTCAAATACAAAAAAAACTACCCCTGAAGTCTACAAACGTTTCATTGATGACGGTTTGGGCCTGACCTCTGGATCTTACGAAGAGCTCCTGGACTTCATCCACTTCATTCCGGACTTCCAACCCAGCCATTGATTTTACATTTGCCATTTCCAGTGAATCAGTTACTTTTCTGGACATGCAGATCTCGCTAGAACAAGGTAGTCTTGCCCCGTCAGTCCACTACAAACCCACTGACTCGCACTTATACTGGACTACCGTTCATCTCACACTTAGCTATAAAGAACAGTATTCCATATTCTCAGCTGCTCCGACTCCGCCGCCTTTGCTCAGATGATCATGACTTTCAGATCAAAGCAGAAGAAATGGTTGACGTCTTCCTAACCGGAATTACCCATCCACAGTAGTTCAGTCTGCCCTTACCCGTGTCACAGAACTTCTCAATCATAAGCCCTCCAAACAAAACAGAGACCAGAAACCAATGACAGACTCATCGTCAGCCTACTGTCCCACCACATTGATTCACCGTGTGCGCAACATCCTCATCTCCAACTGGCCCCTTCGGCAATATCGCAAGGAAGCAGCAGACATTTTTGACCAAGCACCCCCGGTGACCTATAAACGAGACACAAACTTGCGTGACTTACTGGTTCGATCTAGATTGAAGCTGACCAACCACTAGCTCCTGGAACTTCTCCCTGTCATAACCCCAAGTGCAAAGTGTGCCCATTCATCTGCAGTTCTACACAGGTCTGTGGTCACCTTTCAGAGTTCAGCATTACCAAACACTTCACCTGCCAAACTGAGAACATCGTCTACGTCATCTACTGCCTCGGATGCCACAAACTCTACATTGGCGAAACTGGCCGTAACGCCAGCCACTCGCTTCAAAGAACATTTGCCGACATCGTGCATCACCGAGATAAACCTATAGCCCACCATTTCAACCAGCCTGACCACTCTACATCAGACATACGCGTCAAAGGATGTGGCTCGTGTTCACAAAAACACCAACAACAGGAAGGACATGAGTCACACCCCATCAACAAACCAGGAAACGAGAAAGCCCCATGAACTGAATGAAAAACCTTAAACCAGAATGCTGGGTCTTGTTGCTCCGTTACTTTTGCTACCACACGCACAGACTTTTGTCAACCCATAATCCCTCACCCCCAATGGTTTTGATGGATTGCTACTTCTTTACCCCTTCCAGGCTGGGGGACAGGGATAAGGGTTAGCGAGCAAATCCTTGTAAACAGGGCAAAGTGAGGGGTTCAATAGCCACAGCTAAGCTTAGAAAGTTCCCCCTCTGCTCTCCCCCCTTCCTTGGAGTGACATTGGTATAATTTCTACTTTTTACTAACTTTAGTTCCGTTCAAAAGTTTACATATTACTTTACCATCTCCTTCATTTGAAATCTACTGTCATCTTCAATAAATCTCTTCCAGTATCCACCCCCCCCCCTCCACCCCAACTTTTTCACAGCTTAATTATCTACATTGAGCTTTTATCTAAATTTTCCATCCCCTTTTTCCCCTTTTCTTTTCTAACATATTTTTTTTCCCATTATAATAAGTTTATCCTACCTCATCAGCCTTAGATCTTCACTCACAAAAACTTTCCCTGTGGCCACCCAGCATTACCATTCCACCCCTCTAGTTTCCTAATAATCTGCTAGAGTAACCCCATGCTAGACCGGGGGCTGTTTCCCATGGCCCAGTGTGTGTGTGTGTGTGTGTGTGTGTGTGGGTGTGTGTGTGTGTGTGTGTGTGTGTGTGTTTTGTGTGTGTGTGCGTGCGTGCGTGTGCGTGTAAATTGTGTTTGTGTTTAAGTACAGGGTTTTTGCATTTTCCTTCGACATCTCACATAGGGATTTATTTCATCTGAGTTCCCCCCCCCCCCCCCCCCCCCCCCCCCCCCCCATATTCCCTTAATGCCCGGGGACTAGTGCGTCTGACTAGGCTTTTTTTTCACGGAGTACTTCCGTTTTTCCCCTCACCCCATGGTGCCATGGTGGGGTAACCCACTCTGGGGTCAGACTTGGGTTTGATGCATAGGCGGCAAACCACTCTGACCTCCCCACATATTTTGTCCCCTTACTCCCTCTCTCCAGATCCGCCCAGTAGTTTCACAATGAACTTTTGATTTGTTCTCTTTATCCACAACACTTGAATGCAGTGTTTTTTTTTCTCCACCCCCTGCTCCCTCCCTTTCACCCCCACCCACACTACTCAACTATTCCTACTTTTTCAGCTATCATTTGTACTCACTATTTCCAACCTTCACCTTTACCTGTTTCCTTCCTCTCTCTCCTCTCTCTCTCTCTCTCTCCCCTCTCTCTCTCTCTCTCTCTTCCCCTTGAATTGTGCTCACAAAGGCATTCTGCCTTTTACTTTCATTTGATCTTTTGTCCTGTACTTGTTGAGAAAGGCACTTTCGCCGAAATATCCAGAAGTTTTGTGGTGTCTTTTGTAAATTTAAAATAACGTCACTTTACACTTGTTGTGTGCTTGTTCCTTGTATGTTGAAGCCCACTTGTTTGAGCATGTCACAACTAACTAGAGATTTTACCGTGGCAGCCTCTCTCTAAGCCAACCATACAAGATGTCTGGCTGTACAAGGGGAGGGGAGGGGCGGAGTGGGGAGACGTAGCCTATTCCTCCAGCAGGAAGGAGACAACAGCAAGCGCCACGTATTACGCCACAGTGCGATTGGAATGATATGATCTCTTCTCAAGTCCCCACCCAAGGATTCTAAATCATTACCCCAGCCCCTTCCTCTGTCCATCCTCTCTCTCCCCCCCCCCCTCTCTCTCTCTCTCTCTCTCTCTCTCTCTCTCAACGATTGGAGGAAAAGTCATGCCAGGATTAGGAAACTTTAAATGTTATAGATTGGAGTTGTTGTTTTTTTCTCGTAAAAAAGTTTGGACAATGTTTATAAGAAAGTATCCAGTATGTTAAATCAGGGAGACACTTGAATTTCATGTTGTAAAGGCCATTCACCACACACAATCACTCACCACAAAACCCGCCTGACAGTTAGAGAGTGACAGCAGAGGAGAACGGTCCTGAGCAGCTCACACAATGTGCAAGAACTGAGCGTCGCAGTCGGGTGGAAGTCCTTGAAGTCTTGTCACTAGATCAAATGGACTCACACCTCAATCTGTAACGACTAAAAGGCAGAAACGTAGCGACGAGAAGCCTGGAATAAACAGAAAAAGGGTGGATTGGGATAGGAAGTTCTCTGAGTCTATATGCATTATTTCTTAAGTGCTTTAGACTCAGGATCAATAAAACAAAAATTGTATGTAAATTTCCATACTAATTACTTCTATCTTCTATCTGAAACAACTATGTACTTCAGAGTGCTGCTGAAGACTGGGGAGGGCGTAGTGAGGGTAAAGAGGAGGGGGGGGGGGGGGGGGGGGTGACAGGTTGAACGATACCAGTGATAACATTTCATTGAAAGACTGCCACAGTATAATAGCACATTTGAAAATCTGTATGCCGTGGTAAAATTGAGCTTTTTTGGGGTAGGTTCAATGAAATGGTTACTGCTCACAAATTTCTTGACAGATGTCTTTGAATTTTTGCATGTTTTGTTGTTATGCATTTGTCTACAATGTTCTATCAAAATGGCTTGATTATGTGATAATTAGTATAGCAGAAATTGACATAATTATAAAAATTTTACCAAAAATAACAGTTTTCGAGTGTACACAAACACACTGCGCCAAACAGAATGAGTCAAAACACTGAAAAAGTGGTCTTACTACTTATTGAATATCAGCACTAACACATGCAAGTCATATAAATCCCAAGGAATGTTGTTCTTGATGATAATCTGCTCATAATTTGGGTACTAGTTTTAGGTAAAAAGGGGCATAATCATGCTTTTTCGCGGTATGTTCACTAACATGTACATTACTCATCCATTTGTTGAGTTATTTGTTAGATTTTGTGTGGATTACTTACTTATACCCTTGTCTATAATTTCACATCATTCAATATTGGTTTTGGTGGTTATGATGATGATTCACACTAATAACATGTGAAATAAAACAGTTTTGTTTTGTTTTCAAGTGAGAGTTTTAAATAATTGGAGCATATAAAAACCCACAAACCAACAAAAATACTTTTTGGGGTTAGCTCAAAAACATTAAAACAT
>CM031618.1:36666069-36676069 GCA_018398815.1 Conus ventricosus
TGTTCTGTCCGCCCATTCATTACCAAAAATATTACAATGTGATGGAACTCAAGAGAATGAGATACTAGTTCCGTGCAGTGACAAATAATGGATTGTATGACAAATTTCTGCAATAATATCACCTCTTACTTTTAGATTATAAGTCTGTAGCGCGTCTAAAACAGATTTAGAATCAACCAAAAATAATACCTGAACTAGACTAAAAGGAAGATCAAGCAGAAAATTCAAACCCATCAAAATAGCAATAAGTTCTGCTGTAAATATTGAAAAATGTTTTCCAAGATGGTAAGCCTTTTCTGCTTTTAAAGCTGGGATTACAAATGCAGCTCCAACCATGTCATTATCTAGCTTAGAGCCATCAGTGTAAATTTTTTAGATGGTCCGGGTAGTGCTAAAAATATGAGCTTTTACAGAAGCAGATAAAGAGGGACCATCATTTTTCCTTATATTTGTATAATTAGTATCGAAATAGGCTGATAGTAGTTCCCATTTAGGGACTGCAGTGAACAGTACACGAGATGATATATCTTTCTTATTGATTCCTGACTCTTGAAAATGTCATTAGTGAAATTGCCTATTGTTTCTAAAGAGGCAACCGACTTTGCTCTTTTAGGAAAATCCGTGTCTGATTTTACGCACACTTCATTATAATTTGAATTTGGAACTGATGTACTTCTTAGGACATATTTAGATGATGCAAGTTTCATATTTTCTTCAAACGGTAATATACCAATTTCAGCATATGTTTTTAATGAAGATGTATATACTGGAACTACAATGGCAAGTTTATAGGCTTTGCTGTCTATACTTTGCATTTTTTTTAAAAGGTATTTTGGGGCAGAGAAGAATACCTCTTGGGCATATGTTAACTTTGAACGAATGAGTGCTATTACTAGATGTATAAGAGTGGAAATGTCTTGTCCCCACTGCTGTTTGCTGACAATTTTTAGGAAGTTCAGACTCTTTTTAGCTTTCATCAATACGTATTCTAAATGCTCTTTCCATGACAATTTTGATGTAAGGATTACTCCTAAAAATTTAACAGACTGTGTGTGTGTGTGTGTGTGTGTGTGTGTGTGTGTGTGTGTGTGTGTGTGTGTGTGTGTGTGGTGTGTGTGTGTGTGTGAGGAGAGAGAGAGAGAGAGAGAGAGAGAGAGGAGAGAGAGAGAGAGAGAGAGAGAGAGAGAAGAGAAGAGAGAGAGAACTCAGAACTCCGAATTTTAATGTACGTCGGCCTTTGGCCACAATACATGGAGGTACCAAATGGAAATGGGAGTGGTGAGGCTGGGGAAGGGAGTCAAGGAGATGGGGGCGAGCAAGGAATGAGGAGGGGGGAGGGGGTGAAGGGAGGAGGTGAAAAAGATAAATATATTCCACAGTTTCACATTCCACAATCTTGACAGTCTCTAAACATAAATGTGTAGTAGAAATTCTAAATAAACGTATCTTAGCAAACAAAGCTACGCTACATGAGTGAATGATGAAGATCTTATATATCATGAAGCACAAAATAAAGTATCAAAGCTATCGAGCCGTAATAATCAGCCAGTCATTTTCGTCTAAAATATAACCTTATTTCTTTTGTTAATCGCATGGAACACATATCTTGAAACATTGTGCCTATGATTCATACTCGTTGCTTTCAACAGAACATTTACAGGCACTTTCATTGATTCTCTTAGAAATTTAGCTCGAAGGTCTATATACAGGCAACAATCAAATAAGAAATTATGCTCATTTTCAACTTGACCCTCACAAAATAAAACAATTTGTATCTTCGACAGATTCACTGTACCGATGCACATTATTATTCAGAGGAAGCACGTCAAATCTTAACTGAGAAAAGGCTACACGAAAACAATAGATACCCATGTCACAAACATACCTTTCTTTTTCAAAAACAGTTTTAAATACTCTGTAAGTACTATATCTGTCCCGATCTCTGATAGTTACGTTCCACTCTTGAATAAAGAGATCGACAATTCTTTGTTTAAACAAATTCAAAAACTGTTTAACATCACCAACTCCTTGTTACAACCAAACAATACTGAATCCCGTTTCACACAAAGTTTCTCTTACCTTTGAAACCCAACAGTTTTTGCCAGCTCTGTCTAATAAACTTCTTACATGCCATTAAATGTACTTTTTCTATATGATCCAGTCTATTTAACCCCCACACTTCTGATGAGTATAATAGTTATTGGCTGAATCTTTACATCAAAAATTTAAAAAAAGGTAATTGAACTCATTTCCTTATCCTTTTGGAAAACCCTGCACAGCTGTAAAACGGCTTTCTTTCCTTTTGTTGCCAAATGCATTGTGCCTTTTCTAGCACTAATCATAGTTGTGAAATTAAACCCTAAATAACAGTAACTATTTACCACCTCTAGTCTTGTACCATCATAGAACCATTTTTCATGCCTTTCCAGGAACCCCCCATTTCTGAATACCATAACTTTAGTTTTTTTCGATATTTACATATAACTTCGTGTTATTGCAACATGTGTGTAAAATATTCAGTTGATTCTGTAGACCAGTTGGGGAAGTTGACAGCAGTACAACATCATCTGCGAACAATAATGTAAAAAAACTCCATAATACCCGGTAACAGCTGCACACCATGTTTACCCTTTTCTTCTATGTGAGTTGCCAACTGGTCAATAACATTGAAAATAATGTGGGGCTCAAAACACATCCTTGTCTTACTCCTATTGGGCAATCAAACATTTCAGAAAATTCATGATTTCATCGAACACACGACAATAATGAATTGTATATTGCTTTGAGAGACGCCAAAAGTTTCCCTTTCACATTTTGTTTTTTTATACATTCCAAAAGTTTGTGATGACGCACAGAGTCGAAAGCCTTTCTAAAATCAACGAAAGCAACATATAGTTTGTACCTTTCTTATTCATACATTTCTGGACAGCAGCATACACTGTAAAATATGATCAACAGTAGAGTGGTTTCTTCGAAATCCTGCCTGATTTTCTGAAATAAAGTTATTGTTTTCTAACCAGGTGTACGTCTTGTGTTTAATATTGATGTATAACACTTAGATATGATGCTCAGCAAAGAAACTCCTCTATAATTATCAGTATCATTGGGGTTGCCTTTTTAAATACTGGTATGATAATAGATTTCGTCCACTCACGAGGATAAACTTCTTTATCAAAAACGCTATTAAACAGTTTTGTCAGAAATTTATGTACAGCGGAACCTCCAGATTTTAAATTTCTGCGGAAACATCGTCTATTCCGCTAGCTTTATTTTTCTTGAGTTTAGAAATAGCTTGAATGACTTCATCCTCTGAAATAAACTGATTCAGAACATGGTCCGATTCTTCGGACAGATCGATTTCAATATCAAACTGCTCATCGTATTCTCCGCCGCTGCTTTGAAAAACACTCTTGAAATGCTTGAACCAGTCATCTATGCTGATATTGCTATCATTTTTATCATTCTGCCAGCATCCCATTTTCCTTAAATTTCTCCAAAATTGCGACGAGTTGTCAGTTTCATTCGCTAACATATCTGCTTGCTGTTTTCTAAACGCTTGTCTTTTCACTTTTAGAAAGTATCTGTAGCTCTTCCTTGCTTTTACGTACAGTATTCTGTCTTTTTCTTTTCGAGTTCATCTGTTTAATTCTTTAGTTTAATTTACTCCTACTTTCCTTTTACGCTGCCTGACACTCTTCATCAAACTATTCTGACCTTATTTCCATTGACCGTGAACGATTTTAACATGCATTGACTGGCATCTTTTAAACACTTCACAAAAATATCAAGAGCGCAGTCTAGTCTATATCCAAGGTTTGCATAGCCAGCATTAGTCGGTTTGAATATCATAAGTTTCCAATAGTTGTATAAAATCACCCTCGTATTTTTCATTCCAAATATTTTTTTTCTGAAATTATACGGTGATTTGGTTTGGAATTTTCAGTATTCATGAGTGTTATCATCCCTCTTCATCTTCACAACCATGGGAGATGGTCAGATTCAGTTAGGCTTTCAACATCTAGAGATAAAATATTGACGGACGAAAGTAAGTCGTAGGATACAATAAAATAATCGACCGTACTTACTCCAGAAGATCCAATATACGTGCAGCTATCGTGAAAGTCTCTCTGGTCGAGTCCATTTAAAATGAATACATTCAAACATGTTACATAACTCAATTAACTCTCTCTTAATTGAGGAGAGAGAGAGAGAGAGAGAGAGAGAGAGAGAGAGAGAGAGAGAGAGAGAGAGAGATGAGGAGAGAGAGAGAGAGAGAGAGATGATGATTGTTGAGAATGTGTTTTCTCACTCAGCCTATGGTCCCACTGATTTGTTTGATCTGGGAATGTACTGGTACTGCACTCCACGCCCTTGTCAACTTCCCACATCCATCACATTTCATATTGTCTTCATATTTGTCGAGGGAAAAAAGAAAAGCTGGTATTACTACATCCGTGCCTGCAGTCGTTTCACACATCCGTCATGTTCAAGAGAAAAAATACCGGTGTTACTCCCCATAACGTTCAAAGGGAAATAACACATTCCATGCCTCCACACATTTCACACACTGGTCATGTTCACGTGGTACATGAAGGGTACTACACTCCATACCTCCGATACAGCACACGTGAAAAATTATTATCATTACACCAAATATGCTACATTTTGATCAACAGTCATATATCCACTGAGAATGATGATGATGATACTAATGACGACGATTATATATATATATATATATATATATATATATATATATATATATATATATATATATATATATATATATATATATATATATATATATATATATATATCCTGATGACAGCGCAACGCGCTCGAAACAAATTTGTAGATAGTTTTAAGATTCCTCTTTTTACTTGTTTTAACTATATATATATTGAACAGCAGAGCTGACCACTCGGACTGTTCCATATCTTTTGATCTCCCTTGCATCCTTGAATGGATCCTCAAGCATAGGCTCAAAGATTGTCCCCAAACATTTTATACTGTTTGAATAATGCTTTTAGTTTTTCAGCAACTTTTTCCCTCCCCAAAACCCTTTTGTTTTGTTCCATTTACTCCCCCTTCACTGGCTGCTTTGGGGGTGCTGTTGGATTTTTTTTTAACCCCTGGTGGTGGGAACACCACAAAATTATGGCCCTGTGGTGTGTCTCTATTTGACACCAAGAGCACAGACAAATCAGCTGTGTCTCCCTGATGATTTCCGATCCAGCGGACGAAAGGCCTAGGAGCAGGCAATACAAATAAATGTGCTTCAAGAGGGATTATGATGGTTCCCTCAGGAAGCTAGTGAAGGGCTTCTTATTTATAATATTTTCCCCCCATTTTTTTCATCTTCAATTAATTTTTCTTTTTTTAAAAGTTCAAATCTTTGCCAAGTCATTACTATAATGACTAAAGAATTGTTAACCTGGACTTGTTTTCCCCCACTACATAATTGTTCAGAAATTCTATTGTTTGGTCAATCCAGTGGGAGATTGCATCTCTTAGGAGACCCAAAGTAAAGGTTGTTTTTGTACCATTCTTAGCCACTCACAATGCTTGGGTTATTGAACAGCAGAGCTGACCACTCAGACTTTTCCCATATCTTTTGACTCCCTTGCATCCTTGAATGGATCTTCAAGCATAGGCTCAAAAAATGTCCCCTACATTTTATACTGTTTGAATAATGCTTTTAGTTTTCAGCAACATTTTTCCTCTCCACACCTTTGTTTTATTCCATTTACTCCCCTTCACTGGCTGCTTTGGGGTCTGTTGGATTCTTTTTTAAAACCCTTGGTGGTGGAACCACAGAATTAGGACTGTGGTGTTTTCTATTTGACACAAGAGCACAGACAAAATTTCCGGGTCTCCCTGATGAGTCCGTCCGCAACAAAGGGCCAGGACGGGCAAAAATAAAGGGCCCTTCCCAAAGGGGGTTATGATGGTCCCTCAGGCAGCTAAAGCTTCTCATATTTATACATACCCCCCCCCTTTTTCTTCATCTACAAATTTTTTTTTTTAAAATTTAAATCTTTCCCAAGTCTTTTAAACTAAAAATGACTGAAGAATTTTTTAAACCGGGGACTTGTTTTCCCCCCAATAATTGTTCAGCATTCTATTGTTTGGTCAATCATGGGAGATTTGAATCTCTTAGGAGATCCAAGAAAAGGTTTTTCGTACCATTCTTAGCCACCAAAATGTTTGGGGTGATTGAACAGCAACTGCCCATCGACTGTTCCATATCTTTTGTTCCCCTTCATCCTTGAATGGATCCTCAAGCATAGGCTCAAAGATTGTCCCTACATTTTATACTGTTTGAATAATGCTTTTAGTTTTTCAGCAACTTTTTCCCTCTCCACACCTTTGTTTTGTTCCATTTACTTCTCCTTCACTGGCTGCTTTGGGGGTGCTGTTGGATTCTTTTTTAACCCTTGGTGGTGGGAACACCACAGAATTATGGACTGTGGTGTGTCTCTATTTGACACCAAGAGCACAGACACAATCAGCTGTGTCTCCCTGATGAGTCCGATCCAGCGGACGAAAGGCCTAGGAGCAGGCAATACAAATAAATGTGCCTTCAAGAGGGATTATGATGGTTCCCTCAGGCAGCTAGTGAAGGGCTTCTCATAGTTATAATAATATTCCCCCCATTTTCTTCATCTTCAATTAATTTTTTTTTAAAGTTCAAATCTTTGCCAAGTCATTACTATAATGACTGAAGAATTGTTAACCTGGACTTGTTTTCCCCCACTACATAATTGTTCAGCATTCTATATATATATATATATATATATATATATATATATATATATATATATATATATATATATGTTCAGCATTCTATATATATATATATATATATATATATATATATATATATATATATATATATATAATACCTAATATGATATGATGACAGCGCAACGCCGCTAGAAACAAATTTGTCGATTTCTCTTTTTAGTACCTTATTTTAACAATATATATATATATATATATATATATATATATATATTATATATATATATATATTGAATTATAAACAAAGCTTGCTCTTATGTCTTAGATTGAAGAAATAGGGGGAGATAAGCATTCATATCTGCAGTGGTAGATGGTTCTGCCTAACTAACAGTATATGCTTAAGTGGGTGAATAGAAAAAAAAAGGCTTCTCAAAATGAGCCTTCAGCAAGCTTATAGTCTCCAAGGGGGAGACATCCTCCAATAGGGAGGGAAACTCACTAACACATAACTCCTGGTCATATACCGATATTTCGAAACCTGGTTGTTTCTCCTCAGTGACCGCGGAAAGTGGTAATTTGACTCCTCTGCCTTTTCAGTTTTAAGAAGAATGCAATCCCAGAAAAGGCTGGTGTGCAATACCGTAGTATGTTTGTTGAGTTTTCAAAAAACCAACCAAAGGTGCCACCTAAGAAGCAAAAGAAAATCATGAAAGAGCGAAGCAAACTACATTTTCTTGTGAAAAGTAGAAAATATAAAAGATATCCTCTTAAGACGCAAGTGCTGAGGGCCAGTTCTTGGAATGAATCCGCAAGGGACTAAAATACAACAAACTAATAAATTCCAAGGATAAGTACCGAGCACCGTTCCAGCAACTTACAGAGCAGCTTGGTGTTGCAATGACTGCAAGAAATATTGAATTATAAACAAAGCTTGCTCTTGTGTCTTAGATTGAAGAAATATCTGCAGTGGTAGATGATTCTGCCTAACTAACAGTATGTGCTTGAGTGGGTGAATGGGAAAAAAAAATAAAAAAAATAAAATAAAATAAATGCTTCTCAAAATGAGCCTTCAGCAAGCTTATAGTCTCCAAGGGGGAGACATCCTCCAATAGGGAGGGAAACTCACTGAAGGCTCATTTTGAGAAGCATTTATTTTATTTATTTATTTATTTATTTTTTCCCATTCACCCACTCAAGCATATACTGTTAGGCAGAATCATCTACCACTGCAGATATGAATGCTTATCTCCCCCTATTTCTTCAATCTAAGACATAAGAGCAAGCTTTGTTTATAATTCAATATTTCTTGCAGTCATTGCAACACCAAGCTGCTCTGTAAGTTGCTGGAACGGTGCTCGGTACTTATCCTTGGAATTTATTAGTTTGTACCTATTCATCAACCATTATAACGTTGTTTTGTTTTGTTCGTCGAATCGAGGACCACTTCAGTCATCTAGGGATTGAGGAAAGGGGGGGGGGAGGGGGGTATGATTTGTGCACACGCAAGTGCTTGTTCAAGCTGATGCATGCACGGAATGTGCGATGACAGCTTGGAAGGCAATGTGGAAGACCTGTTCTCGATTGGTGGCGCGGGCTTAGCTTGCCTGTCTTTTGTTGCGCTGCAGCTGTCTTCCTTTCTTCACATAAATTGGCACTTTTGTGGATAGAGTAGCACCATCTAGCTCGATCCATAGCAGTTTGTTCCCATGTGTCAGGGTTGATGTTGCACGCTTTCAAGGATGACTTGAGAATGTATTTAATTAAAGCGTTTCTTCTGACCTCCATGAGAACGCTTTGCTTGCAGCTCACTGTAGAAGAGTCTGTTGGGTGGCCGGTGGTATGGCATGCGAGCTACATGACCTGCCCATCGAAGCTGAGACAGCATCAGGATGGTGTGGATGGTTTGCAGACCTGCTTGGTTGAGTACCTCTGTGTTTTTAGTTTTAAGTATTCAGGTGCATTGAGTGACTTGCAGAAAATGGCTTCCATTTGGCAGGCAGGATGTCAATGGTAAATTTTCATTGCATTCATTGACTTGAAAAACAAATGCTTTGATTTAGCAGGCAAGAACAACCTGTAAATACACTCCTCGCTACTTCTATGTCTCTGTCTCCGTTTCTGTCTCAGTCTCTGTCTGTCTGTCTGTCTGCCTCTCTCTCTCTCTCTCTCTCTCTCTCTCTCTCTCTCTCTCTCTCTCTCTCTCTCTCTCTCTCTCGTGTGTGTGTGTGTGTGTGTGTGTGTGTGTGTGTGTGTGTGTGTGTGTGTGTGTGTGTGTGTGTGTGTGTGTGTGTGTGTGTGTGTGTGTGTGTGTGTGTGTGTGTGTGTGTGTGTGGTAGGAGGAAGGAGATACATGTATAGAGGCATATGTGGATGTGCATGCATTACTCTGAGTGTGTGTGTGTGTGTGTATGTGTGTGTGTGTGTGTGTGTGTGTGTGTGTGTGTGTGTGTGTGTGTGTGTGTGTGTGTGTGTGTGTGTGTGTGTGTGTGTGTGTATGTGTGTGTGTGTGTACGTGTGTGTGTGTGCGTACGTGTGGTGTGTGTGTGTGTGTGTGTGTGTGTGTGTGTGGTGTGTGTGGGTGTGTGTGCGTGTGTGTGTGTGTGTGTGTGTGTGTGGTAAGAGGAAGGAGATGCATGTATAGAGGCACATGTGGATGTGCATGCATTACTCTGTGTGTGTGTGTGTGTGTGTGTGTGTGTGTGTGTGTGTGTGTGTGTGTGTGTGTGTGTATGTCTGTGTGTGTGTGTGTGTGTGTGTGTGTGTGTGTGTGTGTGTGTGTGTGTGTGTGTGTGTGTGTGTGTGTGGTCAATTTAATGACGTCATAAAAGAAAGCTGTGAGCCCGTGGTCAGTCTGCTGTCATTATTCTACAGGTTGACAGTGGACTGACATGGATCTCATAGAGAGAATCAGTTTACACTGGGCTGACATAGATCACACAGACAGACAGAATCAGTTTACACTGGGCTGACATAGATCACACAGACAGACAGAATCAGTTTACACTGGGCTGACATACATCACACAGACAGACAGAATCAGTTTACACTGGACTTACATGGATCTCACAGACAGAATCAGTTTACACTGGGTTGACATAGATCACACAGACAGAATCAGGTTACACTGAGCTGACATAGATCACACAGACAGACAGAATCAGTTTACACTGGGCTGACATAGATCACACACAGACAGACAGAATCAGTTTACACTGGACTGACATGGATCTCACAGACAGAATCAGTTTACACTGGG
>CM031618.1:36681069-36684868 GCA_018398815.1 Conus ventricosus
GCACTACCTAGTGAGCACAGTTGATGACATGGCCTCAAGCATTAGAGATGCACAAGTGTCCTCGACACTCGATGCAAAAACTGGATTACGGCAGATCAAAATGGGCAAACAGTCCTCTCGCAGAACCACGTACAGCGCACTTTTTGGCAGATTTAGGTTTATCCGCATGCCTCTTGAAATGAGCACCACTAGCGAAACGTTCCATGAAGCTCTCAAACGATAGTTTCAATGTTATCCATGCGCTATCATCATTGATCATAGCCCGATTTGGGGATTCACCATTGAGGAGAGTGATGCAAACTTCAGGAAAGTTCTCAATCGAGCTCGAGAAATAGGCTTGAAGATGAACCTGAGCAAATGCAAATTCAGAGCCTGGAACGTGGGTCACAAGTTATTAGCAGAAGGATTGAAACCCAACCCTGAAATGGCAGAAGCAGTAAAAGCCACGCCAGCACCAGAGAATCAATCTCTTTTCCAGAGATTCTTGGGAAGGACAAGTTCATCAAGGACGACAGTGAGAAAACTGCCGTTCCGTGGGAGTTCCTCCGAAAGGCCACAGTTTGGTGCTGGACTGATGCTCACCAGTAGGCTTTTCAAAAACTGAAGGAATTTTGCCCACCAGTACTGAGGTACTTTGATCCTGCAAAACCTGTTGCTTTCTCAGTCGGCTCATCAAAACATGCCGTTGGGGCAGGTTGCCCACAGGAGGGTAAGAGCCCTTTCTGGTGCTGAAACCCGTCGCTCAAATTGAAAAGTAGCTACTGGCTGTTGTTTTTGCCTGCAAAAAGTTCCATGGCTTGATTTATGCATGAAGAGTAACAATTAAGACTGATCACAAACCCTCGGTCTCCATTGTGAAGAAGACTTTCCATGTTACCCCTACACGACTTCAAAGGATGCTGCTGGAGCTCTTGAGATGCAACCTGGAGTTTGTCTACAAGAGAGGGAAAGAACTGTTCCTTGCAGACACACTATCAAAAGCATATCCTGACGAATCTCCAGAAGAAACTGACTTTGGCTCCAACGTCAGAACAGTTCTGTCCATTTCCCGGTCACAATGACTTAGCTTCAGCAGCACATACTTGCAGATTCCACCTTGCAAAAACTCGCAATGGTCATCAAAAATGGATGGAGAGATCACGTGTGTGGTGTACCAGATGACATCAAGCCTTTCCTTCCATCCCAAGACGAGCTGGTGATTGCAAACGATGTTATAGTGAAAGGACAATGAGCAATTGTCCCTGATTGACCTACATCAGCACCCTTCATAAAGTCCACATGGGCCCTGAGCGCAAAAGGAAATTGGCCAGTGATGTCTTCTGGCTGAACATGCGCTAGGACATGAAGAATGCAGTCTCTCAGTGTCCTGCATACAACAGCCTCAAGAATTACCACCAGAAGCAATCACTTATAAATCAACCAGTCCCTGACCTTATTTGGGCCAATCTCTCAGCAGACATTTTTGAATGCATCAGCACGTGGTTGGAATTGCTTGATTGGTTTGAATTTGAGCTGCTTTGTAACACTTCTTCGTGTTGAGTTATCACCAAGTTGAAAAAACCCCAAACTATTCGCTGCCCTTGGCATTCCAGAAAACACAGACACAGACACACACACACACAGACACACACAGACACACAGACACACAGACACACAGACACACACACACACACACACACACACACACACACACACACACACACACACACACACACACACACACACACACACACACACACACACACAATATTACTGAGAACGGAACACAGTTCACCAGCAGAGAATTCAAAGTGTTTACCAGTCAGTGGAACTTCACTCATGTCAAAAGTAGCCCACACTATCCCAAATCCGATGGACTGGCTGGACATGCTGTCAAGAACGCGAATCAGCTGCTGGGGAAGAGAAGGATATTATCATTCTGATGTTCTGCCCGGTCTTCTCAGCTTGAGAAATACACTCAGGGATAGTATGAGCTCGCCTGCTCAACGCTTACTGTCCAAGTGGACTGCACAAGACTCCTAACTTCACAACAAAACTACTAAAACACAGCCTCTGAACACAATAAAAGTATCTTAGAGGCTAAAGAAAGACTGTCAGCATCAAAAGAAATCCCATTAAATATGCGAGGGATTGGAGACCACTGGATCTGGTGAGGTCATCAGAGAGACAAACGGTTCCAGCGCCTCACCGCAGTCAAAGCACCTCATGGTGTTCCCAGATCCTATGTGGTGACATCAAATGAAATTGACTATGTACGAAACGACGTCACTTGATCTGAGTCAATGAGCCCAGGCCATGCACCTCACAGCCAAGATGCCACCTTTCCACCTATTTGCCAGGCCTGCAGATCCACGGAGAGAAGTAGTCGCCCAACGTGACCAAACATGATCAGGCACCTGCACCAGGTTCTTCGCCTACCCGAACTCCCTCAACTGCTCCCCAGAGAACAGGGAAAGGGGCATTCTAACTCACTTGCTCCTCCACCAAGTTTTTGGGCGAAAGTGGCCTAAAAGCCGCCTTTCCCTGTTCTCTGACAAGTAAGACTTCAATAACCAAAAAATAACGATTATCTACAAACAAACATACTGTGTAGGGTTATCCGTTTTTAATACTAATTTACTAAACTTTTCAGATTTTAGTTTTTGTTTAATCCTATGTTTTTCTTGATCGTTTTCAATAACATCATTTTCGCGCAAACATTCTTCAAATGAGTCTCTGTCTTTCATGTGAAATAACACTACAGTCTTTAACTGTTCTCTAAAGTCTTTTAAAACCGAGTTATATTTCTGGCATAAAATCCACACACTATCCCATCATGTCTTCCGCTGAAAGCCAGCTTCGACAAAGTGTTTCTCTTTTTAACTATGTCTTTTTTCTGCCGAACAGTCATCTATAATAAAGAGTGTCTGCGTTCCTTCAAACACTTTATAAAAGTATTCTAAACGCTCACTCAGTTTAGTGCTAGGGTTAACTAAATATACGTCATTGTCTGTCCATATAAACCTTCTATCATGATATGCTTTGTTCCTTTTAAGTGTTGGACAGAAAATTACAATATGATCAAAATTATAGCGATAAACTGTTTGTAATAAGTCTAGGACAAATATTGTTTTTCCACAACCAGTCTGCCCACAAATCATTGAACAATGAGGGGATTTTATCATAAAGTTTAACTGCTCCATAGTTTTATAACAGAATTTAATCTAATCCAGTTATTATTTTTATCATACTCTCCGTCAAAACTTGTTCAGTATAATAAAACCTATGAGGCCTAAATGTGTAAGATTAATCCAATTCAGTTCTGTAAGATTGTTTCTATTTAAGTCAACATTGATTTTGTTGCTTGTTGTTATGATCTTAATATCCTCACCATTGTGAAGAACGACGATGGTAACGTTAAGGCGTTTAACGTCTAAGTTTTGCCAGCTAATATTAATTCCTTTTATAAGGACGTCACTAACGCCCACAAACCCATCCCTCTCCACATCTTTAAAGACAGAAATTTCAAATATCATTGTGAACACGTCTCCTAATTTTCTGCTTGGAAAGAACTGTAATTTTGTAGAAGCTTTTTTTACAACCGTTTCTTTTCTGTGGAGGATGTACTGTTTTTTTCCCATACGGCGTTATTTCAATTTCTTTCCGACTATTGTCGTCCGGCATAAGACTTACATGTAAAGGGCAGAGTTGAATGCTTTTCTGAAACTTTTTTGACGGCTAAAATATGTAAATGGGCTTATGATTCAAATTTTATGTCCCATTCTAAATATGGTTCTAAGTGCCATTTGGCGGTTTCAAC
>CM031618.1:36685868-36710868 GCA_018398815.1 Conus ventricosus
ACGCACGCACCACACCCCACGCACGCACGCACGCACGCACGCACGCACAGCACGCACACACCCCACACCACACACACACACACACAATCAGCGCTCCCACGTTTGTCCTCTTTCGCAATGGCAGCAGCTGTATACTAGCTCTTGAGGCTCTACACCAGGCAGGCTCGTCACCAACACAGATCAGATTGTCCGACCAGACCTCAGCCATGCCACAGCCAGTTGTGATCTGCTGTGGCAAAGTTCTGACATCAAACTCCAAATGCGTCGCTATTTAACTGTTTGCTGCATCCCCCAATCCATAAATTATTGTGGAGAGATTTGCTATTTATATGAATGGATCAGCAGGATGTGCGTCTTAGAACACACACACACACACACACACACACACACACACACACACACACACACACACACACACACACACACACACACACACACATATATATATATATATATATATATATATATATATATATATATATATATATATATATATGAACAATATAAAAGTGTCCTTAAAAAATCTGAAGGTGCTCAACCCCTTGGGGAGCAACATCTGTCAAAAATAGTTTTTAAAAAATGAAGTGTTAAAATCTACAAGCTTGTTTCAGGCCTTGCTATCTTCAGGATGTCTTTTAGGGCACGCCAACGATCTTTTATGGCGTGCGGGACTTGATTTCAACTCTGTGTGTGCAGGCGGATCTCCTTTGCTGCACGTGCGGCCTGTAGTTCTTATTGGGGCTGTTCAGATGGAATATGCTAGCAAAGATTTCCACTTGTGCCTGCAATTGTTTACAATTTCTACTTTTGTGTTCAACGTTGCTAAATGTGGTTTACATAAAATTAACCATTTTTCTGTAGAGCATATATATATATATGAAAGTCCACAAAATGTATGTAGAGTGACGCGTTCCATTCTAAAGTTTGTTCGATGATGATCCTTAGCGTGGCAATCTGGTCTGTGCAGGAGCGACCTTTCTTCAATTCAAAATCACCTTTAATATCTTTGGCAAATGTTTTGATTGTCTGTAACATTTGCATTTTTTTTCAGCTTTCATTTCTTTAGATTTGTGTTAGTCAACGTGGTGAAATCCAGCACTGAGATGGTTTGATTGGTCAGTTTCAAATCATTCAATGGAGTCTGTTGCTAAATCCAAATAAAATTTATTTCAAGATGGTTTACTTTTGTTGCTAAGTGATATTTTGCTCTCCTCTAATAAAAAAAAATCAGAAAGAGTAATACTAAAAGGGACATTAATTGTTTTCTCCGCTGAACCAAATAAGCCCCAATGGCAAATTTCGGATTTAATTTTTTGACACATGATGTGCATTTAAGTTGAGTTTGCAGTTGCAAAATACTGGTTTGCTTACATAAATGTGCCGTTCACAATTTTCTTTTTTTCATTTCTAGAAAAGGAAGATATGGATTATTGTTTGCATGCAGTACCACGTGACAGATGCTTCGGGCCATATAAGCAATGAAATTTACAAAAAACAAACAAACAAAAACAAACGAAACAAAACAAAACCTGTTGAACAGCAAATGGCAAGTTTATTGTATCTTTAGTTATGGACGTTTACAATTTGTTTATTCATCTCTCTCTACTCTCTCTCTCTCTCTCTCTCTCTCTCTCTCTCTCTCTATATATATATATATATATATTTGTTAAAAGGTAAGGTTTAAAACTGTCTACAGCGCTGTTTCATGCGATGCAATCATCAGGATGTGGTGGGTCTGTGCTGCCGTGGTTTATAACTGCTTGTGTTGTCTGTCATCACGTGCTGTCTGTGTTTTTCGTGTGTTTTTGGTTCTTGTTCACTGATAGGAATTTCCACTTGTGCCTGCAAGTTGTTAACCATTTCTATCCTAGTATTTAAAGTTGCCAGTTGTGGTTTGCATAGATATTATGTACTTTTCTGTTGAGCATAGGTTACATCTTTTTGAAATGTTGTTTGTATGGTGCTGCTCTTTCTATGATTTTCCAGGATATATTGTAGTCTATCTTTTTCTCTTTGAGCTTCCAGATGTATTTACTCAATTCTGTTTGGTTTTTGTATCTTTCTTTGTAAATGACTGTTTGTGTTTGCATATCTAGTTTTAAATTGGTTTTCAGTGATACCTATATATGTTTCTTCTGCGTTCTCTGATTTTACAGTGCTTGGTACACAATGCTGTTGTAGAGCATTTGTTGCTCAGGGGCACTGTTCTTTCTTGATACAGTTGCAGGATTTCCTTTCATCACCCTCGTTTTTCTCTGTACTGCTTTTCATTTTGTTGGTTGAATCAATGATGTTTTTAAGGTTGGGCATACACGAGTATGATAATTTGATGCTGTTTTTGTTGAATATCTTGGATAATTTGTGCTCTTTTGGAATGATGATGTTAGGATTCTAAAGAATTCTTTCCCTATATTTGTTTTTACTCTTCCGTCATATGGGGGGTTGTACCATATGATCTTTCTTTTCCTGTTCTTCTTGTGTCTGCTCATGTCATTATCTGGGTCATATTGTAGTTTGTAGTTGTAGCCACTTTTGTGTAACGCTTCTTGATATTCAGCTGCAGCATTAATTGAATGCTGTTTCATTGCATGACAGGTTAGATAATCTCTTATTTATGCCTCTGGGTATTGTTTTTAGTATGGAAGGTGGATGGTTACTTTTGATGTTTACATAGACAGGTGTATCATTGTGTTTTTTGTATGGTTTTATATATGTCTGTTGAGGTCAAACGTTGTATCTAGTAGTTCACTATCTTTTATTTGCTTCTATAGTGATTTTTAGATTTTGGTTTTGGAAGATTTTACACAGTTCTTTTTTCTTTTTTTCAATGTTTCTAGGGTTGTCGTTCAGCGCAGCAAGGCCGTCATCCCTGTACAGTCCGACTTGTTCTCCAAGTTTTTTTGAATGTTAGATAGTATGAATAGTCCGACAAGTTCGCAAGTTTCGGCACCATCATACGATCCCATTGTGACATCAAAAGTTGAATTCTTGTTTGCGCTCTTGGTCCAGATTTCATTTTTGCTGTGTAGTAGAGTTTTCTTTGTATGGAAAATGATTTCCATTTCTGACCCTGATATTTCAGTGTATTTGTTGGCAAATTTTATAGCTTGGTGAGCAGATCTTCATCTATAGATGTGTAGAAGTCTACTATATCAAATGTTATAAAAACTGTATTATCTTGCTTGTTGAGTTTCTTGAACCATTGTATGGCTTCGTATGTGTTTTTCCAGAGGTTGAGTTCAGTGTTCTCTCTTATGTTTTTTATGGCTTTTTCTAAGATTTTTTTGCTGATTTTTCCTAATTCAGATTTGGATGGGTTTATCAATCTGCATGTTGGGTTATTCAGGAAGTTGGGTTTATGGTCTTTGAGTGTTATGAAAGCTTCTCTTGCTGCTGTTGTCTCCACTCTATCGCTTAAGTCCATTTGGTGCACAAGCTCCATTTCTTTTTTTCTAATGTACTCGTATGTAGTTTTATCAGTTTTTTTGTAATTTTTTTGGATGTTTTTGTCGAGAAGCTGTGAGTACTCTTTAGTTTCCATTTTGTAGAAGTTGCTGTTTTGTCTGCTTTCACAAATATTTTTTGTCATTTTGGATTTGTTTGATTTCGTTTTTTAACGATGTTTGGAATTCGTTGTTTGATTTTTGAATTCTATATTGGCAGTCATCCTTTTCATTTTATCCTCAAATGTCTTCATTCTTCTATGGCTGGTGGAGCTCGCCATGTATTGAAGTCATATGTGTTTTTATCTTCTCTCTTGGCATTAGATTAAAAAAAAAAAATGCTTTCCATCTCATGTTTTTGATAAACCTTTCTGTCTGTTCTATCATTTTTCATAAGCATTGAGGTTTGGCGAAAGGTATGTTTTTAGTAGATTGTTTAAAATTGATTTTGTCCATTTTAAAATCTGTTGGTGTAAAGTGCTCAACGTGAGGAGCAATTAAGACAATGGTAGTAAATACCAGCAGAGATTTAAAAAAAATGCTCAACCGACTGGAGCAACATTTGTTAAAAGGTAAGTTTAAAACTATCTACAGCGCTGTTTCATGCGGATGCAATCATCAGGATGTGGTGGGTCTGTGCTGCCGGTGTTTTATAACTGCTTGTGTTGTCTGTCATCACGTGCTGTCTGTGTTTTCGTGTGTTTTTTGGTTCTTGTTCACTGATAGGAATTTCCACTTGTGCCTGCAGTTGTTAACCATTTCTATCCTAGTATTTAAAGTTGCCAGTTGTGGTTTGCATAGTATTATGTACTTTTCTGTTGAGCATAGGTTACATCTTTTTGAAATGTTGTTGTATGGTGCTGCTCTTTCTATGATTTTCCCAGGATATATTGTAGTCTATCTTTTTCTCTTTGAGCTTCCAGATGTATTTACTCAATTCTGTTTGGTTTTTGTATCTTCTTTGTTAAATGACTGTTTGTGTTTGCATATCTAGTTTTAAATTGGTTTTCAGTGATACCTAATATGTTTCTTCTGCGTTCTCTGATTTTACAGTGGCTTGGTACACAATGCTGTTGTAGAGGCATTTGTTGCTCAGGGGGCACCGTTCTTTCTTGATACAGTTGCAGGATTTCCTTTCATCACCCTCGTTTTTCTCTGTACTGCTTTTCATTTTGTTGGTTGAATCAATGATGTTTTTAAGGTTGGGCATACACAGTATGATAATTTGATGCTGTTTTTGTTGAATATCGTGGATAATATTGTGCTCTTTTGGGAATGATGATGTTAGGATTCTAAAGAATTCTTTCCCTATATTTGTTTTTACTCTTCCGTCATTGTGTACCAAGCCACTGTAAAATCAGAGAACGCAGAAGAAACATATATAGGTATCACTGAAAACCAATATAAAACTAGATATGCAAACCACACACAGTCATTTAACAAAGAAGATACAAAAACCAAACAGAATTGAGTAAATACATCTGGAAGCTCAAAGAGAAAAAGATAGACTACAATATATCCTGGAAAATCATAGAAAGAGCAGCACCATACAACAACATTTCAAAAAGATGTAACCTATGCTCAACAGAAAAGTACATAATACTATGCAAACCACAACTGGCAACTTTAAATACTAGGATAGAAATGGTTAACAACTGCAGGCACAAGTGGAAATTCCTATCAGTGAACAAGAACCAAAAACACACGAAAAACACAGACAGCACGTGATGACAGACAACACAAGCAGTTATAAAACACCGGCAGCACAGACCCACCACATCCTGATGATTGCATCCGCATGAAACAGCGCTGTAGACAGTTTTAAACCTTACCTTTTAACAAATGTTGCTCCCAGTCCGGTTGAGCATTTTTTTAAAAATCTCTGCTGGTATTTACTACCATTGTCTCTCATATATATATATATATATATATATATATATATATATATATATATATATATATATATATAATATATATATATATATATATATATATATATATATATATTATATGGTTTTCAATCTGAAATGCAAATGTCTTACTTACTTAGGCCCATTGCTTTCGCCAGAGCATGGGCCATCAACAACTGCACGCCTACGACCATGGTCTTGGGCAATCTTTTCAATTTTGCTCCAGCTGCCTGATGTCAGCCTCTACGTCCGCCTCTAGGTGTTTCTTGGTCTTCCTCGCTTTCTTTTGCCTTGAGGATTCCAGGTCAGAGTTTTTGTTGTTGTGTTGTCCTAGGGCTTTCGAAGCAGCGTGTGTCCTATCCACCGCAATTTTCTTTTAAAGATGTCTTGCTCTACTGGCAGTTGGTTACTTTTTTCCCACAACTCTTTGCTGTTGACTGTGTCTGGCCAGTGGATGTGGAGGGTCTTTCGCAGGCAGCTGTTAATGAATGTCTGTAATTTGTGTATGGTGGTCTCTGTGGTTCGCCATGTCTCTGATCCGTATAAGAGGACGGATTTGATGTTTGAATTGAAGAGGCAGATTTTCGTGCTGGTGGTGGCAAGTCCAGATTTCCAAATCTTTTTCAGAGTGATGGAGGCTGCTCTTGCCTTTCATATTCTGGTTTTCACTTTGGCATTTGTTCCCCCTTGCTGGTTGACTACACTGCCCAGACAGGTGAAGCTGCTGACTTTTTCCAGTGGGGCTCCATCTAGAATCACAGGGTCCGGACTGACTGTTAATCTTTAGTGTAGTATTTGGGTCTTTTGTGGGTGGATGGTAAGGCCGACCTTTGCTGCAAAGATTGACAGGTCTGATGTCTTGTCCTGCATCTATTGTCTGGTATGGAAGAGTAGGGCCAGATCATCAGCGAAGTCCAGGTCGTCGAGCTGGGTCCAGCGTGTCCACTGTATGCCATTCCTCTTTTCTTCTGTCATCTTCTTCCTCACCCAGTCAATGGCTAGAAGGAACAGGAATGGTGAGAGGAGGCAACCTTGACGACCTCCGGTCCTCACCTCATATCGACGTGTTGTCTGTCCTGCGTGATCCACCTGGCGTGATATTCCTTCATAGGATTTCTGAATCAGATTGGTGATCGTTGCTGGTACTCCATAGTGCCGTAATAGTTGCCACAAGCTGTCTCTGTGCAAGCTGTTAAAAGGTTTTCCGAAAGTCCACAAAATGTTTGTAGAGTGACGTTTCCATTCTAAAGTTTGTTCGATGATGATCCTTAGCGTGGCAATCTGGTCTGTGCAGGAGCGACCTTTCTGGAAGTCTGCTGTTAAGGATGGCGTGCAGTGCGTGTTTTGCTGTCTGACTCTCACCTGAAGAAGTTCCCTGCACACACCCACACCACACGTACATAGATAGCCAGGCAACAGTTTAAATTTCTTCCTTTTAATTTGCTGCCTGAACCATCAAATCACAACAAACACGTTACACAATAGACAAAAGCAGGCACATCAATAAACTCACGCCACCGCCATCAGGGGTGTGCAAGAGCACTAGGGACTATACTGACATATCAAACATATTTCTTTTTTTCTCTTGCGCAGGCCAGGCTGGCACCCACAGCAGTGTCACCACAGACAGTCTACACACCACAGACAGTCCACACACTTGGCGGCGTCTGGCCCAAGTCACACAGTCCTCACACAGTACAGAAGCCGCTCACGGAAGCAGCTCATAGAGTCGTCCTTCGGGGGACTCCCACACAACAGAAGAGACACATGTCGTCGTCCCGACGGAGAACTCTGAAGCCCTTTAACACACACGATGTCTACTGACCACTCGGTCAGCCTCTCCACATCCCTCTGGATGGAGACAGCGGTTGGGCACGGGCTGCACCCCACATCCAGTTGGCAGTCAGCTCCAGGTCGGACACGGGGGCTTCATCGACACCTGGGGAACTGATAGTTACCTTGATTATCTAGCCTACTTCCAACATATTTATCGTTCTTGCTTGTCACTAACAGTCACACTTCACATATACATTTCACTGGAATTTGGGGGAAAATACCAATAATAGAATCTGCTAAGCTTCAATGCAGTGGGTGCATTACAATAGGAACAATTCCTCGATTAACACCATGAGTAACTGCATTGACGAAAAGGATTTCCACATGTAACCCTTTACTAAGTACCAAGAATGCAATTATTACATATAAAGGAACGATTTCATTTTGTCCCTTTTTATCAAGAAAAGAATGTTTTTATCTTTCCACATTATCATCACTAGACGTGTCCACAACAGCAATCAGAATACATTTTCCAATAATTTATGCACAATAATTTCCATTACTCCCTTCCAGAGCTTACCAACATTCACGTTATTATTATACTTTATGGAAAAGATAAATAACACTTTTTTTCAATAATACACCGATTTAACTAGATTACTTTTCCCCGAACACATATAAGTATACACATTCTTTCTTTCATCTACTCACTCCATTCTTCTCATCCACCTCTCGACTCACACATTCACTAACCACAACTTCCTTCAGTCACCCCATGTATCGTCAAGTCTTGTTAATCACAAGATCTATCAAGGGAACAATTACATATTTTAGGCCCTTACTAAGAACTGTAAAATTCACAACCACCTGTAAGAAAAAACAACAACTTCCATTTAACTAAATAAACATACCTCTCTACCAGCAAAATTCGCCTTCAGTGTGTCTTCGGCTCTCTGGAGATATTTCTGTGTCAGCAACCCTGTAGAGACAAGGGAAATCCAAACTCACCTGACTGACACAAAACACAGGTGAGTAGCTCTCAGGTAAACGGGTCAAGAGGTAAGCTTGTGCCTGTCCGAAGTGTCCCCACAATTTGGGACCGGACAAAAACGGTCCGTCACACCTGCGTGTTGCTCCCTAAGTGTTTTATCTACTTCATCCCTCATTCTCTCTAAAAGAATCCTGTTGCAGGCTTTGCCTGGTACTGACAGAAGAGTGATGCCCCCATAGTTTCTGCAGTTGCTGAGATCTCCCTTCTTTTGTAATTTAATGATATGTCTGCTTTTTTTATAGTCTGTATGGATCTCTTCGTATGTCCATACTTTGTCAAAAAGAGGTTGAAGTATGTCTGCTGTACTGTCGATGTCAGCTGTTATTGCTTTTCCTGGAATTGCGTCTGGGCCTGCTGCATTTCCATTCTTAATTTTCGTGATAGCACTGGCGATTTCTTCACTGGTTGGTGGATCGCTATTCACTGGCGGATCAATTTTTGCCGCTGGGATATGTGGAGGGTCTTGTGGTGCTGGTCTGTTCACTAACTCTTCGAAGTGCTCTGCCCATCCGCTGAGTTGTCCCTCTTGGTCTGTAATAGTCTCTCCCTGATACTTTTGACTGGGTCTCTCTGGCTTGGAAAACTTTCCTGCGACATTCCTGGTCCAATTGTAGAGCGCTTTCATATTTTTGCTCCCGGCAGCCTGGTCTGCTTCTTCTGTAAGCTGGTCAATGTACATCTTGTCACTTTTCACACTCCATCTCACTTCCTTGTGGGCTTCGCTGTGGTTTGCTTGGGTTGCTGCTTTCTCTGCTCTTGTCCTGCTTCTGTTGACTTGTTCTTTCTGCTGTTTTTGTTTGTCGATTTTCTCGGGGTTTCTGCTGTGATCCAATTTTGAGCATATCACAGCTGACTGGTCACACACATACACACACACACACACACACACACACACACACACACACACACACACACACACACACACACACACACGCGCGCGCGCACGCACGCACGCACGCACGCACGCACGCACGCACGCACGCACGCACACACACACACATATATATATGTGTGTGTTGAAAATAAGAAAAAAGAACTGTGTAAAATCTTCCAAAACCAAAATCTAAAAATCACTATAGAAGCAAATAAAAAGATAGTGAACTATCTAGATACAACGTTTGATCTCAACCAGCACATATATAAACCATACAAAAAACCAAATGATACACCTGTCTATGTAAATATCAAAAGTAACCATCCACCTTCCATACTAAAAACAATACCCAGAGGCATAAATAAGAGATTATCTAACCTGTCATGCAATGAAACAGCATTCAATAACGCTGCAGCTGAATATCAAGAAGCGTTACACAAAAGTGGCTACAACTACAAACTACAATATGACCCAGATAATGACATAAGCAGACACAAGAAGAACAGGAAAAGAAAGATCATATGGTACAACCCCCCATATGACGGAAGAGTGAAAACAAATATAGGGAAAGAATTCTTTAGAATCCTAACATCATCATTCCCAAAAGAGCACAAATTATCCAAGATATTCAACAAAAACAGCATCAAATTATCATACTCATGTATGCCCAACCTTAAAAACATCATTGATTCAACCAACAAAATGAAAAGCAGTACAGAGAAAAACGAGGGTGATGAAAGGAAATCCTGCAACTGTATCAAGAAAGAACAGTGCCCTCTGAGCAACAAATGCCTCTACAACAGCATTGTGTACCAAGCCACTGTAACATCAGAGAACGCAGAAGAAACATATATAGGTATCACTGAAAACCAATTTAAAACTAGATATGCAAACCACAAACAGTCATTTAACAAAGAAAGATACAAAAACCAAACAGAATTGAGTAAATACATCTGGAAGCTCAAAGAGAAAAAGATAGACTACAATATATCCTGGAAAATCATAGAAAGAGCAGCACCATACAACAACATTTCAAAAAGATGTAACCTATGCTCAACAGAAAAGTACATAATACTATGCAAACCACAACTGGCAACTTTAAATACTAGGATAGAAATGGTTAACAACTGCAGGCACAAGTGGAAATTCCTATCAGTGAACAAGAACCAAAAACACACGAAAAACACAGACAGCACGTGATGACAGACAACACAAGCAGTTATAAAACACCGGCAGCACAGACCCACCACATCCTGATGATTGCATTGCATGAAACAGCGCTGTAGATAGTTTTAAACCTTACTTTTTAACAATATAATATATATATATATATATATATATATATATATATATATATATATATATATATATATATATATATATATATATATAACAAACTAAGAAATTCCAAGGATAAGTACCGCACCGTTCCAGCAACTTACAGAGCAGCTTGGTGTTGCAATGACTGCAAGAAATATTGAATTATAAACAAAGCTTGCTCTTATGTCTTAGATCCCCCTATTTCTTCAATCTAAGACATAAGAGCAAGCTTTGTTTATAATTCAATATATATATATATATATATATATATATATATATATTATATATATATATATATATATATATATATATATATATATATATATATTCCCTTGTCCATGCATAGCAACATTACCACTCCTTGAATAGGATGTCGCCGAAAGCTCTTGCTTTCAAGAACAACGAGAACAAGCACACCGATTTCAATCTTGCCTTGACGTTATTGAGTAAAGATCTGTGACTGGTTGTTACCAGTGCTATCTTAAATCTGCCACTTTCTGCAGTCGCCCAAGGAGGGCAGCGAAACTGAAAGTCAGTTCACATAGGTGTCAGTCAATTGAAATTAGAATCTTCGTGTTCGGACAGACCAGCTCATAGAAATGCACTCACACCCTGCCACCTTCTACTCTCACAAACGCACCTACAAATGCTCTCTCTCTCTTTCTCCCCCCTCTCTCTCAAACACACACACACACACACACACACACACACACACACACACACACACACACACACACACACACACACACACACACACACACACACACACACTTAATGACGTGAGTAAAGTCATGTGCAGAAGTAAAAGAGAAAGAGGGGTCCGTGAGCTGAAGGGGATGGAGGGTGAAGGTGATCGAGAGTGTGAACTTGGAACAATCTCCATCGACCAACACCACAGAGGCTCTGTATCAGTACTTGAGTACTCTCAGTGGTTGGCTTCATGGTGATTTGAACTGTTGGGATGTGAACAATCGGAGATGAAGCCTGGGAGGCCTGTGGGATATATATCACTTGGAACAGAAAAATAGAGATCTGACACAGAGAGGTTTCTAACAAATTATAGATTTCACACGATGACAGAGGTAACTGCTCATTGTAGGTTTTGTTATGTGCATGAAAAGGACAACGGCAAGAGCAACAACAGCAGTCAGTACAGCAGAGAAATTGTCGTTGTCTTTCTTCCTCATTTAAATGATGCAGAGACACAAAAGATTCCTCACAGACAGATAGACACACACACACACACACACACAGACACACACACACACACACACACACACACACACACACACACACACACACACACACACACACACACACACACACACATACACACACACACACACATACACACAACACACACACACACACACACACACACACAACACACACACACACACGTGCACGCACACACACGTGTTTGCGTATGCGTGATCACAAACATACAACAAGATGAGAATGTTAGAATGGAAACGAAAACCATTACAAAAACAAACAACCAAACAAAAACAAACAACCAAACAAAAACAAACGAAGACAAACAAAAACAAGATGCAAAGCATATAAACGTACTCCCAGTTTATCCTGAATACGCGTGAGATATTCCATAAAGAGGAAAAAGCCGTCTTGGGCTGGTGTAACCGTTAGTAATACCTAGTCTGGTAAACATCGGCCATCATCTGTGACCTATAATGAACATACTTACAATTTTCAGAAAGATCAGCCAAGGACTTTCTGAGATTTTCCATAAAGACGTTGGGCATCACCCGTGACCCATAATGAACATACCTACACATTTTCAGAAAGATCGGCCAAGTACTTTCTGAGATATTCCATAAAAAAGAAAAACCGTTATGGGTCGTTATAGCCGTTAGTAACACTATAACGGTAAACTAAAACATTGGGTATCATCCGTGACCCATAATGAACATACCTACACATTTTCAGAAAGATTGACATAGTACTTTCTGAGATATTCCATAAAGACGAAAAACTGTTATGGGCCATTACAACCATTACATCGGGCATTATTCGTGACCCATAATGAACATACCTGCTAATTTTCACAAAGATCGGCCAAGTACTTTCTGAGTTATTCCATAAAGAAGAAAAACTGTTACAGGCCGTTAGTAACGGCTATAACGGTAAACTAAAACATCTGGCATCATCCGTGACCCATAATGAACATACCCGCTAATTTTCACAGAGATCGGCCAATTACTTTCTGAGATATTCAATGAAGAAGAAAAACCGTTACAGGCCGTTACAGCCGTTAGTAACGGCTATAACGGTAAACTAAAACATCGGGCATCATCCGTGACCCATAATGAACATACCTACAAATTTTCAGAAATATCGGCCCAGTAGTTTTGTCTGGAGCGAGTGGAACACATTTTGACCACGGACGAACGGACACACACACACACACACACACACACACACACACACACACACACACACACACACACACACACACACACACACACACACACACACACACAGAGCATTTCTTCGTTCCCATTCTAAAGTATTCCCTGTTCTATAAGAACTGGGAGTACAACAAAGGAACAAAGAAAGAAACAAACTATAGTAATGCTGTGTACATTTATTAACTCTGTTGCCAATATGACCAGAGAGGAAAACCTGAAATACCTGCATCGAACACAACAACATGACATGTGGCTTCTTCTTCTGTTTCTTCTTCACTTCCGTGGCGAGTCATTGGGGGTACCATACCGAAGAACAGTTCATCAGGTTCCTCCAGTTCTGTGAGTCGTGTGGCAAGGCATGGTTCTCTGCGAATGCATTCCCTGTCCACTCTACGATTTGGTCAGTCCCATTTGTCTCCCCCTCACTTTGTCTTCCTCTCCCTCTCTCATCTCTAACATTTTCCCAGAGAGTTGTTTTAGCATGGCTATAGGATCTTGGTGTATGGCAATATCAGCGTAGTTTTCTTTTCTTGACTGATGTCAGTGGATCATACCTATGCGCTGCTTCAATAAACTTGTTTTCCTTATCGGTCAAAGTTGGAGCGTCAGGTTGTTCACTTACTTAACTACTTAATCCTGTTGGCTCCTAGTGGAGCACAGGTCATCCACGAGCCTTCTCCATCTCTGCCTGTCCCGGGCGGCGACCTCCAGCTGGCCCCAGGAATGGCTCAGTCGAGTTGTCTCCGCCTCCGTTGATCTTCTCCAGGTGGTGCGCGGTCGGCGTCTCTTGCGTTTTCCCTGTGGGTTCCATCGCAAGGCATGGCAGACAACGCTGGATGCCGGTTTTCTGAGGGTATGGCTAAGCCAGCCCCACTTCCTGCGCTTAATTTGATTTTCAGTGGGCTCTTGTCCAGCTCTTCTCCACAAGTCTTCCTTTGTGACCATGTCCTGCCACCTGATGCGATAGATGTACCTCAAGCATCTGTTCACAAAGGTCTGCAGGCGGTGTGTCGATGACTTGGTGGTTCGCCACGTTTCACAGGCATAGAGAAGCACAGACTTCACATTTGTGTTGAAGATGCGGATCTTGGTTTTTGCAGAGATGGTGTGTGAGGTCCAGACAGGTTGGAGCATCTTGAAAGCTGTGGATGCCTTGCCTATTCTTGTTTGGATGTCTTTGTCTGTGCCCCCGTCCTTGCTGACAATGCTGCCGAGGTATGTGAAGCTGTCGACGTTCTCCAGGTCTTCTCCGTCTAGTACAATGTTGTCGTTGGCCTCATTGATCCTCATCACCCTGGTTTTTGCCTTACTGATCTTCAGTCCTGTCCATGCGGCAGTACTGTCCAGGGCAGTGGTTTTCTCCTGCATGTAGCTGTGGCGGTGGGACAGATGGGCAACATCATCGGCAAAGTCAATGTCTTCCTGCTTCGTTGTTGGTCTTGTATCGTTCTCTCCATGATCCAGTCGATGGCAATCAGGAACAGGAACGGTGAGAGCAGGCAGTCCTGACGAACGCCGCTCAAGATGTCAAAGGGTTCCGTCAGGGATCCACCGTGTACCACTTGGCATGTTGATGGTTCATATGCTGCTCGGATGAGGTTTATGAACTTCTCTGAAACGCCATGGTGGGAAAGAAGCTTCCAGAGGGTTGGTCTGTCGATGCTATCAAAGGCCTTCTCGAAGTCGACGAAGGTGACATATAGGGTCGAGTTCCATTCCAGTGACTGATCGATGATGATACGGAGAGCAGCTATCTGGTCTATGCATGATCTTTCACTGTGGAATCCAGCCTGTTCTTTTCTCAGCCTCTTGTCGATGTTGTCCTTTAGCTGCTCGAGGATGATTCTGTTGAAGACCTTCCCAGGGATGCTGAGCAGTATAATGCCTCTCCAGTTCTTGCACTCCTTCAGGTTTCCTTTCTTGGGAAGCTTAATAAGGTAGCCGTGCTTCCAGTCTTGGGGTAGTTCTTCGGTCTCCCAAACTTTCTGGAAGAGTTCATGAAGCATTGATGGTTGCTTCGCTGCCAGTCTTGATTGCTTCTGGAGGGATATTGTCGGGGCTTGGTGCTTTGTTGATCTTGAGGTGTCGGATGGCTTTCTGGATCTCTTCCTTTGTAGGCAGGGGTGGTGGTGTTGATGTCTAGTGTTGTCTCGGAGGGTGGTATGTCCAGTGATCTGGTGGTGCTGGCAGGTTGAGGAGTTCCTGGAAGTGTTCTTTCCAGTGGTGCTACTGGGCATCTGGGCTGGTGACCGTGTTCCCGTCCTTGTCCTTCACAGTTGCCTCTGTCACTCGTCGACTCCCTGCTAACTTCCGTGTTATGTCGTACAGCTCCTTTATGTTCTTCTGTCCGGCTGCTTTTTCTGCTTTTTCTGCCAGGTTCTCCGCATAGTTTCTCTTGTTCTGTCTTATGCTTCTCCTCACTTCTTTGTGTGCTTCTGTGTGCAGTTTCTGCGCCTCTGCCTTACTTGCTCTGGTCTTGCTAATGTTGACTGCTGTTTTCCTATCTTTTATCTTTTCTCTCTTTCACTTTCCTCTCTTCAGCTTGAACTTGAACTTCCCCACAACAAGGTGATGGTCCGATCCAGCATCTGCCCCTCTCATTGCTCTGACATCCAGTAGTGACCTCCTAAAGCTGTTGCTGATACAAATGTGGCCAATCTGATTTTCTGTGTGGCTGTCTGGTGAAACCCAGGTAGCTTTGTGGATGGTCTTGTGAGGGAACAAGCTACCGCCAATTGTCAATCCATTGAAGACACAGAAGTCACAGAACAGCTCTCCGTTTTCATTCATGTCTCCAATGCCTTCCTTTCCCATGCTTTGTTCCCTATCACTATTGTCATTTCCGATCTTGGCATTAATGTCACCCAATCAAGATCAGTAGATCTCCTTTCTTCCTCTGGTTGATGGTGGATTGTAGATTCTCGTAGAAGTCTTCTTTCAACTGTTTGTCTGTATCATTGGTGGGTGCGTAGCATTGCACAGTGAGTGTTTTTCACATCTCTATAACTATACAACTGTTTGCAGTGTGCTTTCCCCTCGTCTAATATGCCCTTCTGATCTGGGACAACAGTGCCATCATTCTTTTCTAAAACTGGAATTGATTTGTCAATAAAATTTCTATTCTCTAAGTTACAAATGTACTGTGTGTGTGTGCGTGCGTGCGTGCGTGCGTGCGTGCGTGCGTGCGTGCGTGCGTGCGTGCGTGCGTGCGTGCGTGCGTGCGTGCGTGCGTGCGTGCGTGCGTGTGTGTGTGTGTGTGTGTGTGTGTTTTGCCCTTGACTGATCCATCGAACGTTTGATCGAGCTGCAATGCCTTGCACTTTAGACTGTCTTAATTATTCTAATTGCATTTTCAATTCCCCTAACACTGATAAGTAACCCGTTTTTAAATATATCTTTTATTCTCTTTTTTCTAATTCTTTTTCTTGCTTGTCATTCTGTCTTTTCTCAAATGTTGCATTTAAAATTGTTCTTCCTTTTATATCCATCATTAAGGTTTCAAAAAAGAGCTGATCACTCACTTGGGAAGTCAGGCTATCATTTGAAATCATATCAACATTGTCAAAATTGTAAACTGGTATCATATACTGTTTTTCAACTTCTTTAATGGTATTATTTATCAGCATAGTATACTGTTTTGTCTTTCAATAAGCTTTTATTGAACTTCCAGAAAGATCGATCACGTTTGAATTGTTCTTTTCTTACTGCCAGAACAACAAACAAATGATCTGATCGATATCCTGGATCAATAAGCACATCACTCACATCAGTCATCAAGTCATCAACAATTAAATTGTTGACAGGCCCTGCTTGTTTTATAGAATTAGCTTTGCGCCATGTGTAAGCTCGTTTATTTGGATATAATTCTTTAGGAACATCAAATAAGTTATGTTTTTTCATAATATCAATAATTTTTCTCTGAGTCCTGGGGCGATTCTCTGTACTGGCATCGTTTCGTACGTCTAGTTTTGCATTCAGGGCAAATTCCTACCTCCCGTAATTCTAACAGAATCATTGTCAAGCTGTTCTATGCATTCACAAATTCTATCCAAAAAGAAATCTGGTTTGACACCATTACTAGGTCTGTACAGATCTATAAAAAATATTTGTTCTTCACAATTTCAATACCCATTACAATAAAACAACCATGGGGATCTCTGATCACATCAAAAACTTTGTATTCGAAATTGTCATTAAAAAGTATAGCAATTCCCATTTTTGTTCGTATTGGAGCCACAGAGCCAAACATCATATTCCCAACTGGCCCGTTTAAAAGCTTCCGTCATTGCTGGCCGGTGTGACTCTTGCAAACATATAATTTGAAAATCCCGTTTAGAATGAATAAAGTAAAAAATGTACCTTCATTTTTTTAATCATTAAGTCCATTACAATTGTATGAATAAATCTTAGAAGTACTGTTTGGTGTAGTGATTGAAATTAGGAAAAAGCCCATTAGTCTGTGAGACTTTGAAAGAAAAATAAAACTCAGCAGTGCACAGGACGTACAGCAACAGCAAGCAGTTCAGTAATCATTCAAAATACCAAGGAGAATGTGACTACTGCATACACATCACAATTTCAATATATCTGCAATCAACCAAAACCAAAAGCTGTATAAGTTGAGTGAATTGCGGTAATTTCACCAAGAAATACACACTTTGTAAATTTATATAGTTTTGAGGATATCTTTTGGCAGATGTTCTCCTAATAAAAGTTATCAATACAAATATTGAGCAAAACATTCGACAAAACAACCTGTTCATTGGTACACTCATACAATAAATGCAAAAAAAAAGACGAAATGTTCAAAATACCAACTTCACTCTGATGGTCAACAGCGAACATGGGAACAGAGAAAGTAAATAAAAACAGGATCCAATATGTAAGTAGCCGATACTGTCACCGCTTTGATTTAATCACAAACATAAAACGTTAAGACATATAGAAACGTTTAAAGAAAGCCCTTCTCAAAGAAACAGATAATAAGGTCTACCCATATATTAAAGAACTGCGATTCTTTTTCCTTTTCCCAGAATCCATCAATCCTCTGCCTTGGAATTACAGACAATGAAATCTGGGGTCAGACTACCTCCAATTCGTAGTGGGGCGACCATCCCCAACCCAGCGGATTGTAGGTGGTGGATGGCAAAACGGCCTCCAGATATAGAGGTTAGGTGTTAATAATCCAGCTCGCCTGGACGAATAAGCAGCCCCAGACCAACTGGCGGTGTCCCTATCAGGACGGAGTGGGTCAGCAGTTGGCTCTGCTATCTTCTCAAAATGCCCCAGGTGTCCACATAGGAACATCATGCGGTTAAAACCTCGAGCCTCCTGAGCTCACAGGGAAGGTCCTTGGGCCATGAGCTAAGGGTGGGGTAACCCTGACAGAAACCCAGAAGGTTGAAGACAGTGGTACCAGGCCAGAGTGCACCTTCTAACAAACCATGGTACCATGCATAATCCGCCGTTATGTCTACACTTCCAAGCGTACTGAATAAAAAACAGAGTTGAAGCATATCCTGCACGAAAAGAATGTGCAAGTCTGCTGCATCCGGGAAGCTCACCGGCAGAGCCACAAGTACTTCAAAGTGAGAGGCTACCAGTGCTTCAGGTCCAACAGAACAGACCATCGCAAAGGAGGAATACTGACCCTTGTCAGGAATAAAAGCAATGCCTGCCTTGTCACAACACACATGGGGGACTTGGAATATCAGGTGCTGAAACGCCAGGCTAGCAGTATAACTTCAACTTGTGAACTTATACTGCCCAAATGACAGGTCTCTATCTTTCGACTCCATTGCAACGGCGGATTCCAGTTTTCTAGTACTTGGTGACTTCAACAGCCACTGACAAAGCTGGGGATATGACCTTATTGATCGAAGGGGTGAAGAGGTGGAAAACTGGCAAGATGACAATCATTTAATCCTGATCAACAGTCCTTTTGACTGTTCCACGTTTTACTCCAGAAGGTGGTACACCACATCTACTCCAGATCTGGCCTTCTGCACAGAAGACATTCACAAGTGTGACAAGCGAGAGTTTGGAGAGCAGTTGGGTGGCAGCGACCAGCGGCCTGTGTTCCTGCAATTGAATCTTGGAGCCTGCACTGAAGCCAACTTCCCCTGGTAGAACTACAAGATGGCAAACTGGATGGCCTTCAGCCAACAAACCAGTACTCTTACCCAAGACATTACAGTCCAAGGGCGAGACATCAACCTGATCGTGAAAGAATTCAATGAATGCATGTTAAAGGCTGCTCATGAAACCATACTAAGAGGCGCCAGACAGAATTACAAGCCATACTGGAGTACTGAACTTAAGGCCCTAGACGATGAACTGTCAGAAAGCCAGAAGGGCAGCAGCAGACTCCCCATCTGATGAAAGCAACATCAACCTCCAGCAGGCTAAAGCCAAATTCCTCAAATACAAGCTGCAAGCAGGCAGGAGAAGTTGGAGGGAGAAAACCGCTTCCCTGAATCTTGCGGAAGACAGCTGGAAACTCTGGAGACTTACCAAGCAGCTCAATAATGAAGAAAAAAGCAGAGCAAAAGTTACGCTGGAAGAAAATGGGAACATGCTAACTGGGAAACAAGCAGCCAACAGATTTGCAGATTTGTACGTAAATGAGATTAACAACCCAGTCAGCTCCAGTAAACACCGAGGAGCACAGAGAGAGAGAGAGAGAGAGAGAGAGAGAGAGAGAGAGAGAGAGAGAGAGAGAGAGAGAGAGAGAGAGAGAGAGAGAGAGAGAGAGAGAGAGAGAGAGAGAGAGCAAAAAGAACAAACACGAAACAAAACCAAAGTGGAACCCATGAGGCGGTCCATCAAACTTGGAGAACTTAGATCTGCTTTAAAGAAGCTGAAGGCACGGAAATCGCCAGGACCAGATGGCATCAGCAATGGAATGCTGCTACACCTCAGCAGTGCAGCAGTGTACAAACTCCTCGATGCCTTTAACCTCAGCTGGAAGAAGAAAAACTACCGCAAATCTGGCGTAAGGCAATCATGATCCCCATCCTGAAGAAAGGGAAGGATCCCAGAAAGCCCTCTAGTTACCGCCCAATCAGCCTGACTAGCTGTATTTTGAAGACCATGGAGAGAAATGTGAATGAGCGCCTCTGATGGTACTTGGAATCGGCTAACCCCCTTGCATCAGAACAAGCTGGGTTCCGCCATTTCCGCTCCACTGAAGACCAAGCTACTTACTAGTCTCAAGAAATTGAGGACGCTTTTCAGGAGCAAAAGCTGGTCTTTGTCACATGGATCGACCTCCAAAAGGCATTTGACAAAGTCTGGTTGGAGGGACTACTTGTCAAACTGCTGAAGAATGGAGTCAGTGATAGCGTGATTTGTGATTAACATTTTGTTAAATATAGATTCATAGACATGCTTTGATGGCCACTCTTAATTTCCCTTTGGAGATAATAAAATGTTCTTGACTTGACTTGACTTGACTTGTATGTACACGTGGATCAAATCCTACCTCTACAACCACAAAGCAAGAGTCTCTCTGGACAGAACACACAGCAAGAAAAATCTGCTGCGTCATGGTGTCCCACATAAACACTTGGTTTTCGTGGTCATCTGCCTCTGTTTATTCGACACTTTCTGGCTGATCAGCAGCTCCCAGTCCGTATTGGCACCACGCTGTCTGACATCCATGGCCAGGAGTTGGGTGTACCTTAAGGGAGCATTCTTTCTCTTCAGCATCAAAATTAACGACATTGTCAAATCCGTAAACCAGGGTTCTGAGTCCCTACTGCTTGTTGATGACTTCACGCTGTACGCAGTTGGAGCCTCTTACTCCAGCGTACAGCGTCGACTTAACTTTGTATTAATAAGATTCAACAGTGGGCCGAGGAAAACGGGTTTACCTTTTTAAGCACCAACACTTAGTCAATTCATTTTCACAATTTTCGTCAATTTTTTTGCTGATCCTGAAATCCACCATCCCAGCTGTGAAAGAAGCCGAATTTCTGGTTGTATTTTTTCAAATCAAAAACAAAACTTTAAAAATCATATCCAACACTTAAAAACTGCATGCCAGAAAGCACTGAATATTCTGCGAGTTGTGGCACACAGATTGGGGCGCTGACAATAAAACTCTCCTCTATCTTTACAGGGCTCTAATCTGCTCCAAACTGGACTATGGGTGTGTAGTGTTCGATTCGGTTCCTACCTGATTAGTCAAGATCCTATCCACCATCAAGGACTTCGATCGTGCCTGGGTGCATTCCGCACCACCCTTGTTTACAGCCTGAATGCTGAGGCAAGAGAACCATACCTCTCAAAACCGTCGACTGAAACTTGCCTTGAACTACTGTTTGAATCTCTCTTCTGAAGCTCAAAACCCTGCATATGACTGTGTTTTTGACCCCAAGTTCCAAAAGAAATTCGACGACCACCATAGTTCCATTCACCCTTGGGGAAAGCAGATATAGATCTTGGAGTGGTTTGTGATTTATCCGAGTCTCCTGATGACCCGCCATGGACTTTCTTCACTCCAGAGATTCCGTTTGATCTAGCCTCGTACTGGAAGGATTCCACTAGTTCCTTGGCATACAAGTCCCTTTTTGCCGAACTGTGTTCTAAGTTTCCATCCCATAAAATAATTTGGACCGACGGTTCTTAATCTCAGGAAGGAGTTGCTTCTGCTGCGTTTTGTGCAGCAGATCCCCCTCAGAGATGTTCTGAACACATTCCAACTGACAGCTCCATCTACACTGCTGAGGAGTTGACAGCCCTGGCTCTTACAATGGTATGTGAATCCAAACATAGGGATTTCCTCATTTTGTCAGACTCGCTTTCTGTTTTGGAGGTCTTTGCCGGTCGTAATCTGAAACAATCTCAGCTGCTGAAAGTTTTCGAAATGTACACCTCTCTGAAATCAGATGAATACAACATAGTTTTTGCTTGGGTTCCCAGCCATGTGGGCATTCGAGGCAACGAGGTGGTTGATCAACTTGCCAAGAGTGCCACAAAGGGAAAGTTGAGCAGGTTGTCTATTCCTCACACTGATCTGAAACCCAAAACACAGGCTTATGTCAAAGACCTCTGGCAAGAGGAATGGAACTCGCAGACGGACAACAAGCTGTATAAAATCCGTTCAAACTTGGAGTTTGTACCATGTTCTAGAGGGTAAAGACGAACAGTCTCGTGCCGTTTGCATACAAGCTATTCGTTTTACACCCATTCTTATCTTTTAAAAGGTGAAGAAGCTCCGTGGTGCATTTCATGCTATGTACCACTTACGGTGAGGCATATATTCTTTTAGAATGTTGGGACTTGCACGATGTGAGACATAAACACTTTACGGCAGACTCCAAGAAAACCCTGTTCAGAGATGTCCCACCTGACGTGATCGTTGAGTCTCTGAAAGAGGTTAACATTTTTCATCTGATCTAAGATTTTACGGAAGAAAGATTTTTAACGAGATTTCTGGAGCGTTTTTATGTGTATTTTAAAAAGATGTGTGAATGGTGATTTTTTTTAATGACATATGAGTTGACTTCAATGTGGTGACAGCCCTGATATGGTCCTTTGCGGTAGGCGGGGCTATAAGCAACATTCCCTTACCTTAGCTTGTCAAGGTAGTTTATGCTTACACAGTCCTTCAAATCATTGATGAAGTGAACCATATTCCTAACGGATACAATTTTTGGTGAGTTCCAGTCTAGTCTGAGATGATTCATGTACCTAACGTAAGAATTCTTACTTCCTAACCAATTGCCTTGCCAGAATGTATTTGAAGACCTAAAACATGGCCAAACTTGAACAGAACATCCACACATGTTTTAAAAGACTTTGTGTCACCTGCCAGTAAACAATCAGTGTCATTCGCACATCGTGAAAGAATTTCAGTATGAATAATTAGTATAAAAAATGAACAGCATTTGTATACCGCAATCTTGGTCACGAACTATTCATTGCGCTTTCATACACCGTTCAGACCTTCATTCATTTTAATATATTAGATATCTTGCTTTAGAAACTATTGTGTATACATAATGTGGGATGAGCGTTGTTCAAAACGCTTGGCTTAAAAGGGACGTTTTTAGCTGTGCTTTTAAAACAGATAAGGAAGTCAAACTGATAGTTGCAGAGAGTCGATAATTTGATTTAAAGTGCACACTAGAATAACGATCGGGATGTCAACTGCTTTGGCTAGAGATGCACTGTTTTACACCCATGTTTCGACATTTTCTTTCTCTGAACGAACCGCTAAACTGAAAAATGGGGCAAAATGACTTTGGATGTACCCACCAGCAACATTTGTCCTACGAAAGTGGTGAGGTTACTCTCGCTGAATGAGAGCTCTAACACATATTTCTCCCTTCCAAACTTCTGAAAATCAACTATTCAGAAAGCATTTCTGGATTTGGAAAATACAGGCCAAGCATCCAGATGGTCTCAACACAGATGGGTAATTCTTTCTCACAAGTGCTGGTTACGTGCACGTGAGAGCTGCTCGGCTGCTTCGTGTGCTACAATTGATGCCTGGTATAATGGCTCAAGATGTGTATGAAGAGAAGAGAGAGAGAGAGAGAGAGAGAGAGAGGAGAGAGAGAGAGAGACAGACAGAGAGAGAGAGGGAGGGAGACACAGAGAGACAGAGACAGACAGACAGAGAGAGAGAGAGAGAGACAGACAGACAGACAGACAGACAGACAGACAGAAGGACAGAGAAGCAAAGAGAGACAGAGAGGTCATAAAGGCCATTGCCCCCTTGGAGAATACACATGAAATAACCTGACACAATCCATTACCAATCAGGAAGGTTGACAAACAAAGATAACACAGCATTTCTTCTTTTAAACCCGTTCTACAAATCAACAGCAAGTTGTTTCACTGTTTTATCATGTGTCGATGTCAATACACATAGTTTGAAGAATGAAGGATGTGTAAAGCATTTAGGTAGAAAACACTGGTGCCTTTGACCATTTAATTCTGGACATAAAGAACAAAATAAACTTCTTTTCCTGTGATTCCTGACATAATGGGCAAGTACTTACACGATCGTTTGAATTTTCTATTACCCTGAGAATTTACGTTGATGTATGAAATACCAAACCTGAACTTGGTTATTATATATTTCAAATGTCAGGCAATGACCACAGACAATCAGGCAATAACCACAGACAATCAGGCAATAACCACAGACAATCAGGCAATAACCACAGACAATCAGGCAATAACCACAGACAATCAGGCAATAACCACAGACAATCAGGCAATGACCACAGACAATCAGGCAATGACCACAGACAATCAGGCAATAACCACAGACAATCAGGCAATGACCACAGACAATCAGGCAATAACCACAGACAATCAGGCAATGACCACAGACAATCAGGCAATGACCACAGACAATCAGGCAATAACCACAGACAATCAGGCAATAACCACAGACAATCAGGCAATAACCACAGACAATCAGGCAATAACCACAGACAATCAGGCAATAACCACAGACAAATACTTCGGAACACAATGCATAGGATCTAGCATTCTATAGATATCGAATCTACAGCTGTCTTCAACATGTCAGCTCCATCAACGCCAACCGCAAATCAGTCAGTGTTTACGCTGTTGTTGTTTTTTTAAATGTGGTTTTGAGAGAGAGAGAGAGGAGAGAGAGAGAGAGAGAGAGAGAGAGAGAGAGAGAGAGAGAGAGAGAGAGAGAGAGAGAGAGAGAGAGAGAGAGAGAGAGAGAGAGAGAGAGAGAGAGAGAGAGAGGCTGGGAGTATGTTTACTTGTTTCCTTTCATTCAGATTCCAGAGATGTAAGTGTGTTGTTTTCAAATAATTTTGAATGTGGGATAAAGTACAGCAAGATACAAGCGGTAACTTTGTAATTGTACCATTTATAGAGAGAGAGAGAAGAGAGAGAGAGAGAGAGAGAGAGAGAGAGAGAGAGAGAGAGAGAGAGAGAGAGAGAAGAGAGAGAGAGAGAGAGAGAGAGAGAGAGAGAGAGTTAGCTCGATGTGAAAGCCTAATAGCCTACGCCGCCTTTGTTACAACATAAATATCCTGACATGGTTGGTTTTTTTTTCATATTTCCTACATTGTCACCTCAGTTTTGGCACACGAATGGCAGGGAAAATGAAAAAAAAAGAGCATAGAATCAAGCAAATGTAACCTTCACTACTGAATCTTCAGACTATCTGAGCTTTTTGTTTCTCCTTATCTGTCTGC
>CM031618.1:36715868-36728368 GCA_018398815.1 Conus ventricosus
TACTTCAGGGTACACCTAAGACTGGTTCCAAACATGCTACACAACATCAACTGGAAACAATGCCCGACACTCAAGGGAGTTCACTTCTGCACTCATCAACTAAGGGGACACACAGACACACACACACAGGCACACACAGAGAGACAGCCAGCCAGCCAGCCAGACACACACACACACACACACACACACACACACACACACACACACACACACACACACCACACACACACACACACACACACACACACACACTCACACACCACCACCACCACCACCACCACCACCACCATCACCACCACCACCACCACCTTTTTTCGAGAACGAAATATTTTTGAATAGTTTTTTTTTTAAAGACTAAGTTGTTTAAACCACAATTCGATTACTAAGGGGAAGAAAAAGGCTTCCCAGGGGAAAGAAAATTTTTTATGTTTATCATTTCCAGGACTCCTCATCCAGCACCTGGCTGGTACAATGACGATATTTTACAATACGATGCTAACTCTGCCGCGACTGGCCTACACACGAAAGCCAACCAACAGGTGAAGACCTGACCGCGGCCAGCCGTTTTATAATGACAACACGTGTTGTTGTTTGTTTTTTTTAATCCACATCCCCTTCCCCCACTCTTTTTTTAAATGTTGAAATCCTTGCTTTCTAGGTCTCAGGCCCCCAAGTTCCAGACAAACGAAATAGAATTCTCCCTTTTCTGTTCACATAGAGTCACATGTTGCTGGTGTCCAGTAAAAGACACATTATTACCAAGACAGTGGAGCCACAAGGTTCACGTTGGTCCCTCCACACCAGTTCATCCAGAACAGCTGGCCCAACAACTGGCGGTGAGTGATTAGCTAAAACATCAGCAAGATACGGCATATGGCATAGTGATCAGCGCTGAGAAGACTTTAAGTTGATGGCTAGTCACACCAGCATCACTACTGATAAAACTGTCACTGGACATCGGCTAGGAAGCACTCGTCTGCTATGGATGTATTGATAGCAATAAGGCACCATAGCTAGAGATCCTGTCAAGGGCAACGCAGACAACATATACACCGGCCAGCCTGTCACCGGTGTTGAAGAACAACAACATCTCAAAGAAACACGGAATCAAACATTGCCACGTCGTAAATGAGATCTTTCTGTACGCGCGTGAGACAAGAGCCCTCAGGACGGAACTGGAAAGAATCCAACCTGTGAACATGAGATGTAATCGTAAGTTACTGAACATCAAATAGATTGATCATGCCACCATTGAAATGTGCACCAAGACTCCAAGAAGCAGATCAAACATATAAAGATCTGCTAGTCTGGTTTAAAAAAATGAAAAAAAAAGAAGAAGAAAAAGTTGATATGGTCACGTAACGAGATCCAGTGTCCTTTCTAGAACAGAGCTAAGCTGATGTCGCCACATAACAAAATCCGAGGTCCTTGGTGAAGCAGCTATCCCAGGAACTGTTGAGGGAAGGAGGCGGAGGATGGAGGTAGGGAGGAACACAAATAATTTGATGGACTGACTTGAAGAATCAAACATGGAAAACATCAGCGGAGTTCCAATCTACATGACAGAGGAACTTGGTGAACAGTTCCTCGGTGCTCCGTCCCACTGACTGTTTAAGATGTTTAAGATGTTAAAATTAGAAGAAGAAGAAGAAGAAGAAGAAGAAGAAGAAGAAGAAGACGAAGACGAAGAAGAAGAAGAAAAAGAAAAAAGAAAAAGAAAAGGAAGGGCATTGAAAAAGCATTTTTTTCTCTCTGAAACAAATTTAAACGTATACAATTGTACATCAAACGGTTTCGTTCATGACGTTCCTCCGGCGATAGACTATATGTTTAAACTAATATGTAAACGGAACATGTGAATGATTAAGTCAAACTGGGATGGGGGAACAGTGTGCATCTTTCTCTCTCTCTCTCTCTCTCTCTCTCTCTCTCTCTCTCTCTCTCTCTCTCTCTCTCTCTCTCTCTCTCTCTCTCTCTCTAGTTGTTTTGCATACGCACGAGATATTTCAGGCATTGAGTATAACACAGGGTTCTCGAATGACACGCTTCAAACAAAAAGTCATCGGCTGTAGGTGGCAGAATTGGCCTCAACACATTCAGACTTCTTGTACGTCCATCGAGTCGACAAGAACCACTTCAGTCATTTTGGGGTTGAGGGTGGAGCGTGGGAAGGTGGGGGCGGGGGTGGGGGGTGGGGGGTGGAGGGGGGGGGGGGGGGAGTATACGATTTGTGAATACGCAAGTGGCTGATCAAGCTGACGTGTGCATGAAATGTGTCGTGACAGCTTAGACAGTCAATGTGGGAGACCTGCTCTTAAATGCTGGCGCATGCTTTCCTTGACTGTCTTTTTTGTTGCGCTGCATCAAAATATTCCCCCCCCCCTCCCCCCAGCTCCACCCTCCATCTCCCTCCCTCAACAGATCCTAGGATAATTGTTTCAGCAAGGACCTTGGATTTTGTTATACGGCCACACCAGCATAGCTCCGTTCTAGAAAGGACACTGTCTTTGGAGTATTTGTTCTGACCTCTATGGGAATTCACTCCTTGTTGCAGCTCATGGTAGAAGATTCTCTTGGGTAGCCGGTGGTCTGGAATGCTAGCACTAGACCAGCACATTGAAACTGAGACTGCACCTGGATGGTGTAGACGTCAGGCAGGCCTGCTTGGTCAAGCACCTCTGTGTTTGGGATGCTGACCTACCATTGTATGTTTAATAATCTTCTGAGGCAGGTTGTGTGGAAGTGATTCATTTTCTTAGCATGCCGTTGGTACACTGTCCACGTTTTACATGTGTAGAGAAGTATGGGGAGAACAACTGCTCTGTACCCCTTCAGCGTGGTCTCTAGTCTGATACCTCTCCTTTTCAAACATTGCTGTGTAGCCTGCCAAAGGTGGCACTTGCTTTTGCAATTCTAATACTCACTTCATCGTCAATGGTGACATTCTGGGACACTGTGCTGCCAAGGTAGGTAAATTTACTCATCGCAGCGAGTCTCACACCATTGTCTGTGATGTTAGGCTAAGCGTAGGGTCTGTCCGGCGCGGGTTGGTGCAAAAGGTTCGTCTTCTTTGTATTTATGGTGAGACCAAAGTTAGCGAAGGCCATGAAAAACCTGTTGATGCTGGATTGCATTTCAGTTCCTGAGCCAGCATTGAGAGTGCAGTCATCAGCAAACAGAGAGCCCCCGATGACGTCTGCCATAGCCTTTGTATTTTTCCTGGACCCTTTTGATGTTTAACAGCTTTGCGTCTGTTCTGAATCCGATGTCAATGCGTACGTTTCCTTCTCCGAAGGCGTCAGTATGCATTGCAAAGAACATGATGCTGAACAGAGTGGTCGCCATGATCTTCCACAGCCTTCTCTATTAGGTCAAAATAGGTGGAGAACAGATTGGTATTTTGTTCCTGGCAATTTCCTCGGAGCTGTCTGGCAGCAAATACCATACGATGGTACTTCTGTCTTTCCTGAAGCCACACTGGCTCTCTGGCAAAGGCTCTTGCTCAAGGTGTGTTATGAGGCGTTTCAGCAGAATCCTTGCAAGGATTTGCCAGCTGTAGATAGGAGATATATGCCTCAGTGGTTGTTACAAGCCGGTATGTTCCTTTTCGCTTGTACAAATGGATTATGGATGCATCTTTGAATCACGAGGGATCGTCGCCTGCTGCCACATCAGAAGAAACAAATGATGAAGCTTTTCAGTCAGAGCCGTGCCACCTTCTTTGTTGACTCTAGGTGTATGGAATTTGAACCAGGAACTTTGCCGCTGGACCTCTCTGGGACTCCAAGGAGTATGAGACTTTCGGAAGAATATTTAAGATAAATTACAATATGGAACCATACATTCAAATCACCGTAAAATAATACGTCAGAAGTGGCATGAACACAACTTAGACTTGATGTGTCAGACATGACCTGTCACTAGTTTATATATAATATAAGGGAAGTTCTGGCAATTTACCCTGTTTATGTAATTGATCTGAAGATAACGGAGACCCCATTGCGTGCTTGTGTCTTCCTCTAAATGAGTTAAGGAGAAATGTAAGCTATCATAAGCTATCATATAAACTTATGTATTTGTATCTATGATGTACTCATAACATAAAGAAACGAGAGTGTTATATTTAATGTAAAGTTGAACATTTGAGACGATTACAAATCAGTATAGATAAAACTGAATCCCTTTCTTATGACATTAGTTTGTGTATTGTAATTTCTTGTGCTCCTTTTCTCGTGACTAGAAAAGTTTCACTTTTTGTTGACATATGATATCGATCCAACTTTTTCCTTTATTGGGTTAACAAAAGCTTAAAGGTCAAAGGTTTCATGGCCTATTGGTTGTAGGTGCAGTGAGCTGTCACAGGTTCACCGAATCTGATACACAGCATCGTGAAAGGCGGTTCTCATTCCTCTTCCTATGCTGCCTTTAACCTCCCCTGAACTGAATCAGGTAGCCATTTTCTGCTGCGTGGACAGAGATGGTTTCCAAACCAACGAAATCCAACCTTACATATTGTCCGATCTCATGACACCTCAGCTCTGAAGACAAACGCTTTGACTATTTGATTACAGACAATGAGATAATCTGGGTAAATAATCATATTCGTACTCTCTCTCTCTCCCCTCTCTCTCTCTCTCTCTCTCTCTCTCTCTCTCTCTCTCTCTCTCTCCTCTCTCTCTGATATTTTTTAACAAACTCTACAAGATGCTTAATCAGTACTGAGTACTGATGTTTACAAATTGATTGAGATGTTCACCAGATTAATCTGGAATGCTGCAGTGTGCCTGACAAGAACAGTTGGGGCACAATGAAACAAAAATAACGATTTGGTTCACAAAGAATGTGATAAAAAACAACAAAAAACACAAAACAACAACAACAACAACAACAACAAAACCCAGTCAGACGGCTGCTAAAACAATTCAAACGCTCAAAGAAATATTGTAAGATTAAAAACCAAGCATATGATATGTCAATGGGTGTGAAGAAAACAAACTCCTACTTCATCGAAAGACGTATGAATATGAAAAAGCAAGAGTACTGAAACTGAAAGAGTCAATCAAAGATCCGAAATTATTTTGGCAAATAATTAGGTCAGTTAATAGGAAATCTGTATTATACAACACAATTACCACTGAACAATGGTATGAACACTTTCTTAGCGTATTCAATGAAGCATTAATTAACAGCACAATTGGAAGAGGAAATTACGGAAGACAACTGGAAAGTTGCGTCTGATGTTTTGTTCCATGAGCCTATTTCCAAGCAAGAGGTTATTACCGGTATTAGTAATCTCAAAGCTGGCAAAAGTGCAGGCCCTGACAAAATTATTGGTGAATTACTGGAACATGCAGACGATACAATATTTGACTTCCTTGTTTTTTTATTTTTTATTTTATTTTTTAATTCTATTTTTTTTTGTAAGCTGTTTAATTCAGAAATCTTTCCAAGAGAATGGTCTAAATCTATCATTGTGCCCGTTCGTAAGAAAGAAAATGTGAATAAGCCTAATAACTATCGTGGTAGAGCGTTCACTAGTATTGTTAGTAAAGTATACACGTTTGTTTTTAACAAAAGACTCACTGAATGGGCAGAAAAAGAAAAGAAAATTGTAGCAGAGCAAGCAGGTTGTAGAGCTGGTTTTGGTACAACTGACCATATATTTATTTTATATGCAATAGTGCAGAAATGTTTGTTTAAGAATACCAAACTGTATGTTGCCTTTATTGATTTTAGAAAAGCCTTTGATTCAGTGAATAGAAACACACTATTGACAGCTCTGAGTAAAACTGGTGTAAATGGGAAATTGTATCCTGCTCTTAGCGGTGTTTATGACTCAAATTATTTTGAATGTCCTAGAGGTGTGAAACAAGGTTGCCTGGTAAGCTCTTTACAATTTTTATTAATGAGCTTGCTATTGACTTGTTAAGAGGAGGTAAGCATGGTGTTTAGCTTATTCCATGTGCTATAAAATATTTTTTATTACTATTTGCTGCTGATGTAATTCTGTTGTCTGACTCGGTCATTGGTCCTCAGAATCAACTCAGTAGCTTACAAATTGAAGCAGACCATTTATGCGTGACAGTCAATCTTGAAAAACAAACATTTTTGTGTTTAGAAAAGGAGTGCATATATCTGCCTGAGAAAGATGGTTCTATGGAAATTATGAAGTTAAAATAACAAATTCATATACAATTTTGGGATATATACTATGCACAAAATGTTAAGGATCGGTATGTGAAAACAGGTGCGTAATAAACTCAGTTCGCTACTGTTATTTATTTCTTAGTCCAGCCAAATTGTCATGAATTCTTGTTCAGCTGTAAGTGGGCGATGCTGTGTTAGTGCGAAAATTGCACGGGATTCTCTACTACTGAGCTGGGCCGCAACTGGAAAAGCGGAAACTTGCGAAAAATGACCTTGTTTTGGACCGTTCTGCCTGAACACATTGCACTTGCCAGATGGAAAAACCATTATGCACGTGCAAGCACTGCTGTTTATGTGTGAGATGCTGTCACTCGCTTGGCTTTATAAGAAGACATTCCACCAGTAGTAGGCCTGATCTGACAATGCCTCCACGACGAAAATTAAGCGAGTTGGATAGGGGACGAGCTGTTGCATGGTTCCAAGATGGTGTTCCCAAGCGAGAAGTGGCCAGGCGACTTCATGTGTCCATCTCGGTCATTGTCCGACTGATTCAACGCTTCACAGCCACTGGGATTGTCCATGAAAGACGCAGATCTGGTCGACCGAAGAAGAAAACCCCACGTGACGATCGTCTCATTGAACGACAAGCCCTGCAGACAAGAACAGCCTCTTCCAGCATCATTCAAAAGCAGTTCAGGGTGGCTACTAACATCAACATCAGCCAGCAGACCATACGGAACCGCCTACATGGGTTTAATCTCCGTTCTCGTCGCCCAGCAGTACGGCCACGCTTAACTCCAGCCCATAGGGCAGCACGCCACGCCTTCTGCGCACGTCACGTGAGGTGGACACGTCAGCAATGGTCCCAGGTCCTGTTCAGTGATGAATCACGCTTCACCCTTCACCACAACGGCGGCCGACTGAGGGTCTGGAGGCGCCCAGGGCAACGCTTTATTGACGCCACTGTCCAAGAAAAGGTGGCCTTTGGTGGAGGTTCTGTAATGGTCTGGGGGGCCTTCAGCCTTCACCACAGAACACCCTTGTATCATGTACAGGGTAACCTGACTGGCATCTGATACCAGGATGAGATCCTTCGACCGCTGGCTGTGCCTACACTGCAGCAGATGGGACTGAGGGCTGTCTACCAGGATGACAACGCTCGCCCCCACAGGGCAAGGGTGGTCAACGACTTCCTGCAGCAGTCTGGAGTCAACAGAATGGAGTGGCCAGCATGCAGTCCCGATCTCAACCCGATTGAGAACCTCTGGGATGAGCTGGATTGCAAAGTGAGGAGCCACCCTCCTCCAGGGATGCCCAACACCTCTACCAGATGCTGCAGGCTGAGTGGCAGGCGCTTCCACAGAGGATCTTCACCAACCTGTTCAACTTGATGAGGACTCGCTGCGTCGAGTGCCAGAACAGCCATGGTGGTTACACGCATTACTGAGCTTTTGGGAGCATCAGTATGCCCTGTCTTGTGATTTCAATGACTTTGGAAAATCAAATTTGGATACGTGCCCAATGTAATCAAATGTACACACCAAACGATTGCTCGAGATTGAAGGCAATTGTGTATCGTTATCACTAAAGAATGGAGTTAAATGTTGGCCAAACTTCAACGCATTGACTTTCTTATTTTGACAGTTATGAATGTTTGTGAAAGTGATCCTTAACTTTTTGTGTGTAGCTTTATTTCACAACAAAACTGACAATCACTACTGCTTTGTCTGAGGCTTGCAGGAAGGGGAAAAGACGGGTCATTGAGATATTAAAGTCACTAAGAAGTTTAAATACAGCAGAATTACTGAAACTATTTGAACAACTCTGACTCGCTCAGCCAAAGTTTGGAGTCTTGAGAAAGGAGTTGGAAGTGAATATATTTTTCTTGCTGAATTTAAAGACATGCTTATTTTGGTGTAATATGCAAGACTGGCATTCAGCATTAGAAAGCAACGACAAACATATATGGTATTATTCTTCTAAGAACATTTTCCAGCCAGAAAGACACTTTAGAAAAGTAGTTACAGACTCAGAATCAAAAACTTACTTGGAGAATATTTCGACAGGGTCGCCCTGTCTTCTGAAACTCACTGTTGCTGTTGTGGCAGCGAGGCTTGATGGGACGACCATTGTGTAGGGTGAGCAGTTGTCAGGATCTGATTGTAGATGTGGGGTGGGGGGGGGGGGGGGGGGGGGGGGGGGTTCAAAGACTTGATCTCTGTTCAGGCTGGGGCGTCTGGTCTTAATTTCGATGGCTTCTTTAACTTTTCTGTTTGTGAGGAAGGGCTCTGTAGATAAGATCTTGGTTTCTTGGGGCTGAAACTGTGGCCTGTGGCTTGTAGATGTTCATGTATGGCAGAAGTAGATCGGTTTTGGTGTTCCTGTAGACGGGTGGTGAGTGGTCTTGCTGTCTCGCCAATGTAGGTATGGGTACAGTCATGACACCTTACCTGGTACACTACACTGCACTGCTTGAGGGGGTCCGTTTTGTCTTTGACATGGGTCAGTTGCTGGCATAGGGAGTTGGTGGGTTTTGTGGAACACTTTGCATCCATGTTGTTGGAAGGTCCTGGCTAGACGCTCTGAGACTCCTTTAATGTAAGGGATCCCCACTTTCACACTGTCCGTATCTGTAGTAGAGGGGTAGCGAACTCGAGGGTTGTCCCACATCCATGTAGGGTATCCATTAGCGGAAAGGGCAGTCTCTCTCTCTCTCTCTCTCTCTCTCTCTCTCTCTCTCTCTCTCTCTATATATATATATATATATATATACATGCAGATGTTTTGTCGAGCAACAATGAAATTGTTGTAATTGGGGTAAGGTGAGCGATTGATTTTACTGAGTTATGTTCAAATAAGAGCAAACTTTGTTTATAATTGAATATTTCTTGCAGTCATTGCAACACCAAGCTGCTCTGTAAGTTGCTGGAATGGTGCTCAGTTACTTATCCTTGGAATTTATTAGTTTATATATTATATATATATATATATATATATTATATATATATATATATATATATATAATATATATATATATATATATAAGATATATATATAATATATATATATATATATATATATATATATATATATTATATATATATATATCACCAACAATGAACTTTAGAAAATAGACAATTGAAAGAAACAACTAATGATATATCTAATCATTTGAAATGTTTGTCAAGATGGTCCGCTGTGCCTGTATCTGCACAAGTGTGTGCATGAGGAGGGAGGGGGGGGGGGGGGGGGGGAGTAGAAGTGAGGTTAAGGTGAGAGAGGCGTGAAACGGAGGAAGCTGTTGAAACGAGTTGTGAGCAAAAGGTGACGACAGGGAGAAGGAAGGGGTAAGGTGAGCGATTGATTTTACTCTGAGTTATGTTCAAACATGGCCCCGGTCTAAAAGGCCTAATTGCTGAAAGGACAGTGAAAAAAAGTCATTGTCATTGTCATTTTCTCTCTCTCTCCCTCCCTCCCTCCCTCCCTCTCTCTCTCTCTCTCTCTCTCTCTCTCTCTCTCTCTCTCTCTCTCTCTCAGAGTCTGATCTACATATAAATCCTTCTTAAATGTACGCCCGAATACCCCAAAACACAATGGTATACGGTGAGCTAGGAAGGTATCCTTTGTATGTAGATGGTGCAATAAAATCAATGCGCTACTGGTTCAAATTGCAAAAGCTGTCACTCATAAGACTACCAAAACAAGCATCTGAAATGGAAAAATCAAAATCATTTCAATGTACTGGAAATTGGAGTGTACAAACAAATTGGGTATCTTCGATAAAACATTGTTTGGATACTTACGGCTTTTCTTTAGTTTCGTTAAATGGTGGAGTGAAATATGAAAAACTGTTTTTACACGAACATAAGCAACGCATGATTGACCTTTACAGACAAAAGTGGGAAAGTAAAATACTATATAGTGGCAGATATTCAACACATCGTTCCTTCAAATCCTTATGGCAGCCTGAGAAATATTTAACTGATGTTATGATTCCTAAATTTCGCAAAGTGTTCGTGAGATAACGACTTGGCATTGGTGATTTGAATGTCCATCAAAGATATACACTAAACAAAAAAATGACCATTCTGTAATCAAATCAAAGACGAAATACATTTTTTCATTGTTTGCCTCAAACTAGAAATGTTCATCAAGTACCATTGCTTCTTTTAGTGCAAATGAAAAGAGAATTGTAACTCGCTCTGTAGTTATGTTCATTTTTAAAGCACTAAAAACGAAGACAGGAACTGTTTTCAGTTAACACACAAATGCCAGGGTAATTTCAGGAACAACATTTTGTTACGCAAATATTTTATTTCATGATTTTCAGTATATGCACCGAGGGCGAGTGTGTTCTACGTTTGTTCTTGACCTCATTGCAGATAGGTCGGTAGCCTTTGCAATTAAACTATTTGAGAGGAGTTGAGTCTCTCTCTCTCTCTCTCTCTCTTCTCTCTCTCTCTCTCTCTCTCTCTCTCTCTCTCTCTCTCTCATTTTCCAGACGTTGTTCTTTTACAGTACATTTGCAGACAACACAGACCTTCATTAAGTTGGCATGAAGAATATTGACATTTTGAATAATACTTGAAATATACCACTCCCTGTGTCTATTTCTGCTTACTTGTGTTGACAGGTTTTACTCATTACATGAAGAAATCGCCTTGGATTGATATGATTCAGGGCAAGCATTCTTATTCCATTCATCATCAACATATGTGACACAATGAAAGCAATGTCGTATACGAACTAAAACACCAGTTAAGCTCAAATATGACAACTGAACTGGATCAAACCACCTTCAATGTTCAGTATACGAATAGCAATCTGATGGTGAATCCAGAACTTCTTCAATGGTATTTAGGGATGGAGCGGTACAAACGATTCGCACAGGTCTCTCAGCTGATTAGCAGATTCGGTAATTCTGGTTTGTGTTTCTTTGGCATTTGGGGAAATATTATGATAATTCTGATCATGCTTCGTCTTCCTGCATCTCCGTCTAACGTTTTCTTCCACTTGCTGGCCTGGTCTGACCAAACTGGCGTTAATACTAGGTCCTCTGAATTACTTCATCAGCACCGAACTTGGCGGAACTGCATTTGACAGACAAAGTTCCTGGCAATGTAAAGTGGTTTCCACGTTGGTAGATGTGACGGCAGCTTCATCCCCATGCCTGCTTGTGGCACTCACAATGCTTAGAGCAGCGTCTGTGCTGTGGCCACTTCGTGTCAATGCTGTCTGGACGACGAGAATGTCGCGAATCACTGCTGGTATACTGATCGGTGTTATTTTTCTGATCAGCTGTCACCGTCTCTATGGAGTCGATATAGGATCTTGCGCATTCAAATGTTGTTATGATTCTGCGTCGGAAAAGTACCGCTGGTTTGTCAATGTAATTTTGCCTTGGATTGATATGATTCTAAGTTCTTTCCTTCCCTTCTTGTTGTTGATACTCAGCAACACTGTTCTTCTCCGGACACTCATCAAATCTGTTGGAAGAAGCACAGGTCTTACTGTACAACAAGCACCCAGGAATCCAGACAACAAAGAGTGTCATCATTGACTGTCACCGTGATTGTTACAAGTATCTCATTTCTCCTTCTAACGTTTCCGATCACTGTATATTTCATCACAGTTCCTTATGTTGATCATTCGGATCTTATTGTGAATGGCCAATATAGACTCTTATGCAGTCAGCCGAGTCCTGTGGCAGCTAAATAACGCGGTCAACTTTTATTTGTATTGTGTAACAGGCAGAAAATTTAGAAATGAGTTTAAAAACATAATTTCCCTGGTTTTCATACCATTCATTGAGATAAAAAATCAGTTTAAGCATAGATCCACTCCACCAGTGGCGATGGCATCCCCATGTGTTAGCTGTGCAAAGAATGTACAAAAGTAAAGAACGGGCTGAGAGTTGTAACCTATGATGTTTTTAGAATGCCGTTAACTGATGATGTGACTACCAAAACGGAATGATTGCTCCTGAAATACTCCTGGTATAAGTAAAGAAACAAGAAGTGCATAAGTCAGATTTTCCATTTGTAGTATGTCTACAATTTTAAAGAAAATGCACAACACATGCATGGCTTCCTGCTTGAGTAGATATATGCATCAACGAAAGAAAGAAACTGCTGTTAAACGGAAATTTATTGTAAATCATACTGATAGATAAACATGCACTCGAGCTTAAGACATAAACCTCAATCTGACATGTCACAATTTCTGCCATAATGTTCTTATTTCCTGCCATTTGGCGAAGGGAATATACCAAAGACAGGTTTCAAAGAAAAGTGGTGAGTGCTGGGTCCTCGATGTTGGATCTTGCCGGAAGCTGAAATAGCAATCTTCTCTAC
>CM031618.1:36735868-36747739 GCA_018398815.1 Conus ventricosus
AGGTTGTCGGTGATGGTGGAACCGAGGTACGTGAACTGGCTAACGGCCTCTAATTCATGGTTGTTGATGGTGATGCGGGGTTGTTCAGCATCCTGAGCCATCACGTTCGTCTTCTTCAAGCTTATTGTCAGGCCAAACTCATCACAAGCCTTTGCAAAACGGTCCATCAGACTCTGTAACTCTGCTTCGGTGTGGGTGGCCAGAGCAGCGTCATCTGCAAACAGCATGTCTCTGATGGTCACTACCCGTACTTTGCTCTTTGCCTTCAGCCGAGCCAGGTTGAACAGTCGGCCATCTGATCGGGTGTGAAGGTGAACACCCTCAGTTGATGTTCCAAAGGCGTGCTTCAGCAGGACAGCGAAGAAGATGCCGAAGAGGGTGGGAGCGAGGACACAGCCCTGTTTGACTCCACTGCGTATTTTGAAGGCATCTGATGTCGAGCCGTCGTACTGCACTGTGCCTTTCATGTCGTCGTGGAAAGACTGGATCACACTCAAAAGTCTTGGTGGGCAGCCTATCTTCGCTAGGACGTTAAAGAGACCATCTCTGCTGACAAGATCAAATGCCTTGGTCAGGTCAATGAAGGCCAGAAAGAGGGCTTGTGCTGCTCTCTACATTTCTCTTGCAGCTGTCTGATGGAGAAGACCATGTCGATGGTTGATCTCTCCGGCGGAAACCCGCACTGCGACTCTGGGTACACTCTGTCAGCGAGCTTCTGCAGCCTGTTCAGGACGACTCTTGCAAATACTTTGCCTACAATGCTCAGGAGAGATATTCCTCTGTAGTTATTGCAGTCACTTTTGTCGCCTTTGTTCTTGTATAATGTGACAATATTGGCATCTCTCATGTCTTGAGGTACTGCTCCTTCCTCCCAGCACTGACAAAGGAGGTTGTGCAGGTGTTCAAGCAGTGCACTGCCGCCACACTTGATGACTTCTGGTGGTATGCCATCCTTCCCTGGTGCTTTTCCTGAGGACAGGCTCCGGATTGCTTTCTCTAGTTCTGCCAGAGTGGGTTTCTCATCCAGTTCCGCCATGAGGGGGAGACTTTCAATCGCATCAAGGGCCTCGTCGGTGACGTGGTTCTGTCTGGAGTACAATTCGGAATAATGTTCCACCCATCGCTCCATCTGCTTGTCCTTGTCCTGGATGGTCTCGCCCGTGGCAGACTTCAGTGGAGCTGTAGTCTTCTTGGTGGGGCCCATTGCTTTTTGATGCCGTCGTACATGCCCTTGATGTTTCCAGTATCAGCCGATATCTGGATGCTTTGACATAGCTGGAGCCAGTAGTCGTTAGCGCACTGCCTTGCTAATCTCTGTACTTTGCTCTTTGCAGATCTGTACACCTGCAGGGTTCTCTGGCTGGGGGATCGCTTGTATTCCAGGTGGGCGCTGCGGCGTTCTTCTATGGCTGGAGTGAGTGTGGAGGAGTTGGCCTCAAACCAGTCGTTGTTCATGGTCTGCTTTTTTCCAAAAATCTTCATGGCAGTGCTGTGTACTGTCTCTCTGATGTAGTCCCATCTCTCATGGGCTGAGCCACCGGGAGGGTCTGATTCGAACACCTCGGAGAGGGCTTGGGTAAATTCCGCCGCCTTGTCAGGATGTGTGGTCTTGTTCGCATCGATGCGAGGTTTGCCTTCAGGCCTAGAGCGATGTATCTTCTTAGGCTGGAGCTTGATCTTGCAGCACACCAGCGAGTGATCGGTGTCGCAGTCGGCGCTGTGGAAGGTGCGAGTAAAAAGGACACGCCTCAAGGCAGACCGCCTGATGATAATCAGGTCTAGCTGGTGCCAGTGCTTGGAGCGAGGGTGTCTCCATGACACTTTCTGCTGAGGCTTTGTCTGGAAGAAGGAGTTGGTGATGCTGAGGTCGTGGTATGAGCACATCTCCATATATATATAAATATATATATATATCTCTCTCAGAACTAGCCAATTACTCAGGTGCCTTTGGAAAATAGGGGATATTCCCAGGGAAGTCTTTTACAAAATGTTTGACACCGAGTTACTCCTATTCTACTTTATGGGGCAGAGACATGGGTTATCAACAACTCGATGTTATTGAAAAAAAAGCAACCCCCCCACCTACTTGTATGTAAAAGGTATTTAAATGTTAGCATGCGGTCACTGAACAGTATGGTCTTGGGGAAACTCGGTCGTTATCCCTTGTATGTGCTGGCAGCAGAAAGATGCATCCGCTACTGGCTTAGAGTGTGCAACATTCCAGCAACAAGGTTGCCAAGAAAAGTCTATATTATGTTGAACTATTTACAAGAGTTGGGCAAAACGTGGGCATTTCAAGTTAAACAATTACTTCGTGTAAACGGATTCGGTGATGTTTGGCAACAACATAATGTTGGTGACGTAAGAAGTTTTCTGTCTTTATTAAACAAAGAGATGACTGACCAATATGGACAAATATGGCATGACAAAATTGAAACCAAAGATCGTTTTGAATTTTACAGCTGCTTCAAGCATACGTTGAAAACCGAAAAATACTTAGACTATAGTATCCCAAAATGCTACAAGGAAATATATGCGAAGTTTAGATTCGGAATTTCCCCCATCTTTGTTTACAAACTGCGATACAGAAAAGATGTTGCACCACGACACTTGCTGTGTCCTCTTTGTAAGCAGCATGTTACAGATGAATCTCATGTGCTGTTTGATTGTGAGGCTTATAACCTTTTCAGAAAAGATGCCAGTGTTATCCATAGAGCAAACGGCAACATTGGCTTTGTGATGTCGTGTGACGATGAAGTGTCCGTGTCAGCTGTCTCGGTTTTTGTGTAAAGCATTTCAAAAGCGATCGGAAATTCGAATTGTAGAGCTAGCAAATAAATGATATCTGATATGGAAAGAAAATACATATTTGAATATATTACTACAGTGGAACTATAAAAATGAAAAATGAAGAGGAGAGAGAGAGAGAGAGAGAGAGAGAGAGAGAGAGAGAGAGAGAGAGAGAGGAGAGAGAGAGAGAGAGGAGAGAGAGAGAGAGAGAGAGAGAGAGAATCAATATCACCTAACGTAGGACCTATTACAACATTGAATAGATTTTGTGTTTGATCCCCTTGAAATGAACATTTTGTTTACTCAATAAAATTGTCATTGTCATTGTCATTGTCTCTCTCTCTCCCCCTCTCTCTCTTTCGTGTGTGTGTGTGTGTGTGTGTGTGTGTGTGTGTGTGTGTGTGTGTGTGTGTGTGCGTGTGTGTGCGCGCGTGCATGTGTGTGCGTGCGTGCGTGTGTGAGTGCACGCGCGCGCGCGCGTGCGAGTGTGTGTGTGTGTGTGTGTGTGTGTGTGTGTGTGTGTGTGTGTGTGTGTGTGTGTGTGTGTGTGTGTGTGTGTGTGTGTGTGTGTGTGTGTGTGTGTATGTGTGTGTGTGGTAGGAGGGAGATGCGTGTATGAAGGCATATGTGGATGTGCATGCATATACGTACGCGCGTGTGTGTGTGTGTGTGTGTGTGTGTGTGTGTGTGTGTGTGTGTGTGTGTGTGTGTGTGTGTGTGTGTGTGTGTGTGCTCTATTTGATAACGTCATAAAAGAAGGCTGTGGGCCCGTGGTCAGTGTGCTGTCATTATTTTACAGGTTGACAGTAGACTGACATGGATCTCACAGACAGAATCAATATACACTGGGCTGACATAGATCGCACAGACAGACAGAATCAGTTCACACTGGGCTGACATAGATCACACAGACAGATAGAATCAGTTTACACTGGGCTAACATAGATTACACAGACGGACAGAATTAGTTTACACTAGGCTGACATAGATCACGCAGACAGACAGAATCAGTTTACACTGGGTTGACATAGATCACACAGACAGACAGAATCAGGTCACACTGGGCTGACATAGATCACACAGACAGACAGAATCACTTTACACTGGCTGACATAGATCACACAGACGATCTGACTGGGTTCATTGTCTGCTGACATGGATCACACAGACGATCTGACTGGGTTCATTGTCTGCTGACATGGATCACACAGACATAATTATTTACTGGGCTGACGTGGATCACACAGACAGGCAAAATCGGTCGACACTTGGCTGACATGGATTATATAGACGGACAGAATCTGTCCTTTTGGGGGCTGACATGGATCGCACAGGCACAACGAAATCACACTGGGCTGACATGGATCACACTGGCAGGCAGAATAAGTCTACATTCGAGTGACAGGGACCAGGCAGACAAGCAGTATGAGTCCACACTGGGCTGACATGGATCACACCGGCAGGCAGAATAAGTCTACATTCGAGTGACAGGGACTAGGCAGACAAGCAGTATGAGTCCACACTGGGCTGACACGGATCAGGCAGACAGACAGACAGACAGACAGACAGACTGACAGACAGACAGACAGACAGACAGACAGACAGACAGACAGACAGACAGACAGACAGACAGAATCAGTCCACACTCTGTGATTCATGTGAGCCAAACGTGGACTGGTTCTGTCTGTCTGTGTGATCCATGTCAGCCAAATGTGGACTGATTCTGTCTGTCTGTGTGATCAATGTCAGCCCAGTGTGGGACTGATTCTGTCTGTCTGTGTGGTCCATGTCAGCCAAATGTGGACTGATTCTGTCTGTCTGTGTGATCAATGTCAGCCCAGTGTGGACTGATTTTGTCAGCGTGATCCATGTCAGCCCAGTGTAGCCTAATTCAGTCTCTGTGTGTGATCCATGTCAGTTTAGTTTGGACTTAGTATCTTTGTTTGAGTGATCCATGTCAATCCAGTGTGGACTGATTCTGTCTGCCTGTGTGATCTATGCCAGCCATAAATATGTGGACTGATACAGTCTGTCGATGTCAGCCTAGCGTTGGCTGATTCTGTTTGTGTGATCCATGTCAGCCCAGTGCGGACTGATTCTGTCTCTCTGTATGATTCATGTTAGCCAGTATGGACTGATTCAGTCTATCAGTGCAATCGATGTCAGCCTAGCGTTGACTGATTCTATCAGTGTGATCTATGTCAGCCCTGTGTGGACTGATTCTGTCTGTCTATGTGATCCATATCAGCCCAGTGCGCACTGATTCAGTTTGTCTGTGTGATCCATATCAGCCCAGTGTGGACTGATTCTGCTTGTCTGCCTAGCCCATGTCACTCGAGTGCAGACTGATTCTGTCTGTAAGTGTAAGCCATGTCAGCCCAATGTGAACTGATTTTGACTGTCTCTGTAATTCATATCATCCTAGTGTAAACTGATTCTGACTGTCTATGTGATCCATGTGAGCCAAAAAAGAACTGATTCAGTCTGTCTGTGTGATACATTTCAGCCCAGTGTGTACTGATTCTGCGTGTGTGATCCATGTCAGCCCAGTGGGAATTGATCTGTCTGTCTGTGTGATCCATGTCAGCCCAGTGTGGACTGATTCTCCCTGTGTGATCCATGTCAGCCCAGTGTGAAATGATTATGCTGTGTGATCCATGTCAGCCCTGTGTGAAATAATTGTGCCTGTGTGATCCATGTCAGCCCAGTGTAAAATGATCATGCCTGTGTGATCCATGCCAGCCCTGTGTGAAATAATTATGCCTGTGTGATCCATGTCAGCCCAGTGTAAAATGATTATGCCTGTGTGATCCATGTCAACCCAGAGGAAAATGATTATGTCTGTGTGATCCATGTCAGCCCAGTGTGAAATGACTATGTCTGTGTGATCCATGTCAGCCCAGTGTAAAAAGATTATGCCTCTGTGATCCATATCAGCCCTATGTGAAATAATTATGCCTGTGTGATCCATGTCAGCCCAGTGTAAATGATCATGCCTGTGTGATCCATGTCAGCCCTGTGTGAAATAAATTATGCCTGTGTGATCCATGTCAGCCCAGTGTAAAATGATTATGCCTGTGTGATCCATGTCAACCCAGTGGAAAATGATTATGTCTGTGTGATCCATGTCAGCCCAGTGTGAAATGACTATGTCTGTGTGATCCATGTCAGCCCAGTGTAAAATGATTATGCCTCTGTGATCCATGTCAGCCCAGTGTAAAATAATTATGCCTGTGTGATCCATGTAGCCCAGTGTGAAATGATTATGTCTGTGTGAGCCATGTAGCCCAGTGTGAAATGATTATGTCTGTGTGATCCATGTAGCCCAGTGTGAAATGATTATGTCTGTGTGATCCATGTAGCCCAGTGTGAAATGATTATGTCTGTATGAGCCATGTAGCCCAGTGTGAAATGATTATGTCTGTGTGAGCCATGTAGCCCAGTGTGAAATGATTATGCCTGTGTGATCCATGTCAGCCCTGTGTGAAATAATTATGCCTGTGTGATCCATGTAGCCCAGTGTAAATGATCATGCCTGTGTGATCCATGTCAGCCCTGTGTGAAATAATTATGCCTGTGTGATCCATGTCAGCCCAGTGTAAAATGATTATGCCTGTGTGATCCATGTCAGCCCAGTGTGAAATGACTATGTCTGTGTGATCCATGTCAGCCCAGTGTAAAATGATTATGCCTCTGTGATCAATATCAGCCCTGTGTGAAATAATTATGCCTGTGTGATCCATGTCAGCCCAGTGTGAAATAATTATGCCTGTGTGATTCATGTCAGCCCAGTGTAAAATGATTATGTCTGTGTGATCCATGTAGCCCAGTGTGAAATAGATGTGCCTGTGTGACTCATGTCAGCCACGTGTAAAATTCATTAAGCCTGTGTGATCCATGTCAGCCCAGTGCAAAATGCTTATGCCTGTGTGATCCTTATCAGACAAAAAAAAACAAACAAACAAAAAAACCCCAACGTGATTCAGTCTGTCTGTGTGATCGATTTCAGCATAGTGCAAACTGATTCCGTCTGTGAGATACATATCAGCCCAGTGTAAAGTGATACTGTCTGTAAGATCCATGTCAGTCCACTGTCAACCTGTCAAATAATGACAGCAGACTGACCACGGGCCCATAGATGTCTCTGATGACGTCATTAAACTGACCACACAGACACACACACACACACACACACACACACACACACACACACACACACACACACACACACACACACTGACAGACAAACACACACAGAGACCACACACACACACACACACACACACACACACAAACACACACACACACACCACACACACACACACACACACACACACACACTGTAACGTTATATATTTGGGTGATCCGACACATTTGCTGTAGATCGCACATTTCTCCATTATAGATCCACTGTCGTATAGCAGACGATGTTTTTTTTTTTGTCTTGATCGTCCGGCGTCGTAAGTTTTCGTAAAGAGTAATCATTCTGGGAAAATCGACTTCTAGCGTGTAGACGTGTTCACTGAGCAACAATCTTACTAATGTCACAGAGTCAATGGAAATAGTTTCAGCACGCGTCTATATATATATATATATATATATATATATATATATATATTATATATATATATATATATATATATATATAAATACATGAAAAGGAAACACAACGCACTTAATGTCATAATATTTTGCCAAATTTTCGGCCATGCGGCCTTCTTCTGGGGCTTGTTTATTGACAAGGTAAGAACGTCATAAGTATTGACGCATTTGAACATAGTTGTCATAGCTATGACGTCAGTGTTTCTGCTATTTAAAAGAATAAAATTGAGATTAAGAGATGAAGTTGGAAAAAAAAAGACGCAGATATACACGTACACACTCATACACACACACTTACGTGCACACAACACACAGAGTAAATATTACCTCAAAGTTAACTTGGACACAACCATATTGAACATATTATCAACGAAGCCAGCAATCTCTTAATCTTCTTAAAGTGATCAGTAAACAAAATTGGGGAGCAGATACACAAACTTTAGTACACCTTTCGACATCTCTCGTAAGATCAAATTATCATACGCACAAGAAGTGTTCTTCAGTGCACCAAACTACTTACTTAAAAAGTTGCAAAGCATAGACTGCAAGGCATTAAGACTCGCACTAGGTGTTCCATTTCATGCCAGTGCATTAGGAACGTATTACGAAGCCGGAGTTCTCTGCCCCTTGACGAGTATAGAAACGTTGGCCTGTGCTAAATTCATCTTACGTAGCTCAGCTGTTCAAACTCAAGCAAGATGAATTAGCTTTACGATCGATTTCCATTTCCCGAAGCGAGCAAGATCTATTAATCAAATACAACTATAATGACATATTCCTCAAAATTATTGAAAACGCTGAGATTGATCCCAAGAATATTGCTGATCGTTTTCCTGTATCCCCGATTCCAAATTGGGAATTGCACACCGCATGTTTTGATTATAAATATACTGATCTACAAAAGAATGTTAACAATAATATATTGTCCTCTCTGCCAAATCTCATATCGATAGTAATTATTCACACCACCTTAAAGTTTTCACCGATGGATCACTGTTAAATGAAAAAGCGGAAGTGGTTTTTGTTATTCCTACCCTTTAAAGTTGAAAAATCTTTTCATCTCGGGAAGGGGGGTATTCTATCTTCACGGCTGAGCTGGTGGCAATTCTAAGGCGCTTAACTTTCTTGTTGATACTCCACTTACTATCTACAAAGCACTTTTCTGTGTGTGATTCTAAATCTGTCCTACAAGGCCTTGAATCTATTGCTGTAAAAAATCGAGGTGAGGTGATTTTAGAAATAAAACATCTTGTCAGTATTCTATATCAAGAGGTACAACAGTTGATTTTTGCTGGATCCCGTCTCACTGTGGGATTCTGGTAATGAGTGGCGCTGACCGGGCTGCCCGAAAAGGAGCACGAAAGTCCGATGAATCCATAGAAATCAACATTCCTCTGTGTTTATACGAAGGATATGGTCTCTTAAAAAAGACGTGTATTGAAAAGGTTTATGAAGCCTACAAAAACTTGGTTCTTATTAAAATACATCTACCTCACTCCAAACTGCTCTGTTGTGACAAATCCCAGTCAGCTACTTTTTCTTCTAGCAATGCGCTAAAAGTGGAAAGATTACCTATCAATTGGCTAACACAAACGTACTTGAAAAAAACAACCGAAAACTTGAATCCCTGTTTTACAGGCTTAAGCTAAACGCTTTCCGTACAAAATTTCGCAAAATTTTAAATTGCATCTGCGGAGCAGTTGAAAGTTTCACAACTCAGCATCTTCTTTTCCACTGCGCATATTTCAGAAAAGAAAATCCTGACTGCCTGCGACCTGATGGCACGTGTAATTTTCCAGAACTTACAAGGTCTTGTTTCTTTTGTTAATTCCTTGATGATTAGTCCAATGGGCTCTTTTTTGTAACAAGTGTTCCTATAGATATGAGCGCTTAACATTTTGATTATGCCAGATATCCTGTACTCCTTTATGTTTTAATACTTGCTTTGTGCTAATGTTTAGCCTAGTTGTAAAGAATTTTAGTATGAATCACTATATATAGCTAACTGCTCGTAACAAATCTCTTATTGGTCCATCAACACACACACACACACATGCGCACACACACGCACGCACACGCACGCACGCACACGCACACACACACACACACACACACACACACACACACACACACACACACACACACACGCACGCACGCACGCACGCACGCACGCATGCATACACACGCTATTTCCCTAACTCTGTCTAAAATCACTTTATGTGAATAGACGTTAAATTGAAGAACGAACGAACGAACGAACCACACACACACACACATCACACACACACACACACACACACACACACACACACACACACACACACACACACACATGTACGTGTCTCTCTGCCACCGAGACCGCCAGAGAACCACGTCCCTCTGCCACAGGGACCATTCCATAACAGTATTTACACAAACACACATATACACACACGTGCAGGTCACATAAAGAATTCCACCCAACCACATCATGCCCCACCCCTCCCATAAGTTAACCAAGACTCCCCCGTCTCCACTCTGCAAATCAGTGTCCATCGGAATCAAGGCCGTTGAGTCCCAAAGGATAAACTGTCTTTAGTTTATTCTTCCAGAAATCTTCTCTTCTCTGTCTTGCGGTTTTGTTCAGGCTGTGGACCTTTTCCACCACAATGCATCTCATGTTCTTCAGAGAGTGTTCAGGTAAGTTGAAATGATTGTTGACATGAACACATGCACCTTTGTTCAACTTGATGTTAGACCTGTGCAGATAGAAGCGATCTTTCAGTGTCAACATAGTTTCCACCCATGTACTGTGTACTCTGACAGTTGGTGCAGTACAGCATGTAGACAATATTGCTGCTGTCACAGGACAGTCGATGACGATGGTAAATGTCTCTCCTGTCTGCATACTACTAAATGTTCTGCTCTCAGCTAGATGGTTTTCACAAACCACACCGTGTTCAGCTGTACATTTGAAGCATCCAGCATAGATGTCATCTGGAATCGGGAGAGCTGATGGCATGAGCAGATTTATCAAAGACCGCGATTTTCTTTCGGCTAGTATGGGTGGGGAAGGCATAGCCTTCCGCATTTTCTGGCTCATGTGGAGAAGAGGTTGGAGTTCTGCAAACCAAGAACGGAATGGGGGATTAGAGGGGTTGTGGGTGATGATGAATGGAACTCGGTTGTGTTGCCCGTCTTCCGTCTTATAGCTGAGAGTCTCGTGTCGGGGAACATGGCTGGCTTTGGTTTTTGACTCCTGGATGGTCACAGGGCTGTATCCTCGCTGGAGAAAATCACGTTCCATATCCTGGCAACGAGACTGGAAGGTTGGCATGTCAGAACAGAGGCGGCGGAGGCGCAGGAACTGGGCATAAGGAATGTTTTTGATGGTATGGTAAGGGTGGCAGGATGAATGGGCCAAGTATGTACGAGCATCTGTAGGTTTGGAATACAGATCTGTGTACAGATAACCTCGCTTCAGATGGATAAAGATGTCCAAGAATGGCAGTGATTTCTTAGAATAGTTCATAGTGAACTTGATGGTTGGGTGGAACTGGTTCAAAAACTCAAGGAACTGGTGAAGTTCTTCTGTTGATCGAGACCACAGAAGAACGATGTCGTCTATAAACCGTTTCCACAGTTCTCGGATGATAGGAAAGGGGCTGTTGTCCAGCATCTGTGCCTCCAACCAGCCCATGAAGAGGCAAGCCACCGTAGGTGCCATAGGAGTTCCCATGGAAGTGCCCAGTTTTTGTTTGTAGAAATGCCCATCAAAGTGGAATACATTGTTGGACAGTACATGGTTCATCAGTTCCAGAAGACGCTCTATGGGCATGTTGATGCAATCATTTTTGTCAACAAACGCCTTCACTGCTGTTTCCATGTCGGCGTGAGGAATGTTGCTGTAGAGTCCAACGACATCAATGGTGACCAGGTATGTGCTGTCGTCAAAAGGACCAAACTCACGGTTCCATTGGTCTAGTTTATGGAGCATATGTGTGGTGTCTTGCACATAGGACGGAAGTTGCTTGACATGATCCTGTAACCAGTGGTCCACCAATTTGGAGATACGTTCAGTGGGGCCATATTCCAATAAGTTAGAGAGCGACTACGATAATCAATTGTCGGAAACCTTGGGTATTTCTTTAAATCTAGTTTAACACGCTCAATGTGTTGGATACCTATATGAAAAGTGTGAGCAATTGCACATACGTCATACAATGGGAAAAAAAGTTGCGTCATCGCAAATAATACGTTTGCCCGCACAGTTGAAAGCTAGTATCGTGGGTGCCAGACGCTTTTTATATTCTGTCGTCGATATTTTACTCTTATACTTTCCTGTTCAACACATATTATTCGTATCGTCTTAAAATGCGATCGGTTGTTCAGGGAGAGAGAAAGTGAAAAAAAGGAATAGTTATTTTCATCAAATTCAGGCGCGTAGGAAGATTTTCAGAGGAGGGGGGGGGGGGGGGGGGGGGGGGGGGGGGGGGGGGG
>CM031618.1:36748739-36753739 GCA_018398815.1 Conus ventricosus
TCAACATCGGGCCCCACAAAGGTGACGGAAACCATAACATTTTTTCATAGAAAAAAATCAACTTTTATTCAACTTGACTCCGAGCCCCCACCCGTCACTACACAACACAACTATCTGTATCTACAACAATGTAAACAGCATACAGACATTTCATAAATCGCATCCCCTGTTCTTCAGTTGTTCTTACTTAGCCAGGAAAGACAATGTTCCACTATTCTGTTTGCACACTTATAACCTTAAGAGCAAATAAACGTCCATAACTTGCCAGCATTCCTTGTTGACCGTCAGTTTCTTTCATCCCACTGTGCGACTACGACTGAAGCTGCCACACCGTTGTGTCCTCCCCGATTGGCCAAATCCCAGTTGGGGGACACTGGCAACGTAGCTTGAGTCGCACCCTCGCACTGAGTCTCCGGACTCCACCACACTTCGCCCTCTCCACAGAAAGGGCTCCTGTCGGCCTCTCCCACAGTCTTCTCTGCTGCAAACACCCCACCGTTGTCTGGCAGCTCCCTGTCTAGGCTCCACAGGTTGACACGTCTTGCTGTCGACCGTCCCCACACGGGAGACAATTCTTCTCGTCGTCGGCTCCGAGGCTACAGCAACCTCCACTGTCTTACGTCCCCCACCCAGGAGACAACAAGGCGACAGCTAACCTCTGCTTCACGCTGTATTTTCTTGAGCCTCAGCAAGACGGGCGAGTTCACTTCCCTTAAGTGAGTCACACACTTCCTGGTTTTCCAAGCACCTTATATTCGTTCTCAAAGAAAGAGAGAACCCGAGTTTAACTGGTTTCAACCAATGGAATCACTGGCACACACACATCACACGATTTGTACCAATAAATCCCCAAGTTATTTTTTATTCCACCAATGGAATCACAAGTCACCTACACATACACACACACCACAGCTGCTAGCGCCAACAAAGACTTGGGCACCCAGTGGTTAATGCATAACCTCCTATTCAAACTCATGTTCGATTCCCCCAAGCTACCCATTGAACTAACAGCCTCGACCTCTCTACCGCCATGACTGATGCTTCAAGTATTTACTACCTCTATAGACAACAAGGCGCAAACTACTCGATAGGCCACAGCCTTCCATTCATTCCTCAGAACAAGGACGACTGAATGGTCGCTGTACTCTGCCTGCAGGCTGACGGTCACCTACCCGTGACGGTCACCTGACACGATTGCCTTTCTGCCCGGGCCCCACTGGAGAGCCGAGTGAATAGTCAGCCAGTGGTCGGACTGGACACAATCCTCCACCCAGGACCGGCAGGTCGCAACTACTGTCCCTATCCCTCGGACATGCGAAACACTTCCCAGCACTCTCCCTCCTTCAGTATACGACTGGGGGTATCCCCCCTGGTGATGCCTGAATTCGCACACTTGAAGACCCAAGGAACGTGCTCTCAACAACAGCAACTACCCTTAATTTGCCTAAATGTTCGAGAACATTCGGCCGACTCATGACAGTGTGCGATTGCCAAGTTCGAAAGAAATCCTGGTGTCGTGAAGTCCTTCAGTTCAGCAGGACATCTCTCTGATTGAAAGAAGTCAACTAGATTTGACCTCAAGGATGCAGCGTCACAGTCAGATCCAGAGACTTGTGTATTCAAACTTAAAACCGAGTGAAAAAAGCAGTCTCCATCATACGGCATATTTTTGCACAAGCTTCAAGCCCGCCTCTGATGCCTTTTGAAGCAATCCTTGCAGGTAGATGGCTCGCTCCTGTTTCTTCCTGGCGTGCGCTAGACAGAGAGTTCTGAAACACGACCATTCGCAAAAAAATATTGGTATGAATAGCGACTTTCTAAAGCAGAATAAAATAAAGCCCTTATTATTCTATGCATGGGTACCCACTTCATAGCCACTAAAGCGATAAGATAAATAATGACGTTGCAACCCGTCATCAGCGCCTTAGCGGCTGCAGCGGAAAAAGATTGATCTGGCGGTATGGATGCTATGCCTTGTAATGTAATGAAACTAATCTTAAATAAATGTTAGCGAACCGCCCAGGGGAACGTGGACAAACGAGTCACAAGACAAAACACAACGCGTTTTCGACCTCTTAGGGCTTCGTCAGGTAATATTTTAATGAATAAAACAACGGAATTTCACTTAGCTTGATCGCTTCAGATCACTTTGGGTTCAGTGCAAGGAAGAAGGCTCATTCAAAGCCTTCTTCCTTGCACTGAACCCACAGTGATCTGAAGCGATCAAAGCTAAGTGAATTTTCGTTGTTTTATTCGTTAAACTATCACCTGACGAAGACCTAAGAGGTCGAAACGCGTTGTGTTTTTTTCTTGTGACTCGTTTGTCCACGTTCTCTGGGCGGTTCGCTAACATTTATTTAAGATTTGTTTAGATTTCCGCCCGCAGTCGTCTCGCTTTGCAACTAGATCTGTAATGAAACTATCAAATTTTGAAAGGCCAGATTAAAACATCATGAAACCAGGGCGTAGGAACGGGGAGAGGGGGGGGGGGGGGTAGCAGAGTGCCACCCTGATTTGCTCTGCTACAGCGGCAAACCTCGGTGATACTGTACCCTGTCTTTCACGATAATCTAGCCAGAAAGAGAGAATGGGTCCTTTACTAGTGTTTTAGCTCCCTAGCTGCTAGCTTACCCGAGTTCACACACTGTGTATGCTAACCTGCCTGACAGTGACAGAAGAGATGCTGTCAGGCATCGCCCCCCCCCCCCTCCCCCCAGGTGGTGCCGTATCACGTAGCACTGCCGACAGTCTAGTGTGGCACCGACCGGCATTGAAATTCTTTGCCTAATGGTGTCAACTGTGCCATATTTTCATTGTAAGTTTCTAATGAACTCAAAAATTGATAAAAACAAAACAGAACTCACCCATAAAGTGCTGGCACAAAAGCCTTGATTATCACCGTCGGCCGCAGCCATGCTTTCAAGGGAGGTGACTCAATCTGGAAGCATTGGCTGAAGTGAAATAGATCTATTCTGATGCCACTCTCCGTCGCAGAAAAAAACGCCAAGAGCGATAAGTCTTAGTGCTGTCTTTGAGATCAGCTGCCACATTATGATGTCTACTGAACGAATGACGCTGACAGGAGTCGATGTGTGTGAGGAAAAGACTCAAATATAGCAGATCGTCTTCAATATATATTTTTTATTCCTCAGGAGGAGGGGGGGCACAGGTATACTTGTGCCCCCCCCCCCCCTCCAAAATCGGAGGGGGGGGGGGGAGGGGGGGCACGTGCTCCCCCGTGCCCCCTCCGTTCCTACGCCCCTGAAATTATAGTTATTCTTATCGTGGTACACCACCAAGTCCGCTGGAGATCTTTCTCGTGATTGTGAGGAGGGGCTTGCTGGTGAGTATTGGAATGTTTTGACCTGTGGTGGCCGGAGTGGAGACGTTTGTTTGGTGTCGTATCTTTGTTGTTATGCTCGTGCGTTCGCTAGTGTGTGCGTCCTTTACATCGTCGAGCGCATGTTGATTGTATGAATGAATACCCTGGTTTGCTTGTGTATCGAACATTGTTAATGATCGTTTTTCATGTATCATGTTCTATTGGCATTATGTTGCGCACGCGCACACGCGCAGTCCTGATCGCATTGGATATGTTTATCTATAGAAGTATTCAATTCTTCGGGATTTACAATACTGATGCCATGCTTCAATCGTCTGTTGGGTAATCATTCGGCACCTTGTCCTTGGACTTTCTATTGTATTGTGGAGAGAGCGCTGTCAGCGCACAAACACATGTGATCGGAAATGTTTGATATTATAATTGGTGAATTATTTTCCGACGGATACAGACAGTTAGGGGGAACGTCCCTTGCTGCGTGTACCGAGATGGCGATATAGGACATCGATTCTCATTTTCGCTCCCCGTTGGACTGTTCCACGGCGGATCTTCTTCTTCGCCTTCTTCGTCTTCTTCTTTCGTCCCCCGTCTTCTTTTTACCACGTGTAGCTACCCGGCACGTCTTTCCTGCTTTTTGATGACCTGTGACTGGGAGGTGTCTCACTGATGAAGGCTCTGTGAATCTACTTTCTGGGCTCGTCTGCGCTACGGCTCTGTTACAGACCTTCTCATCAGTGAAAAAAAAAACGAGTGGACAAAAACAGCAGTTCATCAGTTAAAAATACGCTAAGACAACCCTATTTCATTCTGGACTATCCCTTTCATCTGTCTGTATTCGTCCCTTCATTTCTCCTGTCTATCCTTTCTCTTTTTTTAAAATTTATATTTCTGTGTGAACTTTTCTCTGTTCTAGTTGTGTGTCTGATTTTAAATTGATTTAACGTTAGTTGTTCTTTTCTGGATTCTGAAAAAAAAGAAGAGGCGCGCGTGTGTGTGGTTGTGAGGATAGACTTACAATATACTGTTTATCTTCGCTATTACTCGATTCATCCAATAATCCAGATGTCATCGCATGCAGCTACGCAGGTTCCCGTACGTACCTAGACAACATCTAAAGATGTAAACCGTCACACACACACACACACACACACACACACACACACACACACACACACACACACACACACACACACACACACACACACACACACACACACCACACACACACACACACACGCACACACACGCACACACACAACACACACACACACACACACACACACACACACACACACACACACACACACACACACACACACAGATGGACAGACAGACAGACACACACACACACACACACACACACACACACACACACACACACACACACACACACACACACACACACACACACACACACCGAGAGAGAGAGAGAGAGAGAGAGAGAGAGAGAGAGAGAGAGAGAGAGAGAGAGAGAGAGAGGAGAGAGAGAGGGAGAGAGATTTAACAGGTAGTTCTTGCTTGCTAAATCAAAGTGTTTTTTTTTTCAAGTCAGTCAATGCAACTCAGGATTTACCATTGAGATCCTGCTTGCCAAATGGAAGTCTTGTTTTTTTTTTTTACAAGTCGTTTAATACAACTTAAACTTTACCATTGATAAGAA
>CM031618.1:36758739-36778739 GCA_018398815.1 Conus ventricosus
GGTGCCGGGGCTGCGGCGGGGCCGACCGGGCTGTGGCTGTGGACGGGGTGTCGGAATGAGCGGCGTGGGTGCACCACTTCTGAGGTGGCGCAGAGGTTGGGACAGCAAAAAAAAAAAAACAAACAAAAAAAAACCTGTCAACAAAAGTAAGCAGAACAGACATAGTGAGTGGTAATTTCAAGAGTTTATAAATGTTGAGTCTCTTCGTGTCAACTTAATGAAAGTCTGTATTGTCTGCAAAAGTACTGCAACATCTGGAGAGAGAGAGAGAGAGAGAGAGAGAGAGAGAGAGAGAGAGAGGAGAGAGAGAGAGAGAGTACGAATATGAATATTATTCTGATTATCTCATTGTCCGTAATCAAGTGGTCAAAGCGTTTGTCTGCAGAGCTGACGTGTCATGAGGTCGAACAATACGTAAGGTTGGATGTTTACTGCTTTAAAACCATCTCTGTCTATTCAACAGAAAATGGTTACCTGATTCAGTTAAGGGAAAGTTAAAGGCAGCTTAAGATAAGGGATGGGCGCCGTTTTCCATTGTGCTGTGTATCAGGTACAACCAACAGGCTATGAAAACGTTTACCTTAGTTTAAGGTTTCGTTAACGTCATAAAGGGAAAAGTTAGATCGATATCATATGTCAACAAAAGGTGAAACTTTTGAAGTTACGGGAAAAGGAACACAAGGAACTCGAATACATATACTAATGTAATGAGAAACTGATTCAGTTCGATTTATACTGATTTGTAATCGTCTCAAATATTCAACTATATATTAGATATAACACTCTCATTTCTTTATGTCGTGAGCAAATTATAAATACAAGTGCATAAGTTAATGTAATAACTTGCTTTTCTCTTAAAATCATTTAGAGGAAAGTACGTAATGACGTCTCCGCTTTCTTCAAATCAATTACATAAACGGGGTAAATTTCTAGAACTCCCCTAATATTATATATAAACTAGTGACAGTGATTCGAGTGTATGGTTCCATATTCCAATTGATCTTAAATAATACTGTGAAAGTCTCATACTTCACGGAGACCCAGAAAGTGACGTGTTTGCTGTCTAGTGGCAAAGCTCCTGGCTCAAACTCTATACACCTGGAGCCAACAGAGAAGGTGGCTCAGCTCTGACTGAAACGCTTCATCATTCGTCTCTTCTGATGTTGATCTGATCAAGGTCTTTGATACACTCAAGAGAGAAGGCTATGGAAGATCATGGCCAAATATGGATGCCACCTAAATTCAACTCTATGGTGCTGCAACTCCATGATGGCCTTCAGGTTCGAATACAGAACAGTGGAGAGACATCTCTCTCATTCCCCGTCACAAATGGCGTAAAGCAAGGTTGTATTCTGGTGGCCACTCTGTTCAGCATCATGTTCTCTGCAATGCTGACTGACGCTTTCAGAGAAGGAGACGTAAGCATTGACATCAGCTTCAGAACAGACGCAAAACTGTTAAACATAAACAACCACAGGAAAGAAAAGGCTAAGGCTATGCCAGACATCATTAGGGACTTTCTGTTTGCTGATGACTGTGCTGTCAATGCTGGCTCGAAACAGACATGCAATCAAACATCGACAGGGTTTTCGTAGCCTGCGCCAGCTTTGGCCTCACTATAAACACAAAGAAGACGAAAGTTCTGCGTCAATACCACTCCAGACAGACCCTATGCTGAGCATAATATCACAGTCAATGGTGTGAGACCTGCTGCGACCAGTGAATTTACCTACCTTGGCAGTACAGTGTCCCAAAATGTCACCACCGACTATAAAGTGAGTATTAGAATTGTAAAATCAAGCACAGCCTTCAGCAAGCTACACCAATGTTTAGAATAGAAGAGGGGTACAGTTGTTATCCCGTCATTTCTCTAAGCACGTGAAACGTTGACTGTGTACCAATGGTATGATAAGAAGATCAATCACATCCACGCAACCTGCCTCAGAAGATTATTAAAACGTAAAATGGCAGAACAAAATCCGCAGAACAAAATCCTAGACACAGAGGTACTTGACCTAGCAGGCCTGCCTAACATCTACACCGTCTTGATGCTCTCTCAGTTTCATTGGGCAGGTCATGCGCTAGCATTCCAGACCACCAGCTACCCAAGAGACGCTTCACCATGAGCTGCAACAATGGGTGAAATCCCTTAGAGGTAAGAAGAAACGCTTCAAAGACACTCTCAAAACGTCCTTGAAAGCATTTAACATCAGCCCTGACACATGGGAGCAAAGATCTTTGGATTGAGTAGACGGCACTACTCTATCCACAATGATACTAATTAATGTGAAAAAAGCACAGATCTAGCACAACAAAAGAGGCAGGCAAGGAAAGTCTGCGCCAGCAGTTAAGAGCAGGTCTCCCACATTGCCTGTCTAAGCTGTCACTGCCCTTTTCATGCACACATCAGCTTGATCAACCACCTGCGTATTCACAAATCATCTATACCCCCTCAAACCCAAAATGACTGAAGTAGTTGACGTCGACTCGACGGACGTACAAGAAGTCTGAACGCGTGCAGCCCAATTCTGCCACCTACAGCCGATAATTTTTTGTTTCAAGCATTTCACTCAAGAACCGTGTGTTATGCTAAATGTCCGAAGTATCTCACGCGTATACAAAACTACTAAGTGTGTGTGTGTGTGTGTGTGTGTGTGTGTGTGTGTGTGTGTGTGTGTGTGTGTGTGTGTGTGTGTGTGTGTGTGTGTGTGAAGAGAGAGAGAGAGAGAGAGAGGGGAAGAGAGAGAGAGAGAGAGAGAGAGAGAGAGAGAGAGAGAAGAGAGAGAGAGAGAGAGATGCACACTTTTCCCCATCCCAGTTTGTCTTAATCATTCAGAAATTCAGTTTGTATATTTATTCAAAAATATAGTGTATCGCCCGAGGAAGCTTATGAACGAAACCATTTGGTGTACGATTATATACGTTTAAATTTTTTCAGAAAAAATGCCTTTTCGATGCTGGTTTTCTTCTTTTCGGTCTTCTTTTTCTTCTTCTTCTTCTTAAACATTCATTGGGGCGCAGCACCGAGAACTGTTCACGAGGGTTCTTTATCCTGTAGGCTGGAACCCCACTTACGTTTTCCATGTTTGATTCTGCAATGTCAGTCCATCAAATTATTTGTGTCCCTCCCCCACCTCCACCATCCATCTGCCTCCCTTAACAGTTTCTGTGACAATCGCTTCAGTAAGGACCTTGGATTTCATTATGTGGCGACACCCAGCGTAGCTCTGTTCTAGAAATGACACTGGGTCTCGCTACGTGACCATATCAGCTTTTTTTTTAACCGAGACTAGCAGATCTTTGCATGTTTGATCTGCTTCTTGGAGTCCCGGTGCACATTTCAATGATGATATGCTCAATTCATTTGATGTTCAAAACCTTACGCTTACGTCTCATTTTCACCGGCTGGATTCTCTCCAGTTCCGCTCAGAGGGCCCATGTCCCTCGTTCGTACAGAAAGATACCATTTACGATGTGTCAATGCCTGATTCTGTGTTCCTTTACGATGATGTTATTCTCCAACACTGGTGTCAGACTGGCCGGTGTTGATGTTGTCTGTGTTGCCCCAGACAGGATCTGTAGTTATGGTGCCTTACTGATATTGATACATCCCTGGTAAACGAGCGCTTCCTAGCCGGTGCCCGGTGACAGCCATCAACTTAAAGTCTTCTCAGCGATGATCACCACGCCGTATCCTGCTGATGTTTCAGCTAGTCACTCACCACCATTTGTTGGACCAGCTGTTCTGGAGCAGTTGGTGTGGAAGGAGCAACGTGAATCCTATAGCTCCACTGCCTTGGTAATATTACTGTGAACAGAAAAGGAAGAATTCTATTTTGTTCGTCTGGAACTTGGGGAGCAAGCTCAACTTTTTTTGTGTTGCATTCTGTGGAGTGACCTGACAGCTGGGGCTTGTGTTTCCATTTAAGTGTTTTCCTGGTGTGGAAAAAAAAAGTTTTGTCATTAAGAAATGGCTGGCCGCGGTCAGGTCTTCACCTGTTGGTTGGCTTTCGTGTGTAGGCCAGCTGCGGCAGAGTTAGGATCGTATTGTAAAATGTCGTCATTGTACCAGCCAGGTGCTGGATGAGGAGTCCTGGAAATGGAAAAGACTGCCCGGTAATATTGCATGTTATCTGTTCCCTTTGGAACTTCCCCTTAGTAAACGGTTTGTGGTTTAAATAAATTAGTCTAAAAGGAAACTATTTAGGAACATTTCGTTTACGGTAAAGGAGGTTTCTCTCTCTCTCTCTCTCTCTCTCTCTCTCTCTCTCTCTCTCTCTCTCTCTCTCTGTGCGTGCGCGCGCGCGCGCGCGCGCGCGCGCGCGTGTGTGTGTGTGTGTGTGTGTGTGTGTGTGTGTGTGTGTGTGTGTGTGTGTGTGTGTGTCCCTAATTTGAAGAGTGCAGAAGTGATCTCCTTTGAGTGTCGGGCGTGGTTTTCAGCTGATGTCGTGTAGCATGTTTGGAAGCATTCTTGGATGTAACCCTGAAGTATGAACATACGACGTACAATTCTGGATATTCTTCGACTTCCTAATTTTCCACACGGTAAGTAGCAATTAGGGGCTATTCGCCTGGTTCTTTTGTTTAAATGAATGTGGTCCAGCTTGAGTTTGACAGGGTATGTTATTGTGTGAATTGAAGTGGTATTTTGATTTATTTACATGTGAAATTCGTGCTGTCCACCCTATAATTGGTGTCCTGCTGTCTGTTGAATGGTGGTTCTCACTGATATTTCTATTTGAGTTTTCTCCTTGCTTCCAGATTGTGTTATCCCACACACACACACACACACACACACACACACACACACACACACACACACACACACACACACACACACACACACACACACACACAAGTAGCCTGTGATGCTCGGTTGACTGTAAAAAACTGATGCATTTGGTGTATGTTTTTCGATCTTACATTTATTTTGTCTCATTTTCACATCTTGATCTCTACTTCAAAAGTTACAATATTACGTGTGCTCTTTATGTTAAAGGAGTTTCAGTATTTTTTTATGTACCAAAATTTTTTTCTGAATCATAAAACAAAAGCACTTCCTCTCTTTTCTCTCTCTCTCTCTCTCTCTCTCTCTCTCTCTCTCTCCTCTCCTCTCTCTCTCTCTCTCCTCTCTCTCTCTCTCTCTCTCTCTCTCTCTCTCTCTCTCTGTCTGCCCCTGTATGCGTGCGCGCGCGCGCGCGCGCGCGCATGTGTGTGTGTGTGTGTGTGTGTGTGTGTGTGTGTGTGTGTGTGTGTGTGTGTGTGTGTGTGTGTGTGTGTGTGTGTGTGTGTGTGCGTGCGCGCACGTGTGTTTCGTTACGGTGGAAGCAATTTAGTACCGAGCTATACATTGACAATGTCATATCCTGGGGCTTCGTATTTTCATCTACAGGAAATATAGACGAAGTTTATTTGAAATCTTGAATTCGAGTTTAGATTTAACAGCATCAAGAATTGATCTTGTACTGCTAGTGGAAGAATTGGATTTTCTTGCACAAATTCGTTCAATAATTCCGTCTAACTACTGACTACTTTCAGCAAATATCCATTAAACTACTAGAATCCGTTCATCTTTTCCTTTACCAAATATCGAGTATAATGTAATTATTCAATGGCAATACCAATTTCTTTCCTCATGCTGGCCAATTCTTCTCTGCTTTCGGATTAGTGTCTTGCATGTACGTGATTTTTTAACAGCCAAGAAAGGGATTCATTGTGATGATTCAATCAATTAATGCAATGGTTACTACCGCATTGTGATGATTCAATCAACCAATGCAATGGTTACTTCCATTACTGTATCTTCGTTTTGTTTCATGTAAGAATGCTGTAGAAAAAAAATAATCATCTTTATTAAGGCTATGAGCATACACCAGCATTTTTCCCCATTGAGCTGAATGGTACAGTTACAAAGTTTCCTTTTGAATCTTGCTGTACTTTATCTTAAATTCAAAACTATTTGAAAGCAACTCAGATACACCTCTGGAATTTAAACGAAAGGAAACATGTAAGTATTTTATAACTCTATTCTGCAGTCACATGTTCGCAGCATCTCTCTCTCTCTCTCTCTCTCTCTCTCTCTCTCTCTCTCTCTCTCTCTCTCTCTCTCTCTCTCTCTCTCTGTGTCTCTCCTCTGTCTGTCTGTCTGTCTGTCTGTCTGTCTGTCTCTCTCTCTCTCTCTCTCTCTCTCTCTCTCTCTCTCTCTCTCTCTCTCTCTCTCTGTAGATAGATATATGGACGAATGGGTGGATGGATGGATGGTAGATGGATGTGAATGGTTTATTGTGTTAAAGTTCCTTCAGCCACACGCAGATCAGGTTTGAAGAATGGGGACAGTGTAAATGGTATTTTTGACAGGAGTTGAATAAAATAAAACACAATCAGGTAGACTATTGCACAAACGATGCTCATGATATGGAAACCAAATAACGGGAGTATACTGCATACAAAGAACGACAGTACAAAAGGAGAGAGAGAGAGAGAGAGAGAGAGAGAAGAGAGAGAGAGAGAGAGAGAGAGAGAGAGAGAGAGAGAGAGAGAGAGAGAGAGAAGAGAGAGAGAGAGAGAGGAGACAGACAGACAGGCAGACAGACAAACAGACAGGCAGACATACAGTCATATGTATGAATAGAAAGACAGACAGACAGATAGCCACCCAGACAGAAAGGCAGACAGAAAGGCAGACAGACATATACTTTCACAGGTAAAATTTCTGCGTGGCACTGTAACAAGATAATATTAACAGATCGTCGGTATAAAATTAAGAACTCCTAAAGCTGCCAATCTGTTCTCATAGGAACGAATTAAAAGAAGTTAAAGTTTATGCTACAAAGGCTGCTTCATAATTGATGATTTTTCTATAAGTACACAACTATGATGATTTTCCCACCGCAAGAAATAAAACAAATCAAGCTTCCTCCACAAAGGTTTCTACACGATTGATTTTTTTTTCTTCAAAGGGATGACCTTTTGCCACGAAGTGAACCAGCCTGGCACAGCATCACAGAACTGACAAGACTTGTGAGTGTGTGTGTGTGTGTGTGTGTGTGTGTGTGTGTGTGTGTGTGTGTGTGTGTGTGTGTGTGTGTGTGTGTGTGTGTGATATAAGGTAACGTCTTTTAGTTCCGTTAAAAATAATAATGAGCCGAATGCTGGATGTGTGCTTAGAAACAGTACTTGTCAATGTGCGAGAAAACGAGTGATAGAGTTCTGATTCCCTAATCATCTGTGGTTAATAGGCCCTTAAATGTATAATTTCATATTAAAAAACCACAATATCCTAGCTGACCTACTAAAGGAAGAGAGACTACAGTTAGGCGAGAACGAGTGATGAATGAGAGTCCTCACTACATTCGAAAAAGATCAATAATCACAACGACACCGGATTTACACAGGTCACTCGGCTAGGAATAGCACTTACTTGGAGCTTTCAACAGACCTCCGTCTGTCTTCTTCAGCGGTGTTGTGGCTACTGGGTGAACTGGCGTTCAGTGCACACTACCACGGATCGAACCCTGGTCATGTGACTGAACGATGAGGGTGTTGTACACCGATGGCAATGTGTGTCTGCCCCGGTCCCGGTTGAGTGTGGGGTTGTTGGCGGCAATATGTATGGCCTCCTTCACCCCACGCTGAAACTGAGAATCAATAATCACATATATGCCTACTGCGAACCTCTGCTTCGTGTGGTTTGACGAGTAGAATGAAACAGTCTGGTTTGAAATACTCATTCTTTTCAATTCTTATAGCCTTCACGAGCATACACACAAGCAAAGTGCACGTGAAACTGTCTGTCTGTCTGTCTGTCTGTCTGTCTGTCTGTCTGTTACTCTCTCTCTGTCTGCCTGTCTCTCTCTGTCTCTCTCTGTGTCTCTCTCTCTGTGTCTCTCTCTGTCTCTTTCTCTCTCTGTGAGTGAGTGTGTGTGTGTGTGTGTGTGTGTGTGTGTGTGTGTGTGTGTGTGTGTGTTGTGTGTGTGCGTGTGCGTGTGTGTGTACACGCACAAGTTAGCAAGAAAAAATGTTTGCATGATTTAAAGCCGATAACGAAATGCCGACCAAAAGGTAATTTATATCTGTCATGTAGGCCTGTGAGTTATTGCACATCAGTCAGAAGTTTACTGCACTCACATGTAACTTGAGTATTTGTGTTAGAGAGCAAAAGAATCATGCATTTACAGATCCACAATCAAATGAAAACAGTGTGTGCGCGCGCGCGAGCGTGTGTGTGTATGAGAGAGAGAGAGAGAGAGAGAGAGAGAGAGAGAGAGAGAGAGAGGAGAGAGAGAGAGAGAGAGAGAGAGAGAGAGAGAGAGAGAGAGAGAGAGAGAGAGATATTTTGCCAACTGAAAAAGATAAATCTGCTGAGATACTATGAAAAAAAAAATCCTTAAAAGCCTCGAGTCGTACCAGTTATTTGGTATTCACTTCGCCTTGAAAGAGTTCATGTTTTGATTCAGTTTGATCTTTGATGTTAATTGTAGACAACTCAACAATCGGTAAACGCTATGCTAGAATGTAAGGTCACAGCAGAAGAAAGACGGGAGCAGACAAATAAGAAGAAAAGAAAACAAGCTTTGATAGTCTAAAGATTCACTAGCGATGTTTACATTTGCTTGATTACATGCTCTCTCTCCCCCCCCCCCCCTCATTTTTCTTGCTATGTGTGCGCCAAGATTAAGATTAGGTGACCGTTACAGTGTAAAGGTTAGACATGAGAGGAGGAACATTGGCGAAAGACGTGATAACAATAATTACGAGTTGCTAGCCTCCTATTACTTATCGCTTTTAGATCTTTGTATTTTCGGTCAGTGTAGTGCTGTTGTTGATTAAATTTAAAACATTTGGAAAGTGAACGTATTGTTCAGTTGTGTTTTCGGGTTGATTGATAATGCGATTGGAATATTCGAGACATTGTTATAACATTTACCAGGTCTCTGCAAGTTGCTAGTGCATAATCGAAGGTTCGCGAGTGTTGTAGAAGCTGATCAAATCAAATTCGCATGAGCTTGTCGCAATTTCATTGGTTGAACGGTAACGATATGCCGAATATTTTAGAAAAGAATGATCAAGTGTGCTCGACAAAGTTTTTAGATAACATATAAAAGGATGAGAGCTGTGCGACTGTGAGGGAGAGAGAAATGAGAGTGGTTGAAGAGTAATAGTCATCGTCGAGCACAGAAGTGTTAGAGTCTTTACTGAGTTCGAGTCTAGTCGATGAAAAGCTGCCATTGGTAGCGTCTTGGTTGCAGCATGTACGACTGAGTTCCTGTACGACATATTGAACCTGAAGGTCAGTTGATTGCTGTTTGTTGTTCCTATATTCTTCAACGTTTGTAAATAAAAGGATCCTCTTCGTCTTAACACCACCTGGTTTATTTTATCGCCTGCCAGCTGAACACCAACCACGGGATCTACAACGAACTGTTACAAGCTACTGCACTTACCTGCCATGTTCACTCACCTTGTACTGAGGAAGTCAGCTGTCTAACTTGTAACAGTGACATTGTAAGAAACAAAAAATAATGCCAGGCTGTTCATGTTGTAGCAAAGGCGACGTAGGCTACAGGCTTAGACATCGTGCTGATGTAACTCTCTCTCTCTCTCTCTCTCTCTCTCTCTCTCTCTCTCTCTCTCTCCTCTCTCTCTCTCTTCTCTCTTCTCTCTCTCTCTCTCTCTCTCCTCTCTCTCTCTCTCTCTCAAAACAAGAACAAAACAAAACAAACAAACAGCATAAACACTGACCGATTACGGTTGGCATAGACGTAACTCACATGTTGAAGACAGCAGTAGATTGGATATTTATAGAATGTTAAATCCATGCATTGCGTTCCGATGTATTTGCCTGTGGTTATTGCCAGTCATTTAAGATATATGATAACCAGGTTCAGATTTGGTATTTCATGCATCAACGCAAATCTGAAAGCATAAGCGAGACTTACCTTGGTAAATTGAAGGTCATGCTGGATTCCATACAGGATGGGTTACGGATGTGGAGGAAGATATGACAGCCGCGCACGCGTAAGACCGCCATACTTCAGAGTGAGAAATACACCATCTATATAAAAATGATCTAAAATCTTTTGTTAACAGTAATATTACATGCATCTGTCTCAATCTTGAAGTCCACTTATTTTACCAATACTATAGTTAATAAGTGTAATGTTTTTCCACTTCAATCATATTTATATACAAGTAAAAAGCAGCCTATTTTGATTTGATAAGATAACACCTTCTAAACTGGGTTGGGAGGGTAGGACATATCTCCCTCCATATCCGTAACCCATCCTCTATAGAATCCAGCATGACCTTCAACTTACCAAGGTAAGTCTCGCTTATGCTTTTAATTCCATTTCGTATGGTTTACGGACATTCCAGAAAAATATGAGACTTCAGAGTAGGCTGTTTTTTGTTGTTATCAGAATACACATGAAATATTCAATGTACAGTTTTGAACACATTCATAAAAATTTCACTTCATTTGGCACATGGCACTTTGCTGGTTTCTTGATTTTTGGAATTTGATTCACAATTTCCATTCAGGTAACCTTTGTCAAATTTAAAAGGTAAATGTAATTACAAATACACTGCGTATTGTTCGCATGTTCACATTTGTACCAGACAAACTTTTCAATAGACTAGAAAAGACACATTTGTACCAGACAGAAATGCTGAAAAATGAAAATGTTCAGTGTCTGGTCTGTACATTATCAGTATTACTTCATACTACAACATGGTAAAGCACCATCTTTCATCATCAGTCTCTATGCGCATAGCATGAAAGTCTTTTCACTTCATTCCTTCTTATAGAAGTATTTTTCAATTTTGTTTATGGCAACAGAGTCCACCGTTTTTGTTTCATCTTGGACAGGACGGAAATAAAACTTTCTAAAGGTAGACTCATTTGACCATCCAGTTTTCTTCAAAATATCATCCAGTGAAACACCAGATTTTGCCATCACTGAAGCAGCATGCACCTCTGAAGCTGTGTGGAGCAAAATCTTGTATTCCAGCATTCCTAAGTACACAATTCTTCCACCTACTCGCTGTGTCATGATAAACTGGGCTATGAGGTTTAACAATTGATAATAATAGTTCTTTATCTCCCCTGATCTGTTCAGTTTTTGCTATATAATCTTTCATTGCCTGCACAACACACAAGTTTTTGTCTTCAAATGTTTTGAGTTCTAATGCGTTATTGTGATGTCCTTTCCTAGTGTGTTTCAGTTTCTCTTGTACCAAAATAACACATCCCTGATCACTGAACTTCAGCCACTGAAGTTTTATAAAGTGAATTGTTTGAATTCTCTGTGCTGTTGTTAACAACAAAAGTGCACACAGTTTCAATGTCAATTCCTTAAGAGTAAGTTCTAAATTGGCTTTCTTCTGCTTGAAATAATCTAATAAAATGTTCACATCCCATGTTTTAACATACTTTGGCACTGGTGTTCTCAATTCAAAAACATCTTTAATAAATCTGATTACAGAGGGATGTGAACCTACTCACCCATCTTCTGTTTTCACAACTGCTGATACTGCATTACGGGCTGTGTTTATAGCACTATAGCCCAAACCATCTGTGTATAACCGAGTTACAAATTCTAAAACTACTGCTACAGAGGTCTGAAAAGGATCAATTTTCCTCGCAACACAAAACCTTTTCCATCTTTCCAAGTATGTTGCATACGGTCTCTGTGTTGATTCTCTGCATGAAGTGCACAGATTTTGCAAGTTTCTCCATGTATTCCCTGTGCTTCGATGGATTGCCTGAGTGTCTGGCTGCCACCAATCGCAAGTTTCTGTGAAGGGGGTGTGGCTGACTTGAATTAGGTAACTGCAGCACAGATTTTCCTTTCAGTAGAAGACATGGCTGTTGAATCAACATGTGTAGCATCTGAGGAAACCAGCAGGCCGTTTGCCACAGTGGTAGGATTAATAATCATTCTGCCTCGTCCTTCTCCAGCTTTTTCAACATCTTCTGAATCTGGCTGAAAGGTGGGAACAGATAAATGAGACTCTGGGTCCATTTGACAGTGAACGCATCTGGATCTGGATGCCAGGAAACAAAAGGCTTGAGCTGATAATTCAAGTGAGATGCAAACATATCAATGTCAGGCTTTCCCAGAATATCTGACACCCTTCGTAAAATGTTAGGGTTTAATTTCCATTCTGTGTCATCACTAAATTTTCTTGACTTCGTGTCTGCGTCTTTATTCAAAATTCCTGGGATATGTGCTATTGTTAACCAGATATTGTTTTCTTTGCACCAGATCCAAATCTTTCTTGCAACAAAGTTACAATCTTCAGAATGGGATCCACCCATGTTTTTCACATATGCAACAGCACAAATGTAGTCTGTCAATATTTTCACATGTCTGCCTATCACTTCATTTCTGAAACTTTTCAGAGCATATCAAATGGCAAGCAGTTCAAGCACATTAATGTGCAGATTCTGCTCATTTTTTGCCCATATGTCTCCTGTCTGCTTTGATCCATAAACTGCTTCCCAACCACCAGAGGTTGAAACATCTATGCAAAGTTCTAATTCCAAATGAAAACAACCCTGTTTAATGTTCTCAATCCACCATTGAAGTTATAAGTTTCCTTCCTGTCACAGCTCCATGACTGCACAAAACCAAGTGTTGTGAACAATGTAACAGCTTCGTCAATATTCTTTTGACATTTATCTGGACTGTCACCTTGTAGGTAACTATCACCAATGAAAGGTGCAGACAACTGGCCTTGGATTCTTAGAGTTGCATAGACTGGCTTAAGGAGTTTTGTTAAAAAAACAACAACCAAAAAAACAAAAACAAAAACAAAAAAACCTTAGACAACAGGACAATCCATTTGGCAAGAAGGTATAACAGAATAACTGACATCTCCATTCAAATTTAAGAAATTTTCTGAATTGAGGATCAACTGGTACTGAATAATATGCATGCCTTAATTCCACAGAAGCCATGTAACAATCTTTCTTCATCAACCCAGTTGCTGATTGTAAATTTTCCATTTTGAAATGTTCATACTCGACATTCTGATTGAAATCTTTCAATATCAACCTATATGTACCATCTGATTTTGGTACTAAAGAAATAGGTGATATAACTTGTCCTTTTTCACTCTTGGAATGTATCACTTTCATATTCAACAATTTCTCAATTTATCTGCCTGTTTCTTTAATAAAATTTCCTTGAATTTGATTTTTCGTTAAATTTTGACTCTGTGGCAAAACGTTGACTCTGTGGCAAAACAGTGAGTGGAATCTTTGTACCTACAACCATTTCAAGAATGAAAGGATCAGATGTCGGTTTCTCCCATTCAGGGAGAACCTGACTGCCTGAAAAAACTCATGTCCTTCAGAGTTTACATCCTTCAGATGGCTCTCTGCACTGTTTGAACACGTGGAAGGAACTCTGGTGGCATTCCCATGCCACGAGGTCTGAACTGACCTCTGCTTTGCATGAATGCTGCCGTTCCTCGGCCCCAGTTCTGGTTTCTTCCTCGGAATCTCTCGGTCCACATGAAATTTTTTTGAAGGGTGAGTTGGAAAACATTTCCTCCGTAATTTTGACTGGGTGAAATCCCTATCAACTTTTGATACACTTTCAATATTGCGCAAGGACGCATTCAAATCATCCCCAAATAGTTGATCCGTGATTGGGGCCTCATTTGACCCAAGCTTTTTGTACTTCTGATTGATGTTGGGTCCACTCAAAATCTTAGTTCGTCTGTCCAACGACATTTCGTGTGAGGCTTGCAGAATCAATGCCATGGCATCTGCTGTACACCCCAATCACCTTGCCACATATTTTGGCCAATATGCCTGCTGCTCTAGCAATCATTTTCTGTTGTTTCTGTACTCTCAGATCACTTACTCTGGCACTGAATTCCAGGCTACTCCAAATTTCCTGGTTCACTTTGGCAACTGACAGGTTGAAATGTTCAGGCCTGATGTGTTTTTTCCATCTTTTCTTTCAGTTTATCTTCCTCTAACTTTCCCCTTGCTGTTAATTTTTATTCAGAGTGCTTGTCAAGGCCTCATGTTGCAGTGGTGGTCCCATTTGTTCTTAATTTCTGTACTCCTGCTCTATCTCTTTCAGAGTGAGCGCATCAGAAGAGACATCATTGCCATTTTGTGATTTTTCTGATTTTTCTGTATCTTTTATAATACTCTGGATTTCGCTGTCAAAATCCTCATTGGCCTTCTCTTTTTTCTTGGGGGTGTCCTCAGAGGACCGATCCACCATCTCAGACCCACCGGCATGATCCTGATCCTCGATGTCTTCAACTATTTCGTCTGCTAGATCGATGCCTTCTGTGCGAGTCTGTTTCAAACCTTTTTCCTTTCTCCACTTGCCAATGAATTCCAGCAATTGCTGTTGTGTTGCCCGCATCTCATCCCATTCAGCCTTGGAATGGCAACCTATTCTACTTTTCCACTCCCTTCCATTAGGAGCTCTTCTTCGTCATGAAAAACCTCTGACGACGAAGGTGATCTCGCCATATCGATTCAAAATGGAGTGACTGACGGCGGAGTTGAAGCAAAACTTTGAAAGAGAGGGTGTTAGTTACCGCCAATGACATTGACAAACAAAGCACATGACAAGACACGATGCATTTCGACCTCTTGGGTCTTCTTCAGGTAAACAAAATAGATTACATTTAACATTTAGGACAGTACAAACAAAGAACGAAAAATGATTCATCTGTGGTCCATGTGATCGGGAGAGTGGCCGCCAGGCAGAAGTGACAGAGGGGATTATGGGAGAGGAAAAGGAGGGGGGAGGTTGCGTGGGGAGAGGGGGGGGGGGGGTGATACGATAGGGTTGTGTGTCTAGTTTAGTGGAGTGGTGTGATATATTTGTGACGGTTGTGGTAATAGTGGATTGATAATAATGGTGGTGGTGGTGGTGGGTGGGTTGGGGGGGGAAGGGGGGATGGGAAAATTATATATATATATATATATATATATATATATATATATATATATATATATATATATATATATATATATTATATATATATATATATATATATAAGGGATAAATAAGTAGATGTTATCTTTAAAAAAAAAAGAAAGAAGAAAGAAAACAAAAGGTTTAGGTGAATAAAACAAATAATTTCGCTGGGTGATGAAAGAGGTGGTAGTTATGCGCGGGTAGTTGTGAAAGGTGTGTAGGTATTGTTAATAAGCGAGGGAAGGGGATGGAAAATAAATGGGTGATAAGGTATAATTGGGGGGGGGGGGGGATGGGGGGGGGGGTAGGGTGGGTGGGGAGGAGGGTAATGTGTGTGTGTGGGGGGGGGGGGGAGGGGCAAGAGAAGGAGAGCTCATATCTCTTGATCCACTGTGGGGTGGGGGGTGGGGGTGGGAGGGGGGGGTTCATATAAATAGTGTTGTTTAAAAAGTAAACAATGCTGTGGGATGATGTTCATTATAACAGGTGAAATAATGTGTTGGCATCAATATGTTGATGTTTTGTTGAGAGAAGATAGCAGTGATCAATGAAAAACAGGGTATCATATGTTGCACACACACACACACACACACACCACACACACACACACACACACACACACACACACACACACACACGCGCGCGCGCACGCACACACACACACACACACACACACACACACACACACACACACACACACACACACACACACACACACACACAGAGGGGAGGGTGGGTGAAGGACCACATGTAAACAATGTTCTGGGAAAGAACATAGACGCGCGGGCGCGCATGTTCGGTACCTTGAATCCATATCTTGAATGTTGTGACGTTGCCAAAACTGTCGCATATAGTTAAGAAGGTTGCTTTATTATACTTTTCAGTTCAGGTAAATTTTTTACTTAAAGAAGATGAGATGCATTGCTGTGTATTAATATGTTCTAAAAGGATATTGACTGTACCAACAAACCATTTCATCTCTTGTCGATTCTCTCTTTCTCTCTCCCTCTCTTTCTTTCTCTCTCTTCTCTCTCTCCCCTTCTCTTCTCTCTCTCTCTCTCTCTCTCTCTCTCTCTCTCTCTCTCTCTTCCCCTCTCCCCTCCTCCCCCTCTTCCTTCTCCTCCTCCATCTTCTTCTTCTATCGTCGAATCAGTTGTTTTGTTATATGATTAATTTGATGGTACGCTGTTTTCTGGACTGAGGATGATGTGGAGGATGTGGAGGAGGATGTGATTTGACGGCGATGGCTGGGAGCTCACATTAGTAACAACGCCCACTGGGGCCATTGTGGCTATTCCTGAGTTATATCATCGAACCACAGATACTGACCACAAACTGTATATGTCTCAGTTTATATATATATATTCAATACATTGTCATCCATGATCTTTTTTCTTTTCTTTTTTTTCCTGACACCTTTTGACCAGATATGTCTGCTTATTTATAAAAATGTTTTCAAACCTGAAAATATGCTACTTTTGCATTTACTGGCATAAGATATGTTTGAGTTGGTTTTTTTTTTTTTTTTTTAGTCACGATTGTGCGTTGTTGCACATGTTTGTACGAGAGGGGACGGAAAATTAGGGAATGACAGTTACATTTTCATTGCCTTGTGACCCCCGCCCCCCCCCCCCTCTCTCTCTCTCTCTCTCTCTCTCTCTTTTCTCTCTGCCCCCACCCCCCCCCCCCCCCCCCCCCCCCCCCCCCCCAGCCCCTCGCCTCGTTTTCTCGCTTGTTATTAAAAAAAAAAAGGGGGGGGGGGAGAGGAGAGAGAAAAAAAAATTGTATGTATGATTGCACATTCTTTGCTATTGATGTGTCTTTGATTTGTCTCAGTCCCAAGCCCTGATATGACCCAAGTGGTCGTGTTTTTTTTTCTTTCTTTTTTTTGGTCGACACGCACCCAATGCTCGATTGTGCCTTTGTCAAGCGATTTTCTACACGTTTCCATTGTTTGTTGTTTGCAAGATTATTGTACACGATGCTTGTCCTACTCCCTCTTCGTTATGTGTTCGTCGATTCACCAGGATATGATGATTTGGCGTTACAAAGGGAGTCATTTTATTGTCTTTATGGTTTTTCACTTTGTCTTCTTTGCATTGATTGGATGTTTCCTTCTATTTGGGATTGTTTATTGTTTGACGGTAATAATGTAAAGTTTTTTGTTATTTAAAATAATGTATTCATTAAAATTTACTTAAGACATGGATAGTAGTATATCAGTTCTTTCAGTAAATTGTCAAGGTCTAAACAATCGCAGAAAAGACGGGATGTTTTCCATTATTTAAGAAATAAGAAATATTCTGTTTATTTTTTTTACAAGATACGCATTTTGAGAAAAAGATGAAAGATTATGTTTTAGCGGAATGGGGATAGCGAGGTTTTTTTTTCAAACCATACATCAAACTCAAGAGGGGTTGCAATACTGTTTAACAATAATTTCGAATTCAAAGTCAAACGTGTAATGAAAGATACAAAATGGAAATTTGTCATGGTATTGATTGAAATGCATAAAAGCAATTTCCTTTTTGTTAACATATATGGCGCTAACAGAGATGATCCTGGGTTTTATCATGAACTGAAAGAAAAGATTGGTGGGTTTAATACTGAAAATATAATACTAGCAGGTGATTTTAATCTAGTTCTTGATCCTTCTCGAGACTATTGTAATTACAAACATACTAATAACCCTAAAGCAAAAGAGACTGTCGAAAAAATTATCGATAATTTAGATTTAAACGATATTTGGCGTCAGTTAAATCCTGATTGTCTCCGTTACACGTGGAGAAGAACCAATCCTTTTCAACAGGCGAGGTTAGACTTTTTAAATTTCAGATTCTGTGGTTTCATTTGTAGATGACGCTGATATCGAATGCGGATATAGAACAGATCATTCCGCTGTCCTTCTTAAACTGAAATTCAATGACAATGTAAAGCATAATACCTTTTGGAAGTTCAATTCATCTCTTTTAAAAGATAAAGCATATGTAGATGAAATAAATGATGAAATTAAAAACATTAAAGAAGAATATGCAGTAAACATAAATGAAAACAATTTGCGAGATGAGGACTTACAATTTTCTGTTTCTGACGACATTTTTCTCGATTTTTTATTGATGAAAATAAGATCAAAAACCATTTCTTATGCTACGATGAAAAAGAAGAAAACTATGGAAAAAGAAAAACAATTAGAGCAAGATATTTGTAGATTAGAAAAAAATGGAGAAAAAGAATGAGGATGACGTTAGAAATATAAATATGAAAAAAGAACAGCTGAAAGAAATTAGAGAAAAACAAATAGAAGGAGTATTATTAAGATCACGAGCTAGATGGATAGCGGAAGGGGAGAAAGTCAGTAGTTATTTTTGCAATTTAGAAAAGCGGCATTTTGTCAGTAAGAATATGGCTAAGATCATCGATGAACAAGGTAACATTTTAACAAATCAAAAGGATATCCTTCAAGAGGTGCGGAAGTTTTACCAGTCACTCTATACAGAAGACAATGTCCAGGATTGCGAAATAAATAACTTAGTGAATAGCATCCCTTGTCTGGAAGAAACAGAAGCAAACGATTTAGAGGGAGAGATTACTTTAGAAGAAGCAACGTATGTCCTGAAGAACATGAGTAATAATAAAAGCCCTGGCTCTGACGGTTTCACCACAGAATTTTTTAAGGTTTTCTGGACTAAAATTGGTATATTCGTTGTCAGAGCTTTAAACTTAAGTTTCAGAAAAGAGGAACTGACCAGCGTACAAAAAAAGGAATCATTACATCTATTTCCAAAGGTGATAAACCAAGACAGTATTTAAAAGACTGGAGACCAATTTCACTTTTAAATGTCGTATATAAAATTGAATCGTCAGGATTCCTGCCTAAGGGAACAGAGAAGAATCTCTTCAACCACCCTCCTCCTGTTGACCTCCACCAACTATTGAGAACTTTTGGGACCATCTGGGTTACACGTGTAAGACTACTATTGTGCGGCGTTCCAGATGGTCCCAAAAGTTCTCAATAGGGTTCAAATCAGGCGAACGCGATGGCCAGTCCATTCGTGGAACCTGCTGCTGCCTCAGGTAGTCGTTCACCACACGGGCGCGGTGTGGAGTGGCGTTGTCGTCCATGAGGGTGGCACCGGGTCCCATGGCTTGCAGAGTGGGGATAATCAACGGCCTCACGATTTCATCTCTGTACCTTACGCCAGTAAGTCTGCCTGGCACAAGGTGAAGGGGTGTCCTTCCATGAAGGTGGATGCCTCCCCATACCATCAGGGAGCCGCCTCCATAGCGATCGTGCTCACGAACACAGCCATCAGCAAGCCTCTCCCCTGGACGACGCCAGACGCGTACCCGGCCATCAGTTCGGGACAGGGAGAATCTTGACTCATCGGTGAAGAGGATGGTGCTCCATTGCTGCCTCGTCCATCGCTGATGACGTCGACACCACCTCCTTCTGGCCTGTCGATGGTGCTGTGTTAGTGGGAGATGGACGGCGGGCCTTCTTGAGCGGAGGTTGAAACTGTGAAGGCGACCTCGGACGGTCTGGCGACTTACGTTGATGTAAGTCGTTCTTCTCAGCTCCTGTCTCAGAGTGGTTGCATTGATGGTTCTGCTGCGGACTGCTGTCAGCATCAAGTAGCGATCGTCTTGCCTGTTGGTGATTCTTGGCCGCCCTGAGCGTGGTCGTTCCTCGGCTCTTCCAGTGTCTTGGTATCGCTGGTGAAGGCGTTGAATGACTGAATGGCTCACTCCCAGACGTCTTGCCACCTCTCTTCCAGAAATGCCATCTTGGAGCCATCCCAGAGCCCGGCCGCGATCTAGTGTTGACAGTTTTCGTCTTGGAGGCATGGTTATTGCAGCCCCGATTACCGGTCATTTTATACCTACCGCAGGCAAATTGTCATTGAAAAGTGTTCAACATAGGCAGGCCTTGCACGTGCACTGTGCCGATTTCTCAATTCAAAACTGCTGTGTAATCTGCGCCTGGCCAAACTTCATGCATTATTCACGGATTTTTGGTGTTTTGGCTGAGCGCATATTCTCGAC
>CM031618.1:36781239-36786606 GCA_018398815.1 Conus ventricosus
CTGACAGATAAGCACATTAAGTGCACACAAAGAATACTATAGTTGTATTCATTTAACTGACCATCGTTGTGCACCTTCTGAAGGCCTTGTATGAATAAATGCATGAGCTCTTCAGTACTTCTTCATTCTGATTTGCCATGAGTAAAGCAGCTCGGAAGAAACAAGGGTTTTCAAAGAATTTTCGAAGACTGTATTTATGCCTTTAATTTTGCAACACATGACAACAAAGTATAAAATGCAATTCATCTTCATGTGCGTTTTTGCATAAAGGATATATCATGTTGATGTCTTCAGTATCTGCATATTGGTACTGATGCACTTTGATGTCAGTAATTTCTAGTCTACATCTTTTGTAATATGCCTGTCAGTATTAAATGAGAGATATTTATCACAACTAGCGAAAGTCATAAAAGTTCTATCAAACGAATATCGCTCTCTGCTCTTGATATTCTCATGCCATTTTTGCCATAGATTATCAGTCAGTCTTTGCCAAAGTTGTTTCATGAATGCATTAACATTTCCAACCCATTGATGCATCCAGACATACCTAAATCCATTACAAAACAGACAATCATAAACACCCGAAACCTATGTCTTCTTACTACACGATTCAAGTTCCAAGTCTCAAGTATGTTATATGGGTTAGGTGGTAATCTATTATCCATTTGTACAATCCTTTGCCAGTATCTAATGCAATGTACCTGTACAGATGAATTGATATAGATTGGACACAGTTTGTTTCTCCATAAACACATTTGGCATTTTCATGTGAACCCCTAGAAATATCTTAAGTGCAGATCAATGGACGTTTTCCACATGAATAACAGATTTATCTAAGCATCGGATCTCAGCACCATATAAACAACCAGTTGAACCTGGACATTGAAGAGTTTTAGAAACACTGTCAAGGAATTATTATTATATATGTTTACTTTTTCAAGATACTCGATAAGACATCTTTCATTCTGCTTGCTTGGTCCTGACAAGCAGCTGTAAAACTTAGACGTGCAAGGAAATAGATACCAAGATATTTATAATAATCTATAACGGCCATCATCTGTCTATTGAAAAACGTCTTTCGCTTGCTGTCAAGTAACCTCCTGTTATAAAAAAACCCACAATGTTTCACTTGTTAATATTTACCTTTCGCTGAAGTAGACAGGCTACTTGGTACAATTTTTTTAAACTGTCTGGAGGCCAATTGAAGCCTCAGAAACATCATCTGCTTGTAGCAAGATGAATAGTTCAATAAATCGGGAGGAAATAGTTGCTTCATATCTTCCATTTGCTATAATGTCTAAAGCTAGTTCATTAGTAAACAATGAGAAAAGATCAGGACCATAAATATCACCTTGTTTTACACCCTGTGTACATAAAGTATAGTCAGTAAGTTTCCCATCAGATCTGACCCTAGCTTAAACGTTATAGTATATACTTTTGATACACAGTTCTTTTTCATTATTGGATAGAGTAATTTTCTAGATATAGAGTCAAACTCTTTCTCGAAATCAATGAAAGCTACATATAGTTTATAATTACATAAAAACTACTTTTGAATGAGAGGCAAAAGTGTAAACATATTATTTCCAGTGTGACTTTTTTTTAACCAGCTTGATATTCACTAGTAATGTTATATTGATCGATCCATTTTGTAATCAATTGTTAATAATGGAGCTGGACAATTTGCTGCTTATATCAGGAAGTAAGATTCCACTATAATTACCAGGATCATTCACGGTACCTTTCTTTAGCAGTGGAATGATAATTGATTCAGTCCAGTTTTTTGATACAGTCCTTTATTTAACACAGTAATGAAAAATTTAAGAAAGAATCAATGATGATGCCCCCACCATTCTTAAATAGCTCACAAATCAAACCATTAGGACCAGCAGGTTTTCCATTCTTTAAATTCTTCATGGCAAATACAGTCTCCTCTTCTGAAATGGGACTATCCAAGCAACTTGTTTCTTTAATTTCTTTTGTGTCTGCTTCCCTGCAAACATCGTTTTCTAGCAAGTTTTTGAAATATGGCATCGCTTTTCAGCAGAAATGTTACTGTGCATATAATATATCTTTACAGAAATGTTACGAGCATTTAGCCAGAATTCCTTCAGGCCATGTACTGAGTGTATCAAATAATTCAGTAAAGATTTGATGTGCTCAGTTTGCTTTATCTGCTACACATTTTTGTATTCTCGTCGAGCCTTACAGTGCTTTATATGGTCTTCACTATCACGGGTTCTTTGGAACACTCTTAGAAGTTTTCGTAGTTTTTGATTTTGTCTATGTACATTCTCGATCAAATCATGATTCATTCCTTTCACCTGGGTTTATTCTTATTTTTCTTTTTCATACATTCTGTTTTCGTCATAATACAATTATTAAACATACTTTAAGCTACATATCTTCATCCATGCAACGAATCGCTGTTTTCAGTACCTGCAGGTATCATCGTCATTCATCAAACTACGAAAAAAATGTTTGCATTATTATCTTTCCATTTCAATTTTTCAATTTATTGAGCCTTCTTGTACGTCTTCACAACAGAACCTACAGTTTGTGAAATGCCAAGGTGCAGTTCCAAAGGAAGATAGTCAGACTCAATACGGTCTGCTACATACAAATGCATTGATGATTTTACGTATAGATACAAGTCAACGGACACAGAAAAATAATCATTGACACTATTTCCTGTATTAGAAATGTATGTGAAACAACCCTGGTGGTCGCCATTACACACATCATTCATGATACATACTTCTAACGCTGTACACGTATTCAAAAGAAATTTTCTGTACTTATTAAGAACATTGTCTTCAGAGCACATGTTGCCATAACATGACGAACATTTTGACTTCAAAATAACAAGCATTCCCATCCTAGCTTTCTGGGTCCACATTTGCTATTCTACCATATAAACCTCCGTTCCTCCGTTTACTAATGGAAAACAGAAGAAAATTCCAAAATGTTATCAACAATAGTATATTCAGGTATACTGTTGTCATTATCTATACCAAAGAAGGAATAAAAAGGTGAATGTTCTGGGGGTATATAAGTACAAATGTGTATGCCATCTTTTGGTGAACCCAAAATATGTTTTGAAATGATAAACACCATAGTATTATTACACTCAGTACATTTTTGGGGTACATATTTTGATAGTTCGTTCTTTATCATACAAATTATACCCCCCCTCTCCTTTGATCTTCTCCTCTGCACTGTAAACCGGGTCGCTGGTTTGCAGAAGATTTTGTAATTATCAAACACACTAGACTGAAAGTTTTCAACAAAAGTTTCAACGAGACATATGGAATCAAACAACAAAATATAATCAATAAATCCACGGTCCTGTAAGTTCGACTATAAGCCATTCACATTCCAGTGTAGTAAAGACATGCCAGTTCTGTTATTACATGCACCATTCGCTCGACAGTCACTCTTACACACACGCTGTACATTTTCCCGTTTTCTCATTGATCCTTTATTACCACGCTCGCAACAAAAATCATCAACCCGAAGAATTTGATTTGTAACAGAGTAAACTGAGATAGAAAAATTATCATGTTCATCTTCATATTTCTTATTATACTCACTGAGGTCATCAGTACAGCTGTTTTGAATTTCTATGTAATTCAGTGATAAAGTCGACCCACTCTCCGACTGACGACAGCTGAAAGGCGAGTAAACATGGCTACCGTGAGCATTGCCGTTAGACAGCAGCGACAACATGGCACGGTAGCAGTGTCACCCACCGTGTCACACAATTCGGTAACTCGCCCTGTTTAGCACATGAAAGCGAGGCCGAGACAATGACTTGAATTTATCTGTTTCTGTTGAAACATTTGAACAATTATGTAGAAGAGGTATTCTTGGATGACATATATGACTTACAATGCTTTTGAAATCAGGCCTGCTGGATTGTTAAGCCATCGGTTTAAGGTTTTGTCTCCGTCCAGGCAAAACCTCTCTGTGTCTATGATCAAATGATCAAGGACCATAGTGGCTGTTCTGTTCTCTTTCCTGGCATTCTTTAGATGCAGAAATAGGTTCCTTTATACTTCCCTTACCCTTGCAAAGAAAGCTTCACCAATGATCTAACTGCCGCGTAATTTTTGTCTGGCGTTCAAAATTCGTTCTTTATTTATTTATTTTTTTAAATAAAAAGTGCACCTTCCGGTAACATAGGAATCAGGGTTTTCTGTTCACGCGATGAAGTCTGGCGAATTCTAAGTCCTGGGGCAGCTCTAGTGTGTCTGTCAACAAGTCTGTAACAAGTGCTTGCAACGTCTTCGTATTCCATGAAAGATAAGAATGTTCCTTTTCGAGCGTCCCTCCAAATCGTCTGTTTTTGTTTTGTTTTGTTTTGTTTTTTTGTTCTAAAGCTTCCACCAGTTCACACTGAGTTTGATTTCCCTCTTCTAAACGCTGGCTTTCACCCTTCCCGTCCACATGTCCTTACTTCTTTCACATCCTTCTTCAATTAATTACACTTATGGTTCAAATCGTTAAGAGAAGCCAGAATGTCTTTCATCATCGGATCACCAGACGTTGCAGACGAGATACAAGGGGGTCTGGAAGACTAAGAGTAATTTAAAAATCAAAACAAAGAAGGGCTCTTAGAATACTTTTGATTAAGTTAATTAACCCTTACGATCATTTAGAATAGGACAATCGAACACAAAATTACCTTTGTGTGTGTGTGTGTGGTGTGTGTGTGTGTGTGTGTGTGTGTGAGAGAGAGAGAGAGAGAGAGAGAGAGAGAGAAGAGAGAGATGAGAGAGAGAGAGAGAGAGAGGGGAGAGAGGAGAGAGAGAGAGAAGAGAGAGAGAGAGAGAGAGAAGACAAGACAAGACAAGACAAAATGCTTTATTTACGAGGATAATAGATAAGCATAACGTGCTTTTTTACATCCAGTCCCCGCCCTGAGTGGGACTACAACATGCAGTGAAATCAATTAATGTAAGAAATCAAAGAAGCAAGCAAAGCGGTCATGTAATCATAGAGGAACATCAAATGAAAATAGAAGATAAATGAAAACAAACAAAAAATAAGAATAATAATAAACAAAGCAACAACAAAAATAATAATAACAAAATAAAAAAAAGTAAAAATGAGAATAACAATAATGAAGAGGAAGGAGAGAGCGGGGGTAGGGAGTGAGGTGGGCTGGGGAAACATATGTAAGTGTACTACAACGTACAAGATTGGCATGTATGAAAACAGACAGTGAAGTGATATGACAAGTGCGTAAATTTTTGAACACGCAAATACACGCCGTTCGCACGCATAGAGAGAGGGAGAGGGAGAGAGGAGAGAGAGAGAGGATGAGAGAGAGTGAGAGAGAGAGGGAGGAGAGATTGAGGAGAG
>CM031618.1:36787606-36822606 GCA_018398815.1 Conus ventricosus
AGAATCATGAGTATGTTGTTTCCAATGACGACAATACGTTCTTCTTAACCATATAGTGACTTTCATTGAATTTATATGTGACAGTTATATCAGAACTAAAATAAATGTGTAAGATGAAGATATGGTACGTAGTCAAATATTTTTAAAATTCTTTTAAGACCATTATTGAATATCTACGGTGATCTAAGGTGAGCTACACTAATTACGAACATAACTGTCTTGCAAATCCTTCTTTAACTTTTCGTTTTAGCACGACTGATATTCTGAAAGCAGTCAAATCAGCTCAGATGCTTTTTATTATGATTATGTCATGTAGACATTAGACTATCTTTCTTGTAAAATTTATACACAATATTGTACATCTTGTTGGAAGCTCTTTTTCTTTCGGATGCCGGTGTTACACAATCAACCTGAAATCGGATAATTCTTGATTAAGCTAAGACTGAAGGAGAGTAGACCCATACTTCGCCATAAATCATGTAAGGTTTGGAATTTTAACTTCACCTTTACAAATAGTAAGAAATCCCAATTGTTGATTTTCGAAAACATCAACGACCGCCAAATTCAACCATAATGCTTTAAAACTACTATCTTCATAGTGTCAAATATTCCACACACACGACAGCAGGCACAATGTGCTTTCGTACCTAGAAGTGTACCACAAGGAACGGCTCCATACTGTATCTGATTCCCCCCCCCCCCCCCCCCCCTTGAAGAACGTAGCTGTTTAACACACACACACACACACACACACACACACACACACACACACACACACACACACACACACACACACACACACACACACACACACACACATATATATATATATATATATATATATATATATATATAAAATATATATATATATATATAATATATATGTAATATATACTTACGTGAACTATATCTAGTCACTGCATCACTTCTTGTAACGAGAAAAAAAACAACAAAAATAATTCTGTTTCATCTTGATCAAGCCCAAATTCTAAATATTTACAAAACATTTGGAGTACATCAAGTTGTGTCCAGAGCACATAAAAAGTAAGCAATGGAACATATTTTCAAACTTCAATTCATTTGCCTTAAGGTCATATCGAAGAGGTAAACGACCATCATCAATAAAAATTTGTTAAAGGATATTGAGAAATGAAATGAAAAAGAACAGTTAAAAGACTTTTTCTTTGGCAAATTCCTCTGAAATTTTACATAAGCTCAGATTCCCCCCCCCCCCCCCCCCCCCCGTCTCTCAAAACATCAGTACATTCACTGGAGATGATGCATATCTATTAAACTGTGAAGAGTGTTGCCAAACATACCCTGTTTTCTCAGCAAATGTCACAAGGCTGTCTACCACACACACACACACACACACACACACACACACACACACACACACACACACACACACACACACACACACACACACACACACACACACACATCTCCATCCTCTCTCTCTCTCTCTCTCTCTCTCTCTCTCTCTCTCTCTTCTCTCTCTCTCTAGACTAGTGAACAGCTGGGTCACATGAAAGAAGATCAGCGTCAGTTTGATTCCAGACTGAGACATCTTGAAGATGAAGTGGAGAGGCAGGAGCGCTATTCTCGGCGATCCAACTTGCTGCTGTATGGAATACGAGAAGAGGAAGGCGAATCCCACGATCGATGTATGGAGAGATGATTCAGCATCTGAATCACTATTTCCGTCCAGAAAAGCTGGACGATGGACGACATCGATAGGGCACATCGCCTTGGTTTACCATCTCCCAACTCAAAGCAGGCCACGCCCGGTCCATTGTAAAGTTCCACAGATGGAGGGACGCTATGGTTGTTATAAAAGACCGCGAGGGGAAGAGCCAGATGCGAACTCGGACGGCATACGAGTGCAGGGACCTGACGAGGCAGCAGAGGAACACCATGGCGCAGCTCCATCAGGAATAGGCAAGCATGGCTACTATTCCAGAGGCAAGCTGATCGTCCACAGAATCCCGAAGACACCCAGACTGCAGTTACAGCCGTGACAACAGGCCCCACCCCCAGTCTTTACCCCCGCTGATCATCGCCCCTCTGTTACCACCCTTTTCCCACCAGTGTCCCCTGGCCGTACCTACGCTGATGCTGTGGCACAAAGCCAGGACACCACAGCTGCCTGTCCCCATCAGATGGAAGATGCCGACGACGCCGGTTTCTCCGAGGATCACACGTAGGACATAACGTCAGGCGGAGTGCAGCAACGGGCCAACGCAAACAGTCCACAACGTGCAGGAGACGAGGACGACACTGCCGAGGAGGGTACCAGCTTTCAGCCGTTCTCATCGCCTCCCCGTGGTTATGGTCGGGGCTCTCCTCTGAGGACTCCGATGGAGCAGTCATCAAGTTCCGCCACGGCAAAGAAAGATGCCAGTGGAGGGAGGGGGACGAGGGAGGTCACGTTTTGGTGGGACAGCCACGTTCTGATTGCAATCAGCCGCCCCCGGCGACACCTGTGCGAACCAGAAACCAGAGGTCTGCTCTCTCTGCGTCCAACCAAGCAACACTTCCCAAGGACTGGCACCGGAAACACACCAACCTCAAATTCTGGCATGCCGAATTCCAGTTGTGTGAAATAGCAATCAGGCCATCGCCCTAGCTTTGATCCTTTTACCGACTTAATAGTGACACAACAAATCTCAAACTGTTTTGAACTCGATGATAACTCTGATGTGAAATGTTGGCAACTGCTATGACGATAATGTGCATGCCGTCATGAGTGTCGATGACAATGACTCCGTCCGCACTGTCCGAAGTGGACTCGGTGTGACCACTCTGACAGTGCTGTTGAATCAGCCTTGTTCGTAAGTACACATCAAAGACTACGTTTTGTGTCATTTAATGTAGAAGGCATATGGAGGATTGCGAATGAACTTGATTTACCCCATTTTTGTTGCAAAGTATGACTTTGTCCCTCTTATTGGAACTTTTTCCCACACATTTCCTGATCATTTAGCTCCTTCACATGTAGCATATGTTTCACCTGGTATTAAAGTATCAGACAGTGTACATGGTCGTCTATCAGGTGGTGTTGTTTTCCTTGTTCGAAAATCACTTAGTAAATATGTAGGTAGAGTTGAATGTGAAATGGACAATATTGTTATTCTGAAAGTGTCCCGCCAGCTCATGGAACCATGTCTGATTGCTTAGTAATTGGAGTTTACATTCCCCCTGAAAACTCGCCTTATTACCAGGAAACGGACATTTATAATGGTGTTAGTCTGTTGGAAGACTGCTTGCTCGATCTTGGAAATGAATATAATGATGTTCCAATTATGATTTGTGGAGATTAAATGCACGAACTGGTTCCTATATTCACAAAAAAGCAACATATCAAACGAATTTTTATGATTTACGAGCACCTGTTGACACGGAGGATGCAACTAATTCCAATGATAAATTACGTACGTCTTCTGATACCATAGTCAACCCGTTTGGTCGCTTGTTGCTATCTATATGTGACCAGTATGAGCTTTGTATCTTGAACGGATTAGAATCGAAGTCTTTTTCAGGGGAATATACATATATATCTGCAAATGGATGTATGTGTTGTGGACTACTGTTTGATTTCAAACCGGTTGCTAGAAAGTGTGATTGTTTTAACGTTGTTCCTACGGTTGAATCGAAGCATGCGGCTATCGAAATATCTCTAAATGTATTTGCTGATGCGGTTCTACCCAAACTTAATTTTACCCATAAAGTCATTTCAGTATGTATGTATAAATGGGACGAGAACAAGTATGAAACGTTTCTCCGACCTGATGCATAATGAAAATGTGAAAAATATCATGAACGAAGCTGTATCACTTATTGAAATTGATATAAATCAAGCACTAAGCAAATGTCAATGAATGTTTTACATATGCAGGTGATGTATGAAAAAAACTATACATGTTGGGTCAGAAAAGAGAAAAAGATGGTACGATCCTTGAATGTAAACAGACTAGGACTCTTTTGCGCAGGAAACTGCACCAGTTCGGCAGATCTCATCTCGATACTGACAGAATAGCTTATTCCGAGAAAAGAAGGCAGTACAAAGAGCTACTTGAATGTAAAAAGAAATCTTACAAGGAAAATGTTTTGCATTCCTTGCACGACAATTTGAATAACCCAAGAAAGTTTTTGGGATACAGTTCGTTCTGCTTCACCCTCAGTTAGTGGACAAAACACAATAACTAAAACTGAATGGTTCGAGCATTTCACCAATGTTTTCAACGCCAGTGGCAATGACCGTAGCGATGATGGTAGCATTGAGGGTAATGCAGATGCTAATTTTGATGCTCATGGTGCAGCCCAAGTCACATTTAACTGTGACACACTGAATGAGACAATCACTACAGGAGAAATTCGGGAGGCAGTACGAGCACTCAAAAAAACCGAAAAGCTGCAGGTCCGGATGGTCCTCATAGGAGAGTTTTATAAAAATGGTATAGAACATATTTTGCCTTTCCTATTGAAATTCTTTAACTACCTGTTTGATCATGGATTGTTTTCCAGATGAATGGTCTTTGTCAATCATCCAGGCCCCTGCATAAAAAGGGTGACTTAAATATTCCTGACAATTATCGAGGAATCTCGCTTCTTAATATTTGTAGTAAAACTGTACAGTCTTATATTAAACAAACGTATCTCAAGAGGATTAATATAAATGGTATTCTTGGTGAGGAGCAAGCTGGTTTAGGAAGGTTATTCCACAGCAGACCATGTTTTCACTATGTTCGCTATGGCTCAAAAAGCAACTTTTGAGGCATAGAAAACTTTATGTGGCATTTATAGATTTCCGCAAGGCTTTCGACACGGTGTGCAGAGGAAATTATGGGCTGTTTTACGCAAGTCTGGATTGCAAGGCAAGATATTTAATGCTCTAAGATCGATTTATCATGTCGTTTAAAGCAACGTGCGTGTCCATGGTGAATTAACTGATGTATTTATGTGCCCACGAGGCTTGAAGCAGGGAGAGTGTGTTCACCAGTTCTTTTCTCCTTATTCATAAATGAGCTCACAAAAGACATAGTTAATTTTGGCCGGCATGGTATCCAGTTGTCCCCAGACTTTATCGAAAATATGATACTGTTATTTGCTGATGACGTGGCATTAACATCTGACAGCATCATCGGCCTTCAGACACAGCTGAAATATCCTGTCTGATGTAGCAGAACGCCTGGGTCTTATGTAAATATGGAAAAATCAAATGTTGTTATTTTTCGTAACGCGGACACTGGGCGGGCGAATGAAAAAATGGTGGTTTAATGGAAATGAACTTAAAATTGCGAACATGTACAAGTACCTGGGCATTTATTTGTCAACAAGATTGAGTTTTTGTGTATAAAATGTCTGATCTTGCAGAAAGAGCCAAGAAGGGAACAGTAGCATTGATAAGAATGTTGTGGTCCATTGGTGAACACTCACCTAAGATCTTTTTTAAGCTTTTTGATAGCCAAATACAGCCGATCCTGACTTATGGATCTGAAATATGGGGTTTTAGTTTGAAAATCAAGAACTAATCGAGAAGAGGTCCACTTGTTTGCATTAAAACGATTGATGGGTGTTAACCCAAAATCGCCTAAACATTTGATATATCGGCGAAACAGGCAGATACCCCCTATATGTCACAACGAATTTGAAATGTATAAAGTTCTGGTTACGCCTTGTTTGCATGGATGACAATAGATATTCAAAGAAAGCTTACCATATGCTACTCAGCCTACAGAGTCAAAACTATCAAACTTGGGCTTGTAAAATTAGAAAATGTTTTGTATAGGATTTGGGTTTGGAGTAGTCTGGGAAGCTCAAGGGGTCGAAATATGAGTATGTTTATGGCAACTTTTAAACAGAGACTTGTAGATTGTTTTCAACAGGATTGGCTGCGAAATTGGAGTCATATACTTTTTATAATGTTTATGCATCTTTCAGACAATCCCTGTCAATTAGTACTCATTTATGTCAAATTATGAACATCAGGGTGCGTAACACGCTTTCCAGGTTTAGAATTGGGATGTCCCCACTGAATTGTCATTTTATGCAGTACAATGTTGGCTGGAGCAGAGACGTTAACTGTCCATTTTGTACCAATGTGCCAGAGACAGAAGTGCATTTTTTTGCTTGTTTGTCATACATATGAAACTCTTCGGAAAGAACTGATCCCCCAAAATGTACTACATCCGCCCATCTACGTTTAAATGTGTTTGCTACTCTCCTGTAACAACGAAATAATTGTAAGAAAAATGGCCTTATTTATTTTCAAAGCCTTAAAATTGAGACAAGAGAAAATGATGTGGTTACATGCTGTTAATACTGTGTTTCATTAATCTCACTCCATTGTAATGGGCGACTGGCCTGACAATTAAACATTCGTGACTCGTGATTCGTGACTCTCTCTCTTCTCTCTCTTTCTCTCTCTATCTCTCTCTCGTCGTCTCTCTCTTTCTCTCTCCTCTCTCTCTCTCTATCTCTCTCTCTCATCTCTCCTCTCTCTCTCTCTCTCTCTCTCTCCGTCTATGTCTTTATCTTTGTCTCTGTCTCTGCTTCTTTCTCTGTGTCTGTCTGTATGTCGGTCTGTCTGTCTCTCCTCTCTCTCTCTCTCTCTCTCTCGTCTCTCCTCTCTCTCTCTCTCTCTCTCGTCTCTCTCTTAAAAGAATCCAGTCGCATCATTTAGCTCGCGCGTGCGCGCGCGCACGCACTCACGCACGCACGCACGCACGCACGCACGCACGCACGCACGCACGCGCGCACACACACACACACACACACACACACACACACACACACACACACAACACACATGCGTAAGCGCGAACCCACACAGACAGGCACAGATTTTTTTTTATTGCACACAAATACGCACACAGACACAGACACAGATACACACGCAGACACCACACAGACACACACAAACACACACACACACACACACACACACACACACACACACACACACACACACACACACACACACACACACACACACACACACACACCATTTGAATAATTTTAAGGTCGTTATGTTTAAACTGAGAACAATCAAAACTTCAGTCATTAAATCCAGTGTATTCATGTAAAAAAAGGGAAGAAGGAAAAATAAGAAAATAGACAGAAAGAAAGAAGGGATGCAAAGAAAAGAACAGAAAACAGAACGAGCTCGCATTGAACGCATTCAATCGTGCATTAAACATTTCGTGATTCCTCTTGGAGGGAAACTATTGACTATACCAGAACTGTATAGCATTGGCGGAATCATCATCACCACCAGCGTCTAATGAAGCATAATGCATGATGATGATATAGAGGTAGTGGTGGTGATGATGATGATAATGCTGTTGGTTGTGATGATGATGATGATGATGATGATGTTGATGGAAGAGGAGTTTAATCATATGTAAGCAAACATTTCCATTTCATACACACAAAAAGAAACGAATTCAAAGAAGGGGTACATAGATAAATAAATAAACGAATAAATAAATAAATAAATAAATAAATAAATAAATAAATAAAATGAAATAAAATAACCAACTTAACTACAATAAAATTAAATAAGATAGAAATAAAACAAGATAAGCTAAGCAAACAGTGAATGTCCATACTGAAAATGCAAAAGGATATACCGTGCCATGTGCTGTTCAACGTTTTTTTTTTTGTGTCAGTTTCGTTGCTTCGCTGGAAGCATTTGCCGATCAGTATCGTAAACAAATGATAACCTACATCGTCCTTTTGAAAACAAATATTTGAAGAAACACATCTTTTAAAGAAAACCAAAATGTTACTCAACTGCAAACTCAACTTAGATGCACATCATCTCTTTAAACGTCCAGTGTGAAAGTTGTCAGTGAGGCATTTTTGGTTCAACTGAGAAACAATTATTGCTCCTTTTGGCATTACTCTTTCTGTTCTTTTTCCTGAGAAGAAAACAAAACAAAAAAAAGACAACAAAAAAAAACCAACTTGACAACAAAATCAAACCATCTTTGAAGAAATGATCCGAATTTAGCAACAGATTTCGTTGAATAAACTAAAACTGACCACTGAGGCCATCTCAATTCTGGATTTCACCCAGATCTAAAGAAATGAAAGTTGAGAAATTGCAAGTGTTACAGTCAGAATATTCGGCAAAGATATCATTAGTGATCTTGAATTGAAGAAGAAAAAAAGTATATACAACGATGAACCCGTCCTCTTCACCAGTCTTAGAACATGATGAATTGTATGGCTACCATTCTTAGACAGAGATCATGCTTATTCATTCGTTTAGGTAGCAAGTCTTGCCACAAAGGGTTGAGAATGGGGAAAGGGCAGGGGAATAGCAACAAGCAGTTAAAAGTCAACGTTTTTTTGGGGGTTTGGCTTCACAATTCTGCCATAGCGGGTCACAACTGGCCGTGGCATGGCTGGGGTCAGGTCCACCGTTGTGGTCTGTGTTGGTGACGAACCTGCCTGGTATGTAGCCCAGTGCTAGCCAAGAGCCGCTGTGGGTGGGAAAGAGGACAAACGTGGGAGCGCTGATTTTGTTGTTGTTGGGGGGGGGGGGGGGGGTGGATGGGGTAAGGGAGGTGGAGGGGGGGGGGGGGGTGACAGCGGAGAAAAATGGTGGATACAGGTTGGGAAGAAGAAGAAACTGGTGGAGGATTTGCTGCTGCGTGATGATGTTGGGTCACGTTGGGTGACTGCTTTTCACCATGGATCTGCAGGCCTGGCAAAAAGGTGAAAGGGTGGTAGCTTGGCTGTGAGTAGCACGGCTTGGGCTCATTGACTGGCAAATGAAACAAACCGCAGCGTTACTGGAACACGACAAAAAAAAGCAGAAGAGCACAAAAAAACAAAGTGTGAAGTAACGCAGTTTTAATGCACGACACAAAAACAGGACAAGAAATTTTCGGCAATATGCCTTACTCAGCGACAACAAAATACAGACATAAACATGCACAATACTCCCCTTGTGAAGCCAAAGTGGTGAATGAATGCGCGCCCGCATGTGTGTGTGTGTGTGTGTGTGTGTGTGTGTGTGTGTGTGTGTGTGTGTGTGTGTGTGTGGTGTGTGTGTGTGTGTGTGTGTGTGTTGTGTGTGTGTGTGTGTGTGTGTGTGAGTGTAAGTGTGTGTGTGTGTGTTTTGTGTGTGTGTGTGTGTGTGTGTGTGTGTGTGTGTGTGTGTGTGGTGTGTGTTGTTCGTTTTTATTATTATTTTGTTTTGCTTTGCTTTGTTTTGTTGTTTGATAATTTTCCCGAAATGATCAATCCACTGCAAGTCTCGCAAAAAAGGTTTTGTCTTGCTCAGTTTCTGATTTTTCATTAGCTTATGAGCCTTTTGACTGGAGCAAAAATATGTCTCTCCCAGATAAAACTTGTTTTGTTTTTTTCATGGTTGTGTGTGTGCATGCGTGTGTGTGGTGATGTGGTGTCGCGCGCGCGCGCGCGCGCGTGTTTCCTGATGGTTGACAAAGCAATATTTCTAAGCGATGGTGGAGACGCCGCTTTTCTGCGTTGAAGGAAAAGAAATTGTGCTGAGATTAATCACCAAGTTGTGCTGTCTGAGAACATATATGCGGTATTGGTTTCCTTATGTTTAAAAACCCAAAATTTCTGAGTAAATCTTGAGAGACATTAATCATTCAGAGCTGTGGGAAATGATTTCTAGCAGGTGGGTTGCACATGTCAGTTGATTGGTAATAACATCACTGGCTGGATCAACAAGGCCTGAAATTTCGAGCAATCTTGATAACCAGAGCAAATTATTTCATCTTTTCGATTCCCTTTCGAGAGTGGATGTTTGGGAAAAGTTGTAGTTCTCGTTCTGCATCTTTGTTTTTAAATTTTGATACACTCTGTATTATATTCTGCCTCTGTTTCCCTAGACTGGATTCTGACACTGACAACTTTCTGTTTTCTGATCTAATGTGCAGTAAAGCACGTGGATGTCTTTTATACTCATCATTCCAAGTGGTTTCTTCTGATACTGCTGCACTTAAATACCGTAACAAAGAACATGGCTGTGTTTATTTGGTCTATGTCCTTTCTGTCCTATGCAACGTTCATTTACACAATCATTTTTTTTCTTAACACTATCAGATACAGTGTCAGCAGAAAGGAATCCAGAGAATGATTTTAGAGAGGATTCCAGTTTGCACGCGTCAGTCAGAATCAATTTCTTCGTGAATGCCATGGTGTGGCCCCCAGCAAACCTCACGGAACACCCAAAACAGTTTGATGAGGGTACTTAAAATCTTCCCTTCTGCAACATCTGCTTCCGACGTGTTTTACTGGATGTTTCGTTTTTGGCTAGGACAGGCAGGTTATGTTCTAGGCATCATGGCTGTTTTAGCCGGTTTGGTGTGATTTTGAATGTTGTCCTATGAAACATCCAAGGCATAAATCAAGTGTGGGGAAGCACACTTCAGCCTTGCAGGTTTCGCAGCACGCTATTATTTTGGTGTGGGCATGTTGCTCCTGATGAAGACTCATATGAGTAGTTTTTCACATACACAATGGCATGACCAGGTGGGACAATATGTCTTCTGAGAGGGTGGTAACTTGGCATTTCCTGTCGCAGTTCCCCAAATACCAAATTTTGATGTCGCGGTCTTTAAAGCATTCCACAACATGCTCTAATTTCTCTAGGTATATCTGTTTTGCCAGATGAGTCATTTGTGATGTATCCCCAGAGTTCAAAACACCACCTGGTATGGTTGTTCCAGCTACGAAAACATATGTTTTGCGAAATTAGTATTCTGTGATGCATCCTTGGGATTCTTAAACATAACCAGGTAATGGATTTTAAAGTTAATGACACTTTCGGTTAAACAGATACTGTCCAATGTACATGACAATGAGGTCCCAAGGTTAATTATCCTTTGCAAACAGCTTGAATAGACTGTGGTGTTTCTTACTTATCGAATCATCAGAGACGACACTTTCCAAGCGATCTATTCCTCTGTTATGGGTATCATTTCAATCAAAGTCAGTCCTTCCAAATGCCACTCTCCACAGTACCATACGACTTCATTTGAATGAGGTGTCAATACTGAAAGCGATGATTGAAAAACTGCGTGATCTACAAGGTTTTCCTTAGATTTGTTAATATCATTCCATTGAAAGGAAATGTTTAAAAGAGGAGGCAGAAACAAAGGAGGGAGAAACAAAGTAATGTCCTATAGCTGCTTTTCACTTTTATTCTGATTGTTACAAGGGACTTTGTTGGATAATGGAGTTTCTCTCTCTCTCTCTCTCTCTCTCTCTCTCTCTCTCTCTCTCTCTCTCTCTCTCTCCCCACCCCCCCTCTCTGATTGTCTGTCTGTCTGTCTGTCTGTCTCTCTCTCTCTCTCTCTCTCTCTCTCTCTCTCTCTCTCACACACACACACACACACACACAAACACACGCACACACACACACAACACACACACACACACACACACACACACACACACACACACACACACACACCACACACACACGCGCGCGCGCGCACACACACACACACACACACATGCACACACATGCACTTACACACCACACCACACACACACACATACACACACGCGCGTGCGCACACATGCTCGCTAGAGAGAGAGAGAGAGGAGAGAGAGAGAGAGAGGGGAGAGAGAGGAGAGAGGAGAGAGAGAGGAGAGAGAGAGAGAGGAGAGAGAGAGAGAGAGAGAGAGAGAGAGAGAGAGAGAGAGAGAGAGAGAGAGAGAGAGGAGAGAGAGAGAGAGAGAGAGAGAGAGAGAGAGAGAGAGAGAGAGAGGGAGATGTACACAGAATAACGTTACGCGATACATTTCGAGTAGATGATGCAAAACAACGTCAGCTAACACAAAGTTTCGCCGTTTAAAACCTCTGTACTAATACACTGCAAATTGTTTCACTATTTCATTATTTGTTGATGTTAATAGCATGATTAATTAAAATAAGGATGGATGTCTAAAGTATTTAGGGGGGATATACTGTTGTTTTAAATCAGTTAATTGTGGACGTGAGAGAACAAAATAAACTTGAGTTTCATGTAATTCATGACATAATGGACAAAAATCTGACGATCAGTTACAATTCTCATACGCTGAGAATGTACATAAACATCTGAAATACCCAGTCTCGACTTGGTCACAACGTGTCTCAAATGGTTATTAATAGCCTATAATAAATAAATAAGAATGCAATGCATCGGATTTAACATTCTGTAAATAGAATATCTACTGCCGTCTCCAACATGCGAGCTCCACCTCTACCAACTACAAACAATCTTTGCCAGATCACACTAATAGAACCATTTACGTCACCAACATCCTGATTTTCCCACACAAAGCTAAATCCGAATTTATACAATTTTAAGTCTTACATTAGAGGTCCAGCCCCCCCTCCCCTCCCCCCTCCGTCATCTAACTGTAAAAGCATATTGTAAAGCAATCTGTGCTGTTCCATTTGTGTTATTCTTAACCAGTAATGAATACACTTTACCACTAAAATTAGATGTATGGGATATCTATTGGTCTCTCCATATGCCAGACCATTCTGTGTTTTGCTGAAACATCAATAGACTTCTTAAGAGCATACGAGTAAATTTTCTCAAAATGCAAAGCAGTAGAATAAAAATCCCATATTTCAGCACCATGTTGTTGCACCAGTTAAATTTGAGCGTTAACGAATTTCAAAAAATGAAGTCAAAGATTCATCATTCAACATCACTAATTTCTTCAGCATACACAATAACGCACATCCAGCTCTACTCGCAAGATCTTTACAAGCAAAGGTAAAGCTTAAGAATGTATATCCTCTACAATTATTTGGATCAACAGCAATACCCTTTTTTATATAAAAGAACAATTGATTCTGTCCACATTTCAGGAAAAATAAACACCCTTGTCAAACAGAATATTAACATCACATCAGACTTTCATGCATTTTTCAACGTTTCGCCGATTATAGTATCAGGACCTAGCACTAGCTTTATGACTTTTCATTTTCTAACCATTATAATTTAATCCCTTGAAATTGGGTAATTTAAGTAATTGTCACCGGAATTACTATTATCACTGGTATCATTGTGAGCATTTCCATTACCACTGCGTTCCTCACCTGTAACATCACCTGCGTCTACGTCTCTTTCGAGTAGTTTCTGAAAATGTTGAAACCAGTCTTGCAAACAAATGTTATTAGATGGCTGTTTTCCTTTCTTGTTGATTCTACGCATTGAAGCAAAATTTAGAAAGAGAGGGAGCTATGTACCGCTAAGGACATAGACAAACAAAGTACAGGACAGTGTCTTGTCTTGTACTTTATTTGTCTATGTCCTTGGCGGTGAATAACCCCCTCTCTTTCTAAATTTTGCTTCATATTCCGCCCTCAGTCACTCCGTTTTGAAAGTCTACGCATTGAGTTCCAAAACTTCATTTGGTCATTCACAGAAGAAACCAACTGTTCTACTCAATTACCGTCAAACTGTTTACGTTTGGCTTTCAAAAGACTTCTGTAGTCACGCGTGGCCGCACAGTAAGAAACATGATCACATGAAAATAAAGTGCGACGAAATCTATTTAGCCTGTCACGGGTGTTTCTTTTACCAGTACGACACTCTATGTCGTTCCAGTCTAAACTGTGTTTCTTTTTCTCTACATTCAGCTGCATCTTTTAGCCAACTGTTAAACATATGCAAAGGTTCGTCAACATTCACATCGATTTCCCTAATCGCTACTTGTGTTCTCTGCTGAATTTCAGGAGAGCACACTGCATCACAAAAAGTAATGGCGTAAGTCTCATTCCATACACATTTCTCCATTAAATATTTACCAATGTTCATGTTTGCATTATTTGCGTTTTCATTAGAAAATATGAACTTCATTATTAAAGGTGTGTGGTCAGATTCAACTCTTTCAACAGAAAGTAAACAATCACTCACAAGCTCTTCAAGCATATTTATTCCATGGTCAAATCCAGAATACATATAATAAGTTGAATCTGCTGGGTGTATGCAGGAGTGGATGTACAGAATATTTTTGTTCACACACATCAGAGATTTATCAATCACAAAAAAGAAAAACCAGTATTCGAATTAACATCCCACAACTTAACAAATGAACTAACAAGACATACGAGTCCACAGAGAGAGAGAGAGAGAGAGAGAGGAGAGAGAGAGAGAGAGAGGAGAGAGAGAGAGAGAGAGAGAGAGAGAGAGAGAGAAGAGAGAGAGAGAGAGAGAGAGAGAGAGACAGACAGAGACAGAGACAGAGAGACAGAGAGATTCAGTATTTATATCCAGCCCTGTTTGCGATGACACAACCACAAAGAAATAACATTAATAGCAAGAGAACCCCCATTTGTCCTCTGCAACACAAAAAGACTGAACAGAAATACAGGGGAGCAGCAGAGCAAAACAATGGCCGACTCCAGTGGCACACTCAGACACAAAAAGACGGCAGGAAAAAGGGGTTGAAGGAGCAAGGATGGAGTGGCAGGGGAGAAGTATCACGCGCAAACAAAATCAGTGGATGGAGCAAGGATGGAGTCGGGGAGAGGGGGGGGGGGGAGGTGGGGGGAGGGGGAGGGGGGAGATATCACGTGCAGTCACTACGCAACCCCACCAACACAACATTGTTGCATAAGTAATTGCACCAGTGAGGTATGAACGGGAGTTATGATCAATAAAGTCATGGTCATGCTTTGCGCTAGGGTGGGGAAGTGAATGATGGGGACGGAAGGGGGTGGGGTGGGAGGGAGCTTTCATTTGGTCGAGTGGATCATACACAGCATTACCAGACGGTTCTGGTTGTACAATATCAGCTCTAGCCCCAGGAAGCACCGGTGGTCATTTATTCACTGAGCCCAGTGTATAATCTCAGAGTGTCTTCCATCAACATGCAACAATATTTATAATATATTTCTCCCCAGTTTTCTTCTTCTTCAATTATTTTTTCCTCTAAAGTTCAAATCTTTGCCAAGTCATTACTATAACGACTGAAGAATTGTTAGCCTGCACTTGTTTCCCCCCACTACTTAATTGTTCAGCATTATATTGTTTGGTCAATCAGTGGGAGATTGCATCTCTTAGGAGATCCAAGTAAAGGTTGTTTTGTATAATTCTTAGCCACTCACAATGCTTGGATTATTGAACAGCAGAGCTGACCACTCAGACTGTTCCATATCTTTTGATCTCCCTTGCATCCTTGAATGGATCCTCAAGCATAGGCTCAAAGATTGTCCCCTACATTTTATACTGTTTGAATAATGCTTTTAGTTTTTAGCAACTTTTTTCCTCTCCACACTTTTGTTTTGTTCCATTTTACTACCCTTCGCTGGCTGCTTTGAGGGTGCTGTTGGATTCTTCTTTGAACCCTTGGTGGTGAGAACACCACAGAATTATGGACTGTGGTGTGTCTCTATTTGACACCAAGAGCACACACAATCAGCCGTGTCTCCCTGATGAGTCCGATCCAGCGGACGAAAGGCCTTGGAGCAGGCGATACAAATAAATGTGCCTTCAAGAGGGAACGATGGTTCCCTCAGACAGCTAGTGAAGGGCTTCTCATATTTATAATATATTTTCCCCCCAATTTTCTTCATCTTCAATTTTTTCCCCCTCTAAAGTTCAAATCTTTGCCAAGTCATTACTATAACGACTGAAGAATTGTTTGCTGCACTTGTTTTCCCCCACTACTTAATTGTTCGGCATTATATTATTTGGTCAATCAGTGGGAGATTGCATCTCTTAGGAGATCCAAGTAAAGGTTGTTTTGGACAATTCTTAGCCACTCACAATGCTTGGGTTATTGAACAGCAGGGCTGACCACTCAGACTGTTCCATATCTTTTGATCTCCTTGCATCCTTGAATGGATCCTCAAGCATAGGCTCAAAGATTGTCCCCTACATTTTATACTGTTTGAATAATGCTTTTAGTTTTTTAGCAACATTTTCCTCTCCACACTTTTGTTTTGTTCCATTTCATACCCTTCACTGGCTGCTTTGAGGGTGTTGTTGGATTCTTTTTTAAACCCCTTTGGGTGGTGAGAACACCACAGAATTATGGACTGTGGTGTGTCTCTATTTGACACCAAGAGCACAGACACAATCAGCTGTGTCTCCCTGATGAGTCCGTGTCACGGAACGCTAAGCCGGACGTAAAAAAAAAAAACAAACCCTCCCACACTAACCCACTAAACAGATAACACGCAACATAAGAACTGTCAAGAAAACAATTTAATTCCCAACAAAAACATTTAATGAGCGGAATCTTCTATGAATAACCATCATAGACCCAAGCCTGAACAACACAATTCCTATGGCCAGGGCAGCCACCTAGTTATTTTACCACCTTATTTAGTTACAGGTGTTCAGAGTTCCTCAGGCCAACAGTATATACACATAACATAATATAAGTCAATCCTTTTCATGACCACAACCATTTTTCTCAAAAGACAACCACAGCAACAACAACAACAAACTATACCAACTTCATCCTTCAGTCATCCCCTTTTTTAATCACATCCATCTTCATGCTTGCACACCCAAACCCAATGTCTTCAGGTGTTTCATTGTCACAAAAAAAAACTCAACACACACAAAACCAGGCCACATAACAACGACGTTGTCAGTCTCACGATAGCGACGGCGTCCAGACGAATTTTTCCTCAAAGAAAGAATGACAGGTGACAGTGACACACTGGTTTTCACATCATTAGAGTCACAGCAACGGGCGCAACAGCAACGTCGATAACAGCAACGGCGCCAGCAGCAACAGCGACACCAGCACCGGCGCCACAGCAACAGCGACACCATCTACGGCGCCAACAGAAAACAGCGACACAGTTTACGGCACCAGCAGCAACGGCGACACCCGCAACGGCGCAGCAACGGCGACGTTAATGGCCAGGCTGTGAGATCCGTGGATGGGGAGGAAATGGAAAAGGGTTGTAGTCTGGACGGGGTATGGATGGACAACAGTCCGGCACAGCAGGATGGGGAGTGCAGGTGGGGTAACTGCAGGCACCTGCGACGATCGCGGACAGTCAGGGAAGGATATGCCAGCAACTGGCCGTCCACAGCTCCCCGACTACAACGCCTCGACCCGCCTGGTGTACCGGGCCACAGGATGGTGGGAATGCGCCCTCACCTGCACTTGACATAGTGTTACCTCCAACCGTAGATATGCATAACCACATACATCACTAGGGTAACCCTTTAGTTCGCCCCTTCCCAGGATTTCCTTTACGCACCCCAGAGCCTAATAGCTCCACAAACGAGTTACCTCTATCACCATCCCTCGTTGTTTATACCAACAAAGTTACATTCTCTTACACTATCGTATACAAAAGCTACTCCATAATACACCTTCCCACACACACACATTCTCAGTCATATTGTAACATCCACCACGAATATCATGTCTCGATTCCAAAGAAAACCAATGGGACAGGACAGGTATATCTCCTTGCAATCACCCAAGGCATTAGCACACTCCCACAAATCTCCAAAATGTAGGAACAATCTTAAATCTATACTATTGAATTAGGGTACCCACACCCACAAAACCGCACTGCTTGACACCAGTGCCTCTTCACACAACTACACAATACTTATCCTTTCTAATTAACTTCCATGACACGGCACAATCATAACCTCTACAGCGCCCAGTGGCCAAACACACCTTGTCTATGCTTCCCGAAAGCATTTCCGTCGAACCCCTGTCACGAATAAGTACCAACTCAAACCAACCATCATAATCGAACAAATGAAGCTATTTACATTCCATTCAACACTTCACAACCAAATTTCCTTCTTTCTTTTTTTTTCTTTTCTGTTTCCACCTCTCAACACAACCCGCTGGTCAAAACCCACCATCACACTGTTCTCAACTTGCTTAATTTTAGTTCTTATTTTCCCCCCATTTTTCTCCCTTTTCCCTTTTTCCCTAAGAAAACTGGAAACCGATTCAAAATATGAGCTCATATCATTTACACGTTTGTACAAGTCGAGGGAAATGTGCACAAGACAACGCCATCCTTAACACTACACTACGATCACCTTAACTAACTCCACATACCTGCTACAACACAGAACGATGACAACAACTGCGGCTGGCCACCCCAGCACCTGAACCTCAGGGTCGCAGCACACAGAAACACCGACGACTGCACGACCAAGAGCAAAACGCTCACGAGGGCCGGCTCACCATGTCGACCGAAGTCGCACTCACAACACAAACGCTGGCACACCGAACAAGAGCCCAACTGCTCCTCACCAAGGGTTCTGACCGAAGTGCTGGCCACCCGGCCCACCAAACTTTAAAGCCTGATGACTCAGCACTCACTCCTTGCTGAGTTCTGAACTTTACATAAAACTGCACGATGAAACGGGACTCCACACGATACAAAACAGGAGACGGAAGGCTAACCCCTCTCTCCCCACACTTATTCTTTCCCTGCCTATGCATGGTAGCAAACGCACACCCAGTATGTGACTGGAACATACGGGGTATCAAACACCCCCCCATCCTTCCTGAACCCAACAACTACCATATATGGCCGGAAAAGCCTACCACCCTCACTCGTGGAATGATGCTACAAATGACCACAGAGCCGTCAGCACGTCTGTATGATTTCCACGCTGATACAGATCTGTGACAATACCCCCCCCCCCCTCCCCAAAGATTTTAACCACAAACTTTTTTTTGTTAAAATCAACAAATCACGACTACACCGATCAAAACAATTAACCATCCTGCCAAGGTCTCACATCGCTCGACCTGCTGAACCCCTAGCGTGATACCCAACAAAACTTTCCTCTCCAATACACACAGCATTCAAGTCACTCGATTCCTGGAACTACAACTTGGAACCCCTCAATATCGGCTTAAGTAATCAGCCGCGACATTCTCACGACCTGGGATTGCCTGCACTGTGAACTGAAAGGGCTGAAGCTGCAGTGCCCACCTTGTGGTCCTTCCACTGGCAGACTTCATTCTCTCTAAAAACTGAAGAGGCGAGTGGTCTGTCTGTACCACAAACGGCACCCCATACAAGTAGGCCTGAAACTTCTGGATACCCCACCCCATGGCCAAGCACTCTTTCTCTACTGTGGGGTAGTTCAGTTCCGCCTGGTTCAGTTTCCTGCTGGCACATGCTACCGGCCGGATTCCGTCCTCATATCGCTGTCCAAGCATCGCACCAAGCCCAGTTCCAGACGCGTCCATCTGCAACACAAACTCTTTCCCTGGCACTGGCAAGCTGCAAACAGGTGGCTCGCAAAACCTGTCTTTCAGTGTCTGAAAAGCTCCTTCACAGTGATCGTTCCACTCCACACGTCTGGGCTTATTTCCCCTTTGGTCAAGTCGGTCAGGGGTTTCGCTATATCAGCGAAATGGCGCACAAAACCGCCAATAGTACCCCACTAAACCCAGGAAACTCCGCACCTGTTTCTTGGTCATGGGCCGTGATGCCTCTCTGATACGTCCCAATCTTTATCCTCTCTGGCCTGATCTGTCCTCCACCAATCGTGTGACCTAGATACACGATCTCGTGACCTCCAACTCACACTTAGACGGTCTGGCTGTGAGTGAACACTCCTGTAATCGCTGGAACACTTTCATCAGCGTCTGGATATGCTGGTCCCGGTCTTCAGTGGCCACCAAAATGTCATCAATGAAGTTGTCTACATCCTGGCACTCCAATGGCAACAGCAGCTTCCTCATCATTCTGGTGAACACAGCCCAGATGTGCACAGCCCGAACGGCATTACACGCCAATGAAAATGTCCTGGCGTAGAGAATGCTGTCTTGGGCGATCGTCTTTGCCATAGGAATCTGCCAATACCCTTTTGCAAGTCGATCTTGCTGAATATCTGCTTTTCACCCCAACTTGGCAACAAGTATTCAACATCTGGCATCGGCTCTGCGTCGAACTCCATGACCTTATTCAAGCGCCGGAAATCTACGCAGAAACGGATTTTTCCGTCCTTTTTCTTCACCAGATCGATCGGCGAAAAATTTATGGTGACACTGATGCCTCGATAAACCCCCATTTCTAGCATAGCTCTGACTTCCTCTCGAACGGTCTCCCTTTGAGCGAAAGGTACTGGGTACGGCCCTTTGCCCTTACAGGTGTATCAGTGTTCAACTTGATCTGATATGCCCCCAAAAAGGTGTACAACCTGGCACGTCTGTCAGCACTTGACTGAACTTCTCCACCACTCCCGAAGCTGTGAGGCAAAATCCGGATCGGTAGCGAGCACGACCACATCCTTGGGTCCCTCTGTAGCGACCAACGGAATGGTGGAGATCCCGACCACTAAAACGGGGTCCACCATCTCCTCTTCAGGTACCTCCTCAATTACCACAGCTAAACGCCGCCACCTGATTTCCTGGGAAAATCTCGCTCCCTGAACTGCTTCAAAGGTTAGCGTGGTACAGTTTCGTCTTTGCCCCCACAGCAACTCTGTAGTCTACCTCTCCTATGCGCTCTAGCACTGGATAAGGTCCCTGCCAGGCTAACTCAAGCTTGTTCTTGGTAGGCTGAAGGATTAACACCCTGGATCCTGGCCTGAACACCCTTGGTTTAGCCTTGACGTCGAAATGACGCTTGTACCTTGCTGCTGCCGACGACAAGTTCTCCTGGGCAATCGCACACGATTCTGCAATCCGGTTGCGCAAGGACACCACATACTCTCCAACCGTCCTCAGTTCCTGGCGCTCTGGTTGAACCCATATGTCCCTGAGCACTCTCATAGGACCCCTGACTCGCCGTCCATACAATAACTCGAAGGGTGAGAATCCTGTACTCTCCTGGGGCCCCTCTCGATAAGCGAATTAAGAGTGCTGGAATCCACCGGTCCCATTCCATAGGCTTTTCCTGAGCTAGGCGACGCAACATACTCTTGGGGGTGCCATTGAACCGCTCAACCAAGCCGTTGCACTGCGCATGGTAGGGTGTCGCCCGAAGGCTCTGACTGAGAGCAGCCGATACACTTCACTCATACCTGACCAGTAAACTGCGTTCCCCCTGTCCGTCAGTACAGTTTCAGGGATTCCCGTCCTTGTCCACAGGTTGAAAGTTGCTTCTGCTACGACCTCAGCCGAAATTTGACGCAACGGCACCGCCTCTGGATACCGAGTTGCAAAGTCCACCATCACTAATATATACCGATATCAGTTGTTGGATGCTGGAACAACAGGACCGATGATGTCTATTGCCACCTTCTCAATGGTTCCTTAGCTAGTGGCATCTTAACCAGAGGAACTTTCGGGATTTCCCCTTGTCTACCGTCCTCTGACACGCCAGACAAGATTGGCAGTAACGACGGATATCAGCGCACATTCCTGGCAGTAAAAATTCCCGAACACCCGATCCTTGGTCTTTGCTGCTCCCAGGTGACCAGACATCGGAATGTCGTGCCCAGAGCCATCACAGACACACTTTAACTCAACGGGTACGCACACCTGGGTGACGTTTTCCCGTGGCCCTTGATACTCCTCATCAGCACTCCAGCCTTCCTGAAGTATTGGACCTGTCTGTACTTGGTCTGGAAAACGGTGCCCTGCTGGCAAGCCTCTCTCGCCTTACTGAGAGTGTCATCCCTGTCCTGCAACTGGGTCAACTTCTCTGGTGTGACATCCAACACTGTCTCCTTCACCGGTAGAGGAAGCACCCCTTGCTGTTCCTTTTTCCCTCTGGGCCCTGGTCACTACAGCGCTGACCAGTGTGGGGTCAGCATACACGGGAACTCTCGTCCATCCCGAATCTCCTTCCTTCCTGGCAAAGTTCCCTATCAGCACCTCCTCCACAGGGCTGACCATGACCAATACCTCTATCCTGCCCTGGCCGGATAAACGGGGAGACAACATCCACAAACGGCCACTGGCAACAAACTCTGGTACTTAGACGACGCCAAGACCACCGGTACAGACTCTCCTGTGTAGGCATCTCTCGAGACCAGCCTCTCAGTAACGACGGTATATCCTGCTCGGTGTCGCGTAATGCATTGGCAGGAACCCCATTGACCGTAACCACACACCGAGGGTTGTACTCTTGGTTAGCACAAGGTCCACATAAGGTGGGCACTGCCTGACCGTGCTCTCCCTCCTACTCCAGACGCGTGTAACCCACTGGGTTCAGGACACCTCCTAGCGACATGCCCGGGCTTCTTGCAGTTGTAACACACCAGCAAAGACCTCGGGTTTTGCGGCCTATTCCTCTCCCCGCCATTTCTTGACTGGCTTGGCGTCTGACTTGGCGGTGGGTTCCCTCCTTGACTTTCCTTGGGTCCATCACTGGATCCTCTCCACGAGACCGATCCGACTTAGCCTCCCTGCCCATGCGTTTGGCCTCAGCCAGCACAGTGGCTTCTCTAGCTACCTCATCTGCCGTTTGAGGACATGTCCGCTTCACCTCCACCCTGAACTCTGAATTAAGGAGCTGGAAGAATTGCTCCTGTAGGATCAGATCCTTAACATCCTCCGCGTCGTTTCATCCTTCCCTGCTGCTGTGCACCACAAGGAAAACCAGCGCCTCATTTTTGCTAGCAGCTGACCAAAAGTCTCAGCAGCATCCTTCCTCACCGACCGAAATTCTTCCTATAGGCCTCGGCGTCCAGGCGAAAGTGCTTAAACAGAGCGCTTTTAACCGCCGCATAGGACCCTAACTCCTCCGCACTGAGTCTCAGGACCCCTTCCCTTGCCTTCCCTCGAAGTTAATGCGATCAACGAGTGGGCCACGACGTCTGGGACCATTTGCACAGCTCAGCGACTCGCTCAAAGTGTGCAATAAACGCATCCACATCGTCTCCATACCTAAAGGATCTAGGTGGACGTGCTTGGTCTCTTCAACCTCGAGGAGACGCTCACGGTACGTTGCATCGCCTACAACCTGAAGCTCTCTCAAGGTAAACTCCCTCTTCCTGGCCTCCCTTTCTTCCTGATCCAACCGCCTCTGTCGAATCCTCTCTTCCTCCTCCCTCTCCTTTTGCCTAGCTGCCTCCGCAACCTTCAGGTCCAACTCAAACTCTCGGGCTCTTCTCTCCCCCTCATCCTTTGCTGCTGTCGAACCCTCTCACCTCATCCTTCTGTTGCTGTCGGATTCTCGCCTCCTCACGGGCCATCCTCTCTTCCTCATCCTTCTGTTGCTGTCGGATTCTCGCCTCCTCACAGGCCATCCTCTCTTCCTCATCCTTCTGTTGCAGCCTAGCCATCTGCTGCTCAGTAGCTTCTCTCTCTTGTTCAACCTTAACCGAGTCAGAAACAAAACCCAGCCAGAGCATCCCCTGCCAGTCCCATTTCTGAACCTATCCTGCCAAACTGGCGATACAGCTCAGTCACATCCATGTCAGCCCCTCTTGATACAGTGCCTAGCGCCTTCTCATGCTTGACTTCCGAGCTGCCATGACGTCCTCTGGTTTGTATTGAGGGTTAGCCCGAGTATGAACGAGGCATGACGTACCGACCCTACCGTCACCATGACACAATCCAACACCCTTAAGACAATCAACCAACCTGACTCCCTTCCGTTGGCTCCAACTCTTCAAAGAGGGACTGCCCCTCAAAGATATGGGCAAAAACTCCAACCTGCCACACCTGACACCTCACAGTAGATCATGCGCCCCTTAACAACAGCGGATAACCAGGTGAAACACTTGCCTACCGCTATCCAACCCCTGGGAAAAACTGGGTACTTTGCCAATCACCACCCTGCGCCCAAACGCCGCACTAAATCTCTGGACAATTTTTTTTTTTTTTTTAACCAACACTAAGCACCACTATCTAAACACACAGCACCATCACTTACTACCACATTAAGTGCCCTGTCCTACGCCTGGAAAACATATTGCTAGACAGGAACACTAACGTACCTACCTCCCTGTACAGGGATACGCGCCTCCAACTCCCACTAACTACCAAGCCACACGACACAGACATGGACTAAGACAACCCCTTCCGACCCTGCCTATACTACCTTCCACCTACCCAAACAAAACTCCCCAAGGGATTACCCGCATCTCCACCATATTGTCACGGAACGCTAAGCCGGACGTAAAAAAAAAACAAACCCTCCCACAACTAACCCACTAAACAGATAACACGCAACATAAGAACTGTCAAGAAAACAATTTTATTCCCAACAAAACATTTAATGAGCGGAATCTTCATGAATAACCAGTCATAGACCCAAGCCTGAACACACACAATTCCTATGGCCAGGGCAGCCACCATAAGTTATTTTACCCTTATTTAGCTACAGTGTTCAGAGTTCCTCAGGCCACAGTATATAACACATAACATAATATAAGTCAATCCTTTTCATGACCACAACCATTTTCTCAAAAGACAACACAGCAACAACAACAACCAAACTATACCAACTTCATCCCTTCAGTCATCCCCTTTTTTAATCACCATCCATCCTTCATGCATGCACACCCAAACCCAATGTCTTCAGGTGTTTCAATGTCACAAAAAAACCTCAACACACACAAAACCAGGCCACATAACAACGACGTTGACAGTCTCACGATAGCGACGGCGTCCAGACGAATTTTCCTGCCAAAGACAAGAATGACAGGTGACAGTGACACACTGGTTTTCACATCAGTGGAGTCACAGCAACGGCGCCAACAGCAACGTCGATAACAGCAACGGCGCCAGCAGCAACAGCGACACCAGCACCGGCGCAGCAGCAACAGCGACACCATCTACGGCGCCAACAGCAACAGCGACACCAGTACGGCACCAGCAGCAACGGCGACACCCGCAACGGCGCCAGCAACGGCGACGTTAATGGCCAGGCTGTGAAGATCCCGCCGGATGGGGAGGAAAGGAAAAGGGTTTTTAGTACTGGACGGGGTATGGACTGGGACAACAGTCCGGCACAGCAGGATTGGGAGTGCAGGTGGGGTAACTGCAGGCACCTGCGACGATCGCCGGACAGTCAGGGACAGGAATGCCAGCAACTGGCCGTCCACAGCTCCCCGACTACAACGGCCCCGACCCGCCTGGTGTACCGGGCCACAGGATGGTGGGAATGCGCCCTCACCTGCACTTGACATAGCTGTTACCCTCCAACCGTAGATATGCATAACCACATACATCACTAGGGTAACCTTTAGTTCGCCCCTTCCCAGGGTTTCCTTTACGCACCCCAGAGCCTAATAGCTCCACAAACGAGTTACCTCTTTTCACCATCCCTCGTTGTTTATGCCACAAAGTTACATTTCTCTTACACTACGGTATACACAGAGCTACTCCATAATACACCTTCCCACACACACACATTCTCAGTCATATTGTAACATCCACACGAATATCATGTCTCGATTCCAAAGAAAACCAATGGGACAGGACAGGTATATCTCCTTGGCAATCACCCAAGGCATTAGCACACTCCCACAAATCTCCAACAATGTAGGAACAATCTTAAATCTATACTATTGAATTAGGTACCCACACCCTACAAAACCCCACTGCTTGACACCAGTACCTCTTCACACAACTACACAATACTTATCCTTTCTAATTAACTTCCATGACACGGCACAATCATAACCTCTACAGCGCCCAGTGGCCACACACCTTGTCTATGCTTCCGAAAGCATTTTTCCCTTCGAACCCCCTGTCACGAATAAGTACCAACTCAAACCAACCATCATAATCGAACCAATGATAGCTATTTACATTTCCATTCAACACTTCACAACCAAATTTCCTTCTTTTCTTTTTTTTTTCTTTTCTGTTTCCACCTCTCAACACAACCCGCTGGTCAAAACCCACCACCACACTGTTCTCAACTTGCTTAATTTTAGTCCTTATTTTCCCCCATTTTCTCCCTCTTCCTTTTCCCTAAGAAAACTGGAAACCGATTCAAATATGAGCTCATATATTTACACGTTTGTACAAATCGACGGAAATGTGCACAAGACAACGCCATCCTTAACACTACACTACGATCACCTTAACTAAATCCACATACCTGCTACAACACAGAACGACGACAACTGCGGCTGGCCACCCCAGCACCTGAACCTCAGGGTCGCAGCACACAGAAACACAGACGACTGCACGACCAAGAGCAAAACGCTCACGAGGGCCGGCTCACCAGTCGACCGAAGTCGCACTCACAGCACAAACGCTGGCACCCGAACAAGAGCCCAACTGCTCCTCATCAAGGTTTCTGACCGAAGTGCTGGCCACCCGGCCCCACCAAACTTTAAAGCCTGATGACTCAGCACTCACTCCTTGCTGAGTTCTGAACTTTACATAAACTGCACGTGAAACGGGACTCCACACGATACAAAACAGGGGACGGAAGGCTAACCCCCTCTCTCCCCACACTTTTTCTTTCCCTGCCTGTGCATGGTAGCAAACGCACACCCAGTATGTGACTGGAACATACAGGTATCAAACACCCCCACCATCCTTCCTGAACCCAACAATACCATATATGGCCCGGTAAGCCTACACCCTCATCGTGGAATGATGCTACAAATGACCACAGAGCCGTCAGCGCGTCTGTATGATTTCCACGCTGATACAGATCTGTGACAGTCCGATCCAGCGGACGAAAGGCCTTGGAGCAGGTGATACAAATAAATGTGCCTTCGAGAGGGATTATGATGGTTCACTCAGGCAGCTAGTGAAGGGCTTCTCATATTTTATAATATATTTCCCCCAATTTTCTTCTCTTCCATTTTTTCCCCCTCTAAAGTTCAAATCTTTGCCAAGTCATTACTATAACGACTGAAGAATTGTTAGCCTGCACTTGTTTTCCCCCACTACTTAATTGTTCAACATGCAACAATTAGATATAGTTAAACTCTCTACCTAACTCCCATATTGGACAGCATAGCAACGCAATGGACATACGATCGTCGCAACTGTAGGCAATCGCTCTCCATAACAATTGACAGTATACACAATTCCTACACAACACAATGGCTAGGTGGGTAAAATGATGGACACTGGAACGCCAATGTGGTGTCATTGTTGACTGCGCGGGGAAAAGACAGTGAGAAGGGGTTTCCTACTGTCCTGTTGTTGTTCGTCTGTCGAGTCGACAAGAACCACGTCAGCCATCTTGGGGTATGAAGGGGAATGTGAAGTGTGAGATGATCTTTGGATGCGCAGGTGGCTGATCAAGGCGGTGCGTGCCTTGATTGTGCGGTGACAGCTTGAACAGGGAATGCAGAGATCTGCTCTTGCTTGCTGCACAGGCTTTCCGTGCCTGTCTCTTTTGTTGCGCTGCAGCTGTCCTCCTTTCTTCACAAAACTGGTACTTAAGCGGATTTCAATAGCACCATCTAGCTCGATCGGGCAGCAGTTTGTTCCCATGTGTCCCGGGGAGGGGCGGTGGGAGGCGAGAAGGGGGGGGGGGGGAGCTTTCATTTGGTCGAGTGGATCATACACAACATTACCGGACGATTCTGGGTATACAATATTAACCCTAGCTCCAGACACCACCCGTGGTCAATATAGTAATAATTATAATATAAGTTTGGTACACAAAAAAACAACAACAAAATGGTATCAAAAATAGTGATGATAATGAGAACAGTACTGGTACTAATATGTATACTGATAATAGTACGTGAAGGGAAGGAAAAAGGATGATGAGGGGTAGAGGAAGAACAAAGGGGGACAAAGAGGAGAAGGAACATACAAATTACAATAGCTTAATAATAATCATGTTTGTAACCATATAGATATGGTAGTAATGATATAGGAGCGTGGAAAAGTAGTCGCCTGGAATTGCAAAAAAATGTAAATACCATCAATAATAGTAGAAAATATGATAGGTACAACAGTTGTGAAGTTGTAACAACAACTATATTGATGATGATATTTAAGGGGAAAAATGGTAAATGATAATAATAGTGATCATAACAGTGATAATACTGATGACGACAATGCTGATGTTAATACTTTAATTGAGAAAAGAAAGGTTAATGGTATTATTGGAGCAGGGAGAAGGGGAGGGGCCAAAAAAGGGGAGGAAGCAGGGGACCATACACCTATACCTACACCCACACAGAGATACACACTCACACATTTTTTTCTCTCTAGTTTAGTTATTGTATATATGTATTATTACTATTACAACAACAACTTCCTGCTTGTGATAGGTTTAGACATAATAGTACCTAAATAGCAACAGCAATGACATCAGTAATGGTGAAGATGATGACGACGACGACGATGTGATGATGATGATGATGATGATGATGATGATGATTATGATTATGATGTTGATGACGATGATGACAGTAAACGATGACGATAATAAAGATAGTAATAGTGGTAGAAGTAATTTAAAAAGATAATGGTAGTGACTGGAAAGGAATAGAATTGATCAACGTGTAAAGGGCTAGCATTGCTATTGAAAAAAAAAGGAAAGGAAAAAAAAAATTGCTGTTGTTGTTGTGTTTGTTGTTGTTGTTTATGTTGTTGTTGTTTTTCTGCATAGCTACACATACACCTAAACGCACACATATGCACATGAAAAAGGGAAGAGGGAAGATAAACTCATGTAGAGGAGATAGTATATGAAATTATAAGAAAACCAGATAAAGAAAAGGAAGTGGATAAGTATCTGAGTAAACAAAAGACTGATGTAGCATATTTCCGATCTACTTATATATTTTTTTTTTCAATTTCTATCCTAAATCGGCAAAACTTCGATCGAGCTCGTGAAGAAAGGCTTGAAGATGAACCTTAGCAAATGCAAATTCAGAGCCAGGCGTGTCACACTTGTGGGTCACAAATTCACTGCAGAAGGATTGAAACCCAACCCTGAAAAGACAGAAGCAGTCACAGCCCTGACAGCACCAGGGAATCAAGCAGCACTCCAGAGATTCTTGGGAATGATGAAATACCTGAGCATTTTCATTAATGACTACAGTGAGAAACTGCCGTACAACGTGATTTTCTCTGAATGCACGTGGTTTGGTGCTGGAGTGATTCTCATTAGTAGGCTTTTCAAAACCTGATGGATAACCTCATAAGCCTACCAGTCCTGAAGCACTTGACCCAGCAAAACCTGTTGTCTTCACAGTCGACTCATCAAAAATGCCCTCGGGACAGCTTGCCCACGGGACGATGTTCCAGTTGCATAAGCCTATATTGACCTTTCTGGTGCTGAAACCAGGTATGCTCAGATTGAAACGGAGCTACTGCTGTTTTCGTCTACAAAAAGTTCTTTAACTTTGTGTATGGACAGAGAGTAACAATTGAAACCGATAACAAAATTTGATCTCCATTTTGAAGAAGCCTCTCCATGCTGCCCTGCATGACTAAAGGCTGCTGCTCTAGCTTCAGAGATACAACCTGTAGTGCTTCTGAAAGAAAGGGAAAGAACTGTTCCCAGCAGACACATTATCAAGAGCATATCCTGACGAATCTTGAGAAGAGGCTGACTTTGACTACGACGCCATAACAGTCCTGTCCAATTTTACTTCCAGAATGACTGAGCTTCAGCAGCAAATACTTGCAGATTCTACCTGGCAAAAACTCGCAAGATTCATCAAAAATGGAAGGAGAGACCACGTAAGTGGTGTACCAGATGAAATCAAACCGTTCTTCCCATTACCAGCCGACTGGTGATTGAAAACGATGTTATATTTTAAGTACAATGAGCAGTTGTCCCTAAATCTCGCAGTCGACCTACATCACCATCCACCATAAAGGTCACATGGGCCTGGAGCGCAGGAGGAAACTGGCCATTGATGTTGTCTTGTGGTAAATTTGCGCGAGGATATTGAGAATGCAGTCTCTCAGTGTTCTGCATGCAACAGCCTCAAGAATCACCAGCAGAAGCAACTACGTATAAATCACTCAGTCCCTGACCTCCCTTGGGCCAATCTCTCAGCAGACATCTTTGCGTGAGACAAACATCAGAGCTTGGTAGCTGTGGATTCATTGTCAACTTGGTTTGAATTTGAGCCGCTTTCCACGACTTCTCATTGTTCAGTTATGACCATGATGAAAGAAGAAGAAACTGTTTGCTACCCATGATATTCCAGAAAAGAAAAACAACAACAACAACAACAAAACATCACTGACAAAGGCACACAGCTGACCAGCCAAGAAATCAATCTGTTTGCTGAAGAGATCAAAGCCAAGTGACAAACTCGTTCATGTTTATTGTCCTATTTGTTTGTGTCTTGCCTGAAAAAGACCCATGAGGTCAAAACGCGTCGGTGTTTTGTCTTGTGACTCGTTTGTCCATGTTTCTCTTAGCGGTTCGCTGACATTTATTTAAGATTTGTTTGCTGGAAGTAGAACTTTACTCGTCAAAATTAGCCCACACTATCCCAAATCCAATGGACCGGCTGGACATGCTGTCAAGCAGTCGAAACATCTGCTGGAGAAGAGAAGGACAGATAGTTTTGATGTTATGCTCTGCCTTCTCAAGACAAGGAATACACCCAGGGATAGTTTGAGCTTGCCTCCGTAACACTTAATGTCCAAGAAGACCCGCACAACACTCCCAACGTCAATAAAACTACTCAAACGCAAGCCTCTGAATACAAGAAAGGTGTCTTAGAGGCTAAAGAAAGACCGTCAGCATCGAAGGAAATCCCATGAAAAATATGCGAGGAATAGGAGACATTAAAACCGGGTGAAGTCGTCAGAATGCAGACAGACAAAAGGCTTCCAATGCCGTGCTATAGTCAAAGTATCTCGTGGTGCTCCCAGATCCTGTGGGGTTGTTTCAAATGAAAGTAGTACGCAACCGATATCATTTGATCCCTGTCCAAGCCATGCAACTCGCAGCCAAGCCAAGCTGTCCCCCTTTCCCCCTATTTGCCAGGCCACAGATCCATGGAGAGAAGCAGTCGCCCAACGTGACCCATCATCATTCGTCATATTGCAGCTAATCCTGCACCAGCTTCTTCTTGTCAAACCCTGTCGACTGTTTTTTCCCCACACTCACTCCACGTCCCCCAAAACCTTGCACAAAAAAGAAAATCAGTGCTCCCACGTGTTTTCCTCTTTCCCACCCACAGCAGCTCTTGGCCAGCACTGAGGCTACATACCAGGCAGGCTCGTCAACCAACACAGGCCACAACGGTGGACCTGACCCAGCATGCCACGGCCAGTTGTGACCCGCTATGGCAGAGTGAGAAGTAAAAACCCAAAAATGTTAACTTTAGCTGACTTACTATTCAACGAACGGACCACTATGATCTGAGTTTAAGACTGCTTTGGGAATCTCAGTCATGCAAAAAAAAAGGTTTAAGGACAGGAACTGGAAAAACGTTTGGTTCGTGATTGGCGTTGTTCACTTTAGATCACTGGAGATATTTCAATCATGATCTTAGAAATTAATGATTTTTTAGTGAAAAGGAAAAAAAAAGGGACTATTCACATATCCTTATGTAAATTGATTTTTTGAATTGTGATGTAACGTCACATGTTACCAATTAAAAATGAAAAGCAGTATCATCTAGGAGAAAAAAAAAACCAACGTATTTGTTTTCATTGTGAAAGGGGTACAATTGCAGACAGGTTTCCTTCAATAAAAAAAATATCAAAAGTTCATCTAGACACTGTTGATTGAAATTTTAAAGCCACTTACCCGAGTCAGATCTTAGAGTTCTGTCCGTGCATGATGTGTGTAAGTAAAATGAGATATTTTCTGGCTAATTAATGTCTTTCAACCCTCAGCAGTCCCACACACACACACACCACACACACACCCACTCACACACACACACAAACCACACACCCCCAACACATACACACACAGTGTGCCCCCTCGTTTTCCCACTTTGCTAAGCAAGGAGAATCACTGAGTTTGTTACACGGGGGGTGACACAGCTGCTGTGTTGTTGCTGCTGTTTAAACGGCATGCTAACGGCGGCCATGTTAACTCGCCTGGCAGCTGTCGTCAGTTGGAGACTGGGTTGACTTCATCACTGAGTGTTATTAGAAGTTCAAAACAGCAACACTAGTGATCTAGTAAAATATGATAAGAAAGATGAAGATGAAGATCATTATTTTGTTCTCTCAGTTCACTTGATACAAACCAAATTCTTCAGGTTGATGATTTTTTGCAAGAATGGTAATATAAAATCATGAGAAACAGGAAAAGTACACATGTGTGTGAGTGACTGTCGAGTGAATGGTGGATGTATAATAGAAATGGCATATCTTATTTGCACTGGAATGTAAATGGATTATTGTCGAAGTTAAAGGAGCACAGATTTATCGAATATATTTTGTCATTTGATTTCGTATGTCTCGTTGAACTTTTGTTGACAAATTTCATTCTGAGTTAGTTTCAAAACGAAGTGAATGAGGGTACTTTGGGCTTGCTGAAAGATGTCATGCACATTTGTACTAAAATACCCCCAGAAAATTTACGTCTGTATTCCTGTTTGCTATAGATATGGCATTAGTATGCTAGAAAAATACTATTTCTGATAAATTTTGAACTTCCTGATGTTTTTCTATTACTAAACGAACACTTAAATGGTTTGAACAGCAAATTTGGATCCCGAACGTTTGGTGATGGGTATTTCTTGTTATTCGCAGGTCAAAAGCTCTTCCTGTTATGGCAACAAGTGCTCTGAAGACAATACCTAGTATGGAAAAATTCTTTTGAATATGTGTACAGCGTTAGAACTATGTATCAGAATGGTGAAAGTAATGGCCAAGGTCATATCACAATCTCTGATACAGGGAATAGTGGGGGATGATTTTCTTTTTATGTCCATTGACTTGTATCTATACATACAATCATGGACGCGTTTGCATGTAGCAGACCTATCGAGTTGACCATCTCCCTTTGGAACTGTTCTTTGGCTGTTCACAACTGTTTTGGGCCTGCTGTGAAAAAGTACAGGAGGTCAGTATATTGAGAAACAGAAATGAATGATTTTTGATGCAAAAATTTCTCATCATCGGATGAATGACGATGATACCATGCGGAGTACTTAAAACGCGATTCGTTCATAGATAAAATATTAATGTAGTTTTATGCATGTTTAATTATTGTATTATATCGAAAGCAAAATATTTGAAAAAAAAGAACTTAGGCCCGATGAAGAAATTTGGTTTGGTTGAGAATGTTTAAAATGGCAAAATCAGATACGAGGAGACTTTTAAAAGCGTTTTTGCAGAACCCATGAGGAAGCCGAATGATTATTGTAAGGCTCGACGAGAATGCAAAAATATTTTACAGAGAAAGCAAAAAAGAGCACAACAAAATTTTTTTTGATTATTTGATAAATTCAGCCCTGACCCGAAGGAATTCTGGCAAAATGTTCGTTCCATTTCTGTAAAGACAATTCATATGCATAGTAACATTGCTACTGAAGTGTGGTATCAGAATTTGATAAAAAATATGTTTGCAGTGAAGCAGACATGGAAGAAAAACAAAGAACAAGTTGCTTGAATAGTCCCTTTTCAAAAGAGGGATTCTATACTGACTTCCATAAAAACGCGAAAAATTGAAAGTCTATTTTTCGGGTTTAAAAAGGGGTGAATATACAATATTGAACCATTGTGGCAAGTTGTTTGGGTCCAAGACTCACTGCAGTGAAAAAATTGTGTGAGCAAACACATCATTCCCGGCATGGAGGGTCAACAAAATGGCAAATGGTTTGCTGCATGTGAGGCACGTGCACACCATGAGAGCAAAGTTAACCAGCGACAAGTACGCAGACATGCAACCTTTTATAAGGCTGCGCTACAAGGTTCAGATAACGACTTGCCGTCTGAGCGCTACAGAGATGCCAAGGCTACGAGCAGAGGAAACCATCGTGCCCTAGGCCATCTGGAGGCTGGTGTGGATGCCAGGCAGGTCGCCAACATCTTTAACGTCCACATCTCAACCAATCTATCGTCTGCAGCACCGCATGCAAGTAACGGGTTTACCACTGATGATCGTCCCCGGCCAGGCCGCCCTCGGGTCACCACACCAAGAGAGGATCGCCATTTTGTTCGAACCATCTGCTGGACAGGCGGCAAACAGCCGCTAACAGGGCTTGACAGGTGCCAGGGGGAATCTCCAGCAACGAATCAGCCTCAACACTGTGAGGGGGGCGTCTTCAGGAGAAGGGCTGGCATGTAGGGTCCTCACAGAGGTCCGTACTGACACCAAGACACCGGCAGGACAGGCTACAGTGGGCACAAGCCCGAATCAACTGGCGCAGGCAGCAGTGGGGATGCATACTGTTCTCAGATGAAAAGCCGTTTTTGTATTGATATGGCTGACGGTCGTGTCAGAATATGGCGTCGACCTGATAAAACGCTATGCTGACTCCTGTGTGGAAGAGCGGAACCCCTGGGGAGGCCCGAACGTTTATGATATGGGGTGCAATTGGCATTAACCACGCCTTAGGCCCAAAGTTCATCTTTCAGAACATTGGTCCTGGGCGCGGACAGGGTGTCAATGCACAGCGCTACACCCACAGGTGTCAGACCCCATGTCTTTCCCTTTTTTGCGCAACACCCAAACTGGACATTCCAACAGGACAATGCAAGACCACACACAGCCAGGGCCACCCAGCATTTCTTCAGCAAAACAACGTCAATGTGTTGCCCTGGCCACCCCTCAGCCCCGATTTAAACCCAATAGAACATTTTTGGGATGAACTTGGAGACGGTTGGACCTCCTGCGTCACGACCAGCAACAGCGGCTAACTTCACCAGGCCATCGTCCATGTGGGGCGGGTTTGCCAAGGGGACGCATCAACCACCTGGCCCACTCAATGAGCCGCAGGTTGTCAAGCAGTTGTCCATGCAAATGGTGGCCACACACGGTATTAGGACTTCAAGCAGGTTTGTCCGTGCCCTTGGATTTTCCACACAAAGACATATTGCTGATGACATTTTCACACATTACCGGTGTAATGATCAAATCACGTTGAATTCTCGCTTCCACTTGTACAATTGTGACCAATAAAATTTCGCCCCTAACCTTCAGCTTGTTTTGCTTTCGCGTTTTTTTATGGAAGTCAGTATATTTGCGAAAGAAGAATTTTAAGAATAGAATTCTGCTGGTCCCGCAG
>CM031618.1:36830106-36835106 GCA_018398815.1 Conus ventricosus
AGGTCCGCCCATTTGGCGGATGGTCGTGCAGATGGCCGACCTGTAGCCCCGGATGGAGCTAGCAGAGAGGTTAAGGTGGGACAGGAAATTTCCTATCTGGATATTGGGGGCGATTGTGAGAGACAGAATTGTCCTCGCACCATGAGACCCATTTCCTCCATCAGTAAATGTAAAGGGACTCTGTGCTAGCTCTGCGAGAGGAAAATGGCTAGGTCTCGGAGTTCCAGAGAGCCCCAGCGATAGAGAGGATATTGAGGACGGACTGGGACCTGTCCGTTCGAGAGGTGGATCTAGCTGCTCGCAACCGGCTGGCACAGAAGCCAGGCGTGGAGGCGAAGCATCTGGGATTGGCGTGAGGGAGACCCGAACGGGGTTTGCCTGAGCATTTCCCACCTGTGTTCAACCGAAGAGGGGGTGCGTGAGTGAGGGACTTGAGGTCCGGTAACCAGGACTGAGGGGGCCACCACGGGCTATGAGAATGAGCCTGGGTCTCTCTGAGTCTCGCCTTCCAGATCACCTTGTGGAGGATCGGGAAGCGAGGGAAGGCGTAAGCTATGAGGCCAGACCAGGAAGGGATAGGGCGTCGATGGAGGAAGCCCGGGTTCGGGACTGGAGAAAACATACACAGGCAGACGATAGTTGAACCGTGTGGCAAACAGGTCGATCATGGGTCTGAACCAATGTTCCCACACGGTTGTTAGGGTATGCCTGCTGAGGGTCCATTCCGTGTGGAGGACAGACTTGGAGAGGCTGAGAGTGTCTGCCAGGATATTGTTGTCCCTGCTATGTGTCTCGCGCGAAGGGTGACCCCCCTGCGTGTGACACCAGTGGAGGAGGGCCTCTGTACGGAGGGAGAGGCCGATGGAGTGTGCCCCCCCCCCCCCCCCTTTGTTGATGTAACAAGCTACCGAAGTGTTGTCCGTGAAAGGAACGAATCGGTGGAGACTAATGGACTGGAAGTGGAGGAGGGCGAGCCTGACCGCCTCCAGTTCCAAGATGTTGATGTGAAGACGAGCAGTCAGAGGATCCCAAACCCCCGAGGCGTGACTGCTCTCCAAATGGCCCCCCAGCCCGAGTTGGAGGCGTCTGTGTAAAGTTCCAGGCCTGGGAAGGGAGGAGATGGAACTCCGGGGGCCAGGGTGGAGGGGCTGAGCCACTCCTCCGTGGCCCAAACGAACCAAGGCCCTAGGGAATGGTCTGGTTCCAGCTGTCGTTGGTCTGTGACCAATGACGTGCGGAACTCCCTCTGAAGCTGTCGCTTGGGAACTCTGCCTAGGGGAATGAAAGGAGACAGGGACTCCAACATCCCCAAAAAGGGAAACGAAAGTGTCCTTGCCGAAGTAAGGGGAGAGAGTCGAAGGTGGGAGATAAAGGTCCACTAGGCGAGCGGAACTCTCCGGGGTCGGGGAGACAAACCATGGAGGTGGTGTCGAAGCTCATGCCCAGAGAGGTGAATCGCTGAGTGGGCGAGAGCTCGCATTTGGAGGGGTTGGTGACGAACCCCAGAGAGGAACAAAGGGTAGTAGTTGGAGGTGTGGGATTGGGCCAGGGCCTGAGTGGGAGCCCGAGTGGAGGGGTAGTGTAGAGGTTGAACTAGTGTCACTCTCCCTACCCATCAGCTTGAAAGACTGGAACACGAACGCGCGTGTAAAAAGATACTGAGCCACGCGCTTGTGTGGGCCATAGTCAGCATAGTGTGTTGTTTCGAGCCCATAGATGCCAAATGAGGCAAATCTTTTGCACACTGAACATAGAACGTAATGTTTTTTGGGGATCCTTAGCAACCAGTACTGCTTACCTTGACCCCAGGTCCTGAAATGCACACTTTCCTGACATATCGATTGCCTGAGCACCGACGGGAAAATGGCGGAAGCAAGTATCGCGTCCTTGACGCGAAACGAGACTATGGGAAACTAGACGAGACCTTGAGAAAAATCAATACTTCAATGCGAGCGTCGTCTGCTAGGCTAGGGCCGTTTGTCGGAACCCATTGCGAGCAGATTTCAGTGCAAGTACAGACGCTTCCAAGTTCTAACTGGAACCCCGATCTTGCAGACGAGACGTAGGTAGCGTCCTTGAAATAGATGTATAAGGATGGAGTCCCCATGGCGACTCCCCCATGTTACCTCCGGGACCGTGTCTGCTGCAGAGAGGGGATATTGGGGCGTTTGGCGGGGGCCGTGCGGTGTGGGCAGGTGACTGCCTGGGATAGGGTTTGAGCGGGAGTCAGTCTCCTGGTATCGAAGTCGAATAGCTGCCGAACAGCGACTGGTCCTGCCCAGGGATTGCACCGCAAGGCCGACTTGAGCGCCTGGGAGGGTTGGACCGTGACAGCACGGCCTGAGAGATTGGCCTGTGATAGTACAGCAATCTCTCACTGCCAACAGGCAGTTAAAGTGACTCCTGGCTGCGCTGTCCGCCTCAGCCGAAAGGTGATGCAATATCTTGTGAATAAGAAAGCGCATCAGGGGGTCGCCAAACAAGCTAGAGTCTGTGTCAGTGTCGTCAGCGTCTGAAGACACAGAGGCAGTGCCGTAGTCCTTGAGGAAAACTCCTACTGGAGCTGCGTTAAAGGGGGTGACAAGAAGTCAATCCCCGCGGAGGGACGGCCTGTGCACCCCTGGCGAAAGATGCCGATCGTCCCACAAGGGGATGAGGGTCTGGGGGGCGACTATCCTTGGCCGTGATAGCTGGGCAGGGGGGAACCCGGCGTACGGCAAAGGAGAAAATGTTGTCAGAGGGGGGGGATTCCTTAACAACAAGATCTGGGCGCCGCTTTCCAAGGTGGAAAAGTCACCAGACTGGGGGAGGGAGACCTCAACCCCGTCCTCAGGCTGTGGGTCAGTGTTCCTGAAAGGGATGTTCAGAATCCACCTTCAGGGGGCCAGGACAGGGGTGCGTGGGAGTCCCGGGCCCGCGTTGGGTAGTGGGGGAAGTAATGAGGACGGGTCCCTGGTGGCTCCTTACTCGCAGGCAGACTAGGGATCGCCGAATGGACGCGCCCGAGAGGGAGGGGACCCAGGGTCGACCAGCTGAAGAGCCGGATGCCACATGCGACCGAAGGATGGTCGTCCAGAAGGGTGGTTCAGCCCTAAGCCACTGGTCCTCTGGGGGCATGGAGCCACCGGTCCCCGGGGAGTGACCAGGCTGTGGCGGCCCTGGGGCAGAGTTTCCTCGGGACCCGGTAACCTGGGGCACCATGGGGTGGGTAGCGAGAAGGCGAGCTCTCTCGTATCCGCCCCGGGGAAGCACGCCTCCTGCGTCCCCGGGGCGTCCATGCCGGCCCCCTGCATGGCAGGGTGGCCGGTTTGGGGGGCATGGTAGCCGAGCCCCCTGGCCGCGTGGAAGCGGACTGGGAAGCTGCCAGTGACGAGACCACCTCAAGGACAAAAGGTTACCCTTAGTCCCGTGGTCGATCCTCCCCCCGGAGGAACGGGGCTGCGGACGTTGCCCAATAGGGAGCGAAAGAAGTCCGCTCCCCAACGTCCTGTACCCCTAGGGGAAAGTGCGACAGTCGATCGGGGTGGTTCGACCGTCGGGGGTGAGGGCGCAGATCCGACCTAGTCGATGCCTGCGTCCCTGACCCGGAGTTGTGGTCAGTGGGGGAGACCCACCAAAGACTGCCCACAACTCCTCCACCGGAGTGATGACGCTCCTCGTGTCCGAGTGGTGGCTGCACTCGGACACGGTTGGGGAGAGCGTGATGGGACAGCGTGACGGTAGTGGGGGGCAAGCTAACGCCACGAGTCTCATCTGATCGAGTGACGGGCGGTGATTCCGGCCGCGAGTCGTCACCCGTGCCGGTCCGCGCCTCGGTAAGGTTCCCCGGGGGCCGAAGGTCACGGGACGCAGCCTGATAGGAGAGTCTCTGTGTGCGACCGAAGGCGAACAGGCGATTTGGCCAGGGAGCGGAAGATTTTGAACGGGCAGGTCCTTTCAGGGAGCCTTGCCTTTGGATTTCTACAGTGTAGAAAGAAAAACAGTTGGCAATAAAGGCCGATTGCCTGTTCGCTTCGAACGCAACAATCGTGTGTCCGCCGGACGGGCAGAGGAGGTATCGTAACGATGGTCGCGCGTCCCCTGCGCGGAACCCTCCTCCACACCGGGCCCTACGCTCATCATAGGTGCGAGCGGATTGTCCCCTGAATCGACATGCGGGTCCTCCGGGCAAGGAGCGACTCCCGAACAGAGGAAGAGGCTCGACCCGTTAATGTCCTTCACCATGTTGGGCACTGGTGGCGAGACAATCACGGAACGCACGATCGCAAAAGAGGAGACAAAGAGGTAGAATCGAGGGATAGAAAAGAGCTCGAACCACCTCGTGAGGGGCACTGGGAGTGCGGTAAATGAAGATGAAAACGCGAGTGCCGAGAAGAAAGCACAAACGCGAGAAACATGTGATCGAATAACTAATGTTACTAATGGGGTACTACTAAGTGTGCACAAGTTGGTAGATCAAGAGATCGCAAGACAATCTCTATACCTGTAATAAATGATAAATAAGGTACAGGGAAATGAGCCCGGGAAGCCGAGTACCGCCGAACAAGGTGTGTGGGGGTCAGGCAACATGGCGGAGACGGCAAACCGGCGTGGCACAATCGAAGATGGCGGATCGATTGAGCGGGAAGGGATCGATCGTCAAGAGTGACGCGCAATGGCGCACAAGAGTAAATACCCCTGGTGTACCTTGTAATAATGCTAAGGAGGTACTAATAAATGTGCACCAGTTAGTAGATGAGGAGATAGTTTACCAGTGATAAATTTGGTACACATAAATGGCACACAGTGGGCAATCAAGAGGTCGTACTTTCGACGATCGAAAGAACGGAAGGCAAGTCGCGAGTGCCGAGACAAAGGCACAAAGGCGAGGATGGCGCGGTTAAATAGGTAAATAAAGCGCACCAAACCAAAGCCCCCCCCGGGTTTAAGAGTAAAAGGGTGAAGCGAGCAAGCCACAACAAATAAGCAAACACAAAGCTATCTTAACACAACGGCAAAGA
>CM031618.1:36840106-36865594 GCA_018398815.1 Conus ventricosus
TTTTTGTTTGATTAACTGGGGTTTTGTCGAAGGTATTAAAAAACCCTTTGGGTTTTCAGAAGACATCTGAGTGGATGAACATTCTATAAGAATATTAAATCTTGGTTTGTAAATGGCGTTTCAAAGGGTTTGAAATAAAAAGGGGTTTTGTGAAAAGGGAGACCTAATCCCCATATTTTTTCTACTCCGTGTAAAAAATTTTAAGGTATAATGATAAGAAAAACACAGAATCGGGGGAATAATGGAATGGGAAACTTTCAAATTGCGGATGAACAAAATTTTTTGCTGGCGGGTATAGAAAATCTTTTGAAATTTGTGGATGTTCTGTTAATTTTTGGACTGTTCCCCCTTCACAAAATTTTCTAAAAAACAATGCTTTTGTTGGGAAAGAAAGTAAATTCTGAAGTTAGATATATAAACTTTTAGAAATGGACGGCCCCCACTAAAATTTCGTGTATTGGGGAATTGTTTACAATTTTTTAAAAGATGTGAAACAAAAATTATCGGGACAAATTGGCAGAATAGAACAAGTTCAAAGTATGGGTTAAACGCCAACTAACCCCTCTTGGTGAATAGAAAATTTAAAACGCTATTTTCAAACTGATACATTTTTGGGTTCTTCTCCAAATCCACCTGTGTATATTTTCAAACATTACAAAGATTGTTATAAAATTTGTCTGGGGTAAAAACCCGACAAAATTTAACCGAAAAAAGGCGCATAAGGTGTAAAACTTGGAGGGACGGTGTCCCTGAAATTTAAAAAAATTTTTTTACTTCTTTAAAACTGTCGTGTTTTGAAAACTGAAAAAAAAAACATGACTGGAAATCACGCTTTCTATATACCGCAAAAAAAAACGATATTAAACTAAACAGGGGTTTCAGTGAAAATATTGCCAGAGTTTAGCACAAAAATTATTTTAAAAGAAAAGGGGGTTCGTAAAAATGACAAATGCAGTTTTTTTTGGGCAAATAAATACATTTACCCTATGTTTTGGGGGAAAAGAATTATGTCAGACTCTTTTGGAATTTTTTACAGATTTGATTAGAAAAAAGTGCCAACGCAGAGAACTTTGACTGCTGAAAGGCTGGCTTTTTTGGATTTTAAAAAACGTTATTGTTGAAGTGTCCTTTATTCATTATACTATTTGCAAAGTTTTTTATATATAAATTTATTTATATTATATATAATTTATATAAATAATAAAAATTTATATAAAAATTAAATTTTAAAAAAAAACTTGCTCTTATGCTTAGATTGAAGAAAAGGGAGTCCCATTCATATCTGCAGTGGAGATGATTCTGCCTAAATAACAGTATGTGCTTGATGGGTGAAAGGGGAAAAAAAATAAAATGCTTCTCAAAAAGGCCTTTTAGCAAGCTTATAATTTTAAGGGGGGGACATCCTCCAATAGGGGGAAACTCACTAACAAAACCCTGGTCATATACCGAAAATTTTGAACTTGGGGTTTTTCCCCGTGACCCGGAAAGTGGTATTTGACTCCTCTGCCTTTTTATTTTAAGAAAATACAATCCCAGAAAAGGTTGGGGTCAATACCGTAGTATGTTTTTTGAGTTTTCAAAAAAAAAAACCAAGGGGGCCTCTAAAACAAAAGAAAAACATAAAGGCAAAACAAGTAATTTTCTTGTGAAAAATAAAAAAATATAAAAAGATATCCCCAAGAACAAAATGCTGAGGCAATTCTTTGGGAAAGAACCGCAAGGACAAAATACAACAAACTAAAAAATTCCAAAATAATACCGCACCCTTTCCCCAACTTCAGGCACTTGGTGTTGAAGACTGCAAGAAAAATTGAATTTTAAAAAAAAGCTTGTTTATTCTTAGATTGAAAAAATAGGGGGGATAAGCATTCAACTGCAGTGGTAGATGATTCTGCTAACTAACAGTAGTGCTTTAGGGGGGGAATGGGGAAAAAAAAAAGCTTTCAAATGAGCCTTTAGCAAACTTAACTCCAAAGGGGGGGAATCCTCCAATGGGGGGAAAACCCCTAACATTAACTCCTGGTCATATACCGATATTCGAAACTTGGTGGGTTTTTCCTCATGACCGCGGAAAATGGGAATTTAAATCCTCGCCTTTTTGTTTTTAAAAAGAATACAACCCCGAAAAAGGGTTTGGGGTCAAAAACCCTAGTTGTTTGTTGAGTTTTTTTAAAAAAACCAACCAAAAGGGGCCATCTAAGAACAAAAAAATCATAAAAAAGCAAAAACAAGCTACATTTTTTTGTGAAAAGTAAAAAAATTAAAAAGATATCCTCCCAAACCAAGTGCGAGGGGGAAATTTCTTGGAATGAATCCCCAAGGGAAAAAAAATACAAAAAATAATAAATTCCAAGGATAGTACCCGCCCGTTCCAGAAACTTACAGAGCAGCTTGGTGTTGCAATGACTGCAAGAAATATTGAATTATAAACAAAGCTTGCTCTTATGTCTTAGATTGAAGAAATAGGGGGAGATACGCATTCATATCTGCAGTGGTAGATGATTCTGCCTAACTAACAGTATGTGCTTGAGTGGGTGAATGGGGAAAATAAAATAAATGCTTCTCAAAATGAGCCTTCCGCAAGCTTATATTCTCCAAGGGGAGACATCCTCCAATAGGGAGGGAAACTCACTAACATATAACTCCTGGTCATATACCGATATTTCGAAACTTGGTGGTTTCTCCTCAGTGACCGCGGAAAGTGGTAATTTGACTCCTCTGGCCTTTTCAGTTTTAAGAAGAATACAATCCAGAAAAGGTTGGTGTGCAATACCGTAGTATGTTTGTTGAGTTTTCAAAAAAACCAACCAAAGGTGCCATCTAAGAAGCAAAAGAAAAAACCGCACCTATCTGGGATGAGATAATTTATAATATTATATATATATATATATATATAAAATATATATAATATATATATATATATATATATATATAAAATTATATAATAAAACAAACTAATAAAATTTCCCAAGGATAAGTACCGTGCACCATTCCAGCAACTTACAGAGCAGCGTGGTGTTGCAATGACCTGCAAGAAATATTGAATTATAAACAAAGCTTGCTCTTAAGTCTTAGATTGAAAAATAGGGGAGATAAAACATTCAATCTCTGCAGTGGCAGATGATTCTGCCTAAACTAACAGTATGTGCTTGAGTGGGTTGAATGGGGAAAAATAAAATAAATGCTTCCACAATGAACCTTTAGCAAGCTTATAGTCTCCAGGGGGAGACACCCTCCAATAGGGAGGGAAACCCCACTAACATATAACTCCCGGTCATATACCGATATTTCGAAAATTGTGGTTTCCCCTCAGTGCCCGCGGAAAGTGGTAATTTGACTCCTCTGGGCCCTTTTTAGTTTTAAGAAAAATGCAATCCCAGAAAAGCTGGTGTGCATTTCCGTAGTATGTTTGTTGAGTTTTCAAAAAAACAACCAAAGGAGCCACCTAAGAAAAAAGAAAATCATGAAAAGCAAAAACAAGCTACATTTCTTGTGAAAAGTAGAAAATATAAAAAAGATATCCTCTTAAGACACAATGCTGAGGGTCATTCTTGGAAGAATCCGCAAGGGGTTAAATACAACAAACTAATAAATTCCCAAAGGGTAAGTACCGCGCACCGTTCCAGCACTTACAGAGCAGCTTGGTGTTGCAATGACTGCAAGAAATATTGAATTAAAACAAAGCTTGCTCTTATGTCTTAGATTGAAGAAATAGGGGGAGATACGCATTCATATCGCAGTGGTAGATGATTCTGCCTAACTAACAGTATGTGCTTGAGTGGGTGAATGGGAAAAAAAAATAAATGCTTCTCACAATGAACCTTCAGCAAGCTTATAGTCTCCAAGGGGAGACACCCTCCAATAAGGAGGGAAACTCACTAACATATAACTCCTGGTCATATACCGAATATTTGAAACTTGTTGTTTTCTCCTCAGTGAAACCCCGGAAAATGGTAATTTGACTCCTCTGCCCTTTTTAGTTTTAAAAAAATGCAATCCCAGAAAAAGCTGGTGTGCAATACCGTAGTAATTGGGGTTGAGTTTTCAAAAAACCAACCAAAGGAGCCACCTAAGAAGCAAAAGAAAATCATTAAAGAGCAAAACAAACTACATTTTCTTGTGAAAAGAAAAAACTACAAAAAAATATCCTCTTAAGACACAAGTGCTGAGGGTCAGTTCTTGGAATGAAAGGATTAAAATACAACAAACTAATAAATTCCAAGGATAAGTACCGCGCACCGTTCCAGCAACTTACAGAGCAGCTTGGTGTTGCAATGACTGCAAGAAATATTGAATTATAAACAAAGCTTGCTCTTATGTCTTAGATTGAAGAAATAGGGGGAGATAAGCATTCATATCTGCAGTGGTAGATGATTCTGCCTAACTAACAGTATGTGCTTGAGTGGGTGAATGGGGAAAAATAAAATAAATGCTTCTCACAATGAACATTCAGCAAGCTTATAGTCTCCAAGGGGGAGACACACTCCAATAGGGGGGAAACTCACTAACATATAACTCCTGGTCATATACCGATATTTCGAAACTTGGTGGTTTCTCCTCAGTGAACGCGGAAAGTGGAGGGTGTCTCCCCTTGGAGACTATAAGCTTGCTGAAGGTTCATTGTGAGAAGCATTTATTTTATTTTTCCCCATTCACCCACTCAAGCACATACTGTTAGTTAGGCAGAATCATCTACCACTGCAGATATGAATGCTTATCTCCCCCTATTTCTTCAATCTAAGACATAAGAGCAAGCTTTGTTTATAATTCAATATATATATATATATATATATATTATATATATATATATATATTTATATATATATATATATATATATATTTTATATATAATTATATATATATATACCAGTTTAAAATAGGATTTTAAAACGAAGAGATAAAACCTACAAGCTTGTTTCAAGCTAAAAGCGCTCTCCTCAGGTACAATACAATTTAGGCACGCCACCTGTTTTTATAATTGTGCGTGTGGGCGTGTGAGTTCTGTGCGTGTGGCACGTGGCCTGCCGGTTTTTCTTTTTTGGGGCGCGTTCAGGGGGGACGTGCCACGGAATGGTGCATTGACAAAGATTTCCATTTATGCCTGCAATTGTTTATCATTTCTACTTTAGAGTTCAGGGATGCTAGGTGGGGTTTGCATAATATCAGCCACTTTTCTGTAGTACATAAGTTGCATTTTTTTAGAAATGTTGTTGTATGGTGTTGCTCTTTTTATAATTTTCCATGATATGTTGTAATCTATTTTCTCATTTTTCAGCTTCCAAATATATTTACTTAATTCTGTTTGGTTTTTATATTTTTCATTTTTGAAAGACTGTTTATGGTTTGCATATCTGGTTTTAAAGTGGTTAGCCGTGATTCCTATGTATGTTTCTTTATCACTGTCTGTTGTTACCGTAGCTTGGTACACAATATTGTTGTAGAGACATTTATTATTCAAAGGGCACTGGTCTTTTTTAGTGCAATTACAAGATTCCTTTCATCACCCTCTTTGGTTGTGTTGTAATTCCATTGATGAGGAATTACTTACTAAGGCTCTAAGATTCGCCAACAAATATACAAATATAACAGATTCTGAGATGGAAATCATTCTCCACACTAAGAAAACCCTTCTCCATAGCAACAGTGAAACTTGGATTAAAAAAACCAGCAGAAATTCCACATTCGATGTCACGATGGGATCTTATGATGAGCTGAAACGTGTGAATTAGTTGGATTTTCATGTTGTCTCATATACAGAAAATACTTGGTAAACAGGTTGGCTTATACAGAGATGACGGTCTTGCCACGTTAAACAATAAACCAAAAATCATTGAAAACAAGAAAAAAGAACTTTGTAAAATTTTTCAAAGCCAAACCTAAAAATCACGTAGAAGCCAACAAAAAACAGTAAATTATTTAGACATAACATTAGACCTCAAGGATCATACATACAAACCATATAAAAAAACCTAATGACACACCGCCTACGTAGACATCAATAGTAACCACCCACCCTCCATCTTAAAAACCATACCAAATGGTATAAACAAAAGATTATCTAAACTGTCATGCAATGAAAAGAATTTAAACAGTGCAGCAGCTGAATATGAAGAAGGCGCTGAAAAAAAGTGGCTACAATTACAAATTACAATACAACCCAGATAACAACATTAACAGCAACAGGAAAAACAGGAAAAGAAAAATTATATGGTATAACCCTCCATATGATGGAAGAACAAAAACTAACGTAGGAAAAGAATTTCTCAGAATCCTTAAAACATCATTCCCAAAAGAACATGTACTATCTAAAATATTCAACAAAAATACCGTCAAGCTATCATACTCGTGTATGCCCAACCTTAAAAATATAATTGATTCTTCCAATAAACCACAAACAACACAACCAAAGAGGGTGATGAAGGATATCTTGTAATTGCACTAAAAAAGACCAGTGCCCTTTGAATAATAAATGTCTCTACAACAATATTGTGTACCAAGCTACGGTAACAACAGACAGTGATAAAGAAACATACATAGGAATCACGGCTAACCACTTTAAAACCAGATATGCAAACCATAAACAGTCTTCAAAAATGAAAAATATAAAAACCAAACAGAATTAAGTAAATATATTTGGAAGCTGAAAAATAAGAAAATAGATTACAACATATCATGGAAAATTATAAAAAGAGCAACACCATACAACAACATTTCTAAAAAATGCAACTTATGTACTACAGAAAAGTGGCTGATATTATGTAAACCCCACTAGCATCCCTGAACTCTAAAGTAGAAATGATAAACAATTGCAGCATAAATGGAAATCTTTGTCAATGCACCATTCCGTGGCACTCCCCCCTGAACGCGCCCCAAAAAAGAAAAACCGCAGGCCACGTGCCACACGCACAGAACTCACACGCCCACACGCCACAATATATAACACAGGTGGCGTGCCTAAATTGTATGTACCCTGAGGAGAGCGCTTTAGCTTGAAACAAGCTTGTGGGTTTTATCTCTTCGTTTTAAAATCCTATTTAAACTGGTATGTCGCTCCCTACATGGTTGAGCACTTTTACGTCCTGTGTGGCTTTTAACTTTGATTTATATAAAATCATATACATAAATATATATATAATATATAATATATATATATAATAAAATATATATATAAATATAAATTATATATATATAATATATATATATGTATACCAGTTAAAATACGGTTTTAAATGGAAGAATTAAAAACCTACAGGCCTGTTTCAAGCTAAAACGCTCTCGTCAGATATACAATCGGGCACGCCACCTGTGTTTTATATTGTCGTGTGTGGGCGTGTGGCCGTGGCCTGCCGGGTTTTCTTTTTGGGCGCGTTCAGGGGGACGTGCCACGGAATGGGGCTTTGAAAAAGATTTCCATTTATGCCTGCAATTGTTAAATTTCTACTTTAGAGTTCAGGGTTTGCTAGGTGGGTTTACATAATATCAGCCACTTTTCTGTATACATAAGTTGCATTTTTTAGAAATGTTGTTGTAGGGTTTTTACTTTTTTTTATAATTTTTCCATGATAGGGTTGTAATCTATTTCTTATTTTTAAGCTTCCAATATATTTACTTAATTCGTTTGTTTTTATATTTTTTCATTTTTGAAAGACTGTTTATGGTTTGCATATCTGGTTTTAAAATGGTTTGCCGTAATCCCAAATGTATGTTCTTATCACTGTCTGTTGTTACCGTAGCTTGGTACACAATTTTTGTTGTAGAGACATTTATTGTTCCCAGGAGGGCACGGGTCTTTTTTTGTGCAATTACAAGATATCCTTTCATCACCCCTTTGGTTGTGTTGTTTGGTTTTATTGGAAGAATCAATTATATTTTTAAGGTGGCATACACGAGTATGATAGCTTGACGGTATTTTTGTTGAATATTTTAGATAAGTACATGTTCTTTTGGAATGATGTTTTTAAGATTCTGAGAAATTCTTTTCCTACTTAGTTTTTGTTCTTCCATCATATGGAGGGTTATACCAATAATTTTTCTTTCCTGTTTTTCCTTTTGCTGTTCATGTTTTTATCTGGGTTATATTGAAATTTGTAGTTGTAGCCACTTTTTTCAGCGCCTCTTGGTATTCAGCGCTGCACTGTTAAATTCTTTTTCATTGCATGACAGTTAGATAATCTTTTGTTTATACCATTGGTTTATGGTTTTAAGAGGGAGGGTGGATGGTTACTATTGATGTCTACATAGACATGTGTCATTAGGTTTTTTATATGGTTTGTATGTATGATCCTTAAGGTCTAATGTTATGTCTAAAAAATTTTAACTGTTTTTTTGTTGGCTTCCCTACTGTGGTTTTTAGGTTATGCTTTGAAAAATTTTACAAAGTTCTTTTTCTTGTTTTCAAGGGTTTTTTGGGTTTATTGTTTAACGTGGCAAGACCGTCATCTCTGTATAAGCCAACCTGTTTACCAAGTATTTTCTGTATATGAGACAACATGAAAAGTCCAACTAATTCACACGTTTCAGCTCCATCATAAGATCCCATCGTGACATCGAATGGGGAATTTCTGCTGGTTTTTTAATCCAAGTTTCACTGTTGCTATGGAGAAGAGTTTCTTAGTGTGGAGAATGATTTCCATCTCAGAATCTGTTTATATTTGTATATTTGTTGGCGAATCTTAGTGCTTTAAGTGAGTAATTCCTCATCAATGGAAGGGTAGAAGTCCACTATGTCAAAAGTAATGAACACTGTAATTTTTCTGTTTGTTCAGTTCTTTAAACCATTGGATAACTTCGTAACTATTTTTCCAAGAAATTGTATTCAGTGTTTGTTTTTATGTCCTCTATTGCTTTTTCCAGATCTTTTTACTAATTTGCCTAATTCAGATTTGATGGGGATGGGGTATCAGTCTACAAGTAGGGTTGTTGAGAAATAGGTTGTGGTCTTTAAGGGTTATAAAGGCTTCTTTATTGCTGTTCTTTTATCCTAAACACCTAAATCCATCTGGTGGGACAAGTTCCTTTTCTTTTTGCAGATGTTGTCATATGTGGTCTTATCAGCTTTTTTACAATTTTTCTGAATATTTTTTGTTGAGGAGTTGAGAGTACTCATTAGTTTCCATTTTTTTTGAAATTGTTTGTCTGTCCGCCTTTATAAACATTTTTGTCATTCTGGATTTGTTTTATGTTATTATTCAATGTTTTTTGGAAATTATTATTGGTTTTCTGAATTCAATGTTACTATTAGTTTTTTCATACTTTCTTCAAAAGGTTTCATTTCCTCATTAGGTGGCGATCTCCATGACTGAAAACCATAAGTTTTTTTATCTCCTTTTTGGTATCTGGGTTCAAAAAGAAAAACGGCTTCCACCTCATGTTGCCCCACAAAATTTCAGTCTGCTCTATGAGTTTTTTCATGTAAAGTTGTGGATTTGAAAAAGGTATATTTTTGGGGGACTGCCCAAAGTTGATTCTCTCCATTTAAATTTAGATTCTGCTAGCCACAGTGCTCAACGTGAGGAGCAATCAATAAAATCAGAGTTTAAAAAGCCACTCAGAATGTTAAAAGTGCTCGACCATTTTAGGGAGCGACATACCATTTAAAATAACGGTTTAAAATGGAAGAATTAAAAAACCTACAGGCCTGTTTCCCAAACTAAAAAGCTCTCGTCAGGATATACAATCTGGGGACGCCACCTGTGTTTATAATGTCGTGGTGGGCGTGTGAGCTTTTGCCGCGTGTGGCCACGTGGCCGCCGGTTTTTCTCTTTTGGGGCGCGTTCAGGGGGACGTGCCACGGAATGGTGCATTGACAAAGATTTCCATTTATGCCTGCAGTTGTTTATAAATTTTTTACTTTAGAGTTCAGGGGTGCTAGGTGGGGTTTTTTCATAATATCACCACTTACTGTAGTACATAAGTTGCATTTTTAGAAATGTTGTTGTATGGTGTTGCCCTTTTATAATTTTCCCTGATATGTTGTAATCTATTTTCTTATTTTTTAAGCTTCCAGATATATTTTCTTAATTCTGTTTGGGTTTTTTTATTTTCATTTTGAAAGACGTTTATGGTTTGCATACTGGTTTTAAAATGGTTTGCCGTAACCCTATGTATGTTTCCCTTTTTCACTGTCTGTTGTTACCGTAGCTTGGTACACAATGTTGTTGTAGAACATTTTTTGTTCAGAGGGCACTGGTCTTTTTTTGTGCAATTACAAGATATCCTTTCATCACCCTCTTTGGTTGTGTTGTTTTTGTTTATTGGAAGAATCAATTATATTTTAAGGTTGGCATACACGAGTATGATAGCTTGACGGTATTTTTGTTGAATATTTTAGTATTTAAATGTTTTTTTGGGAATGATTTTTTTAAGGTTTCCCTGAGAATTTTTTTCCTGGGGTTAGTTTTTGTTCTTCCATCAATGGGGGGGGTTAAAAAAAATTTTAATTTTTTTTTTTCCCTTTGTTTTTATTTTGCGTTTATGTTTTTAAATCGGGGTTATATTTAATTTTTATTTTGTACCCCTTTTTTTAAAGCGCCTCTTGGTATTCAGCTGTGCACTTTTTAAATTTTTTCTCATTCATGACATTTTTGGGAAAAACCCTTTTGTTTATCCCAAATTTGGTTTTGGTTTTTAAGATGGAGGGGGAAATGGTTACTTTTTGATGTTCATAGACAGGGGGTGTCATTGGGTTTTTTTATATGGTTTGTATGTATGACCCTTTTAAGGTCTAATTTATTTTCTAAAAAATTTTTAACTTTTTTTTTTGTTGGTTTCTACGGGGTTTTTTGGGTTTATGGTTTTTAAAAAATTTTACAAATTTTCTTTTTCTTTTTTTCAATGGTTTTCAAAAAAAATTTGAAATATCAAAAAATATTCAAAAAAAATTCCCTTTAAAGGGCAAATCTTTTACTCGGGGTATGAAAAACCCTTAAAAATATAATTGATTCCCCAATTTAAAAAAAAAAAAACAACACAACCAAAAAAGAGATTGTCCCCGATGGGCAGTAGAAACCAGCCGTTCATGTTTTTGGGAGAAAATGGTAGTTCAAAAAAAGAGAGCGGGGTGCGGGGTTTTGCTTATGTGTATATGTTTTTTGCGAGTTTTTGCGGGGTGTAAGTTTGGGGGTTTGGGTTTAAGGTGGAATTTGGGCCCTAGGTGGGTGTTTGGGGAAATAAATAAACAATTTTTCTTGATTTCCAATTTTTGACTTTTTTAAAGGGGGAGGGGAAGCGGGGGTTTGGGTTTTTCTTTCCCCGATTTTAAACCCTTTTTTTTTTGGGGTTTCCCTAACTATGGGAAGGCGGGGCAAGGATATCGGCTGTTGTTGTGTTGTAAGTCTGTGAGTTGTTGTGGTAAATTGCCCGTCTTTTGGGCACGAGAAAACATTTGCCCTTTTGGCCCCGGCGGTCAGCCTGCGGAGGGATACGCTGCTCGACCCGTCGCTGTTTTGTGGGTGAGTAGAGTTCGCTTGATTCCGCCAGGGGGGAAATGGGGGGGGGGGACTTCATTCGGCCCCTGGTTTCCCGTGGGAGTGGGGAGGGCCCCTTTGGGTATTTTCGGCGGAAAGCGCCTTTAGTCGAGTGAGTGACTTCGAGCCCTATTTTTGGGGCCCGGGCCCTCTTTGGGGTCGGTGTCCCCTTTGGGCCCCTGTGCCGGGTTTTTGTGTCGTCTCTTTTGGCAGCCACTTCACCCAGTTCAGAACTGGTGGGGGTTTGATCGTCTGTCTGTCCGGGTTGGGGGACCCGTTAGGTTCGTGGTGTTGTGGTTCGTCGTGTCTTGTATTGTGCCGGGTTCTGTGTTTCTGTTGGAAAGCCACTTCACCCCGGGTTGCGAATGGTGGGGTTTAAAACGTCTGTCTGCCCCGGTTTGGGTGATTTGTTAGGTTCATGGTGGTGGGGTTCGTATTTTTGTTTGAAATTATGGCGATTTGGGACTTAGGGGTCATGTTATGTTTAGTTGTTTTTTGGGTTTTTTGCGTATACGGGTTGTCTGGTATGATTTTCGTCTTGGTTCGTGTTTAAAAATTTTGTAAACCCCGGGTTTTTGTGTTCCCTTTTTTTCTTATATTCGGTAAGTAGTTTTCATAGTGGTTCCTGATTTTCGATTGTCATGTGACAGTTTTGGTTTGACATTGTGGGTTAGAAAATAAAAAACCGTTGATGGAGGGTGATTTTAGATATTGGTTGTGATTAGTTCATTTTAAATTTCGGGGGGGTCGTAAGGAAGTAATACGGGGTTGCATTTTTTGGGGGGATATAGTATGGGGTAGGTGCAGATGTGCCCTGCGTGAATTTTAAAGGGTTTTGGGGAAATTTTTTCATTTTGAAAATTAGTAGTAGTTCTTTTAAACATTTATTAATGGTTTTGGGATTTGACCTGCCACAGCTTTGGAAAATTTTTAAAACTGTACAGGGGGCCAAAGGCTAATTGGTAGTCGAGTGGTTTATATCAGAGTACGGTCGTGACTATTAAATTTTTGGGTTGGGTGTCTTTTCATTTCGTTTTTGAGTCAGGAAATTCCCCGCGGGTGTCGGGGCGCGTGCAGACTGTATTGTGACGTACGTTTTTTAGCACCGACAGTGAGTTTATAGGGTTTAGAAATATTTTTTTTTTTTTTTTTTTAAAAAAAAGACAGTCCCCACATGCGGGGGGGAAGTACGTGTTTGTGAATAATGGGGTTTGGGAGGAAAGATATTTTGGGTTTGCGGGGGAAAACAGCCCATTATGAATTTTAGTAGTGGGAAAAGAAGGGGAGGAAAATTTTTAAAGGCGGGTAGTTCACATTTTGGATAGGATAAAACGGGGGAAGTTGCACCTGTAATTTGTTTTAAGTATGGTTTTTTGGGGGCTTTTAACAAGGATTAACCACGGGGTTTTTCTGAAAAAGAGATGACATGAGAATGGGGGGCTGGAGGGAAAAATTTTGGCGAAAAAATCATGTGTTGATAATGATTAAAATTGCCAGTGCAAAGATGTGAAAAGGGTTGGGCTGCGAGCCGATTCTTTTTTTAGAATATGCCCAGAACTGTGAACCGTTGAATTTTATAAGTTTTTTTTTGTTCTTTTTTTGTTGTTTTTTTTGGGTGTGTATTAAACTTTATTACGTGTTGGAACATTTCCTTGTGAGATTGCCCATTTTTCTTTTTTTTAGTATTTCCCAAGGGGGCCCCGGAGTCCGTGTTTTGGGTTGCTTAGATTGGTTTTATTTCTCCCCAGGGAAATTTTGTGTGTCATAATTTCAGAAAAGGGTTGAGCCATAATTTCATGAGTAATAGCGTGGGTGGGCTCAGGAGAATATTGTTTTGTTTGCTGTGGTAAGGGTTTTGGGGGGGAAAAGGATTTTATAACCCCAAAACGAGTAAAGGGTTGGGGGGGGTATTCGAAATTCAAGTGGTCACTCTCATTCCCGAGTGGGAGGGAGGCAAAAGGGGGATGGAGATTTTTAAAACTTTACCCGGTAGCCTTTTGGGGCCCTTTATGACTCGGGGAGTGCAACATTACGTAGTGGCCAAAGTTTTGGGCAGCAGGGGGTAAACCTGTTCCCTCCTGAGGGTGGGGCCAGACCACCGCAGTCTGCTGCCGGTGCCGGCAGGTGAGGGGGCAGTTTCCCTTGCCCCGTTGCTTTTCCAGGGAAGGGGCCGGCTGCCGTCTGTGGTGCAGCTTTCCCCCTGCTGCCGGGGTTTTTTCCCGGAGTTCTTTCCCGGCACCTGTTTCTCTACCCCGTTCGGCGTCCTTTTTGGAGGGCGCGCACCAGACCTTCCCTCCCCTCTGTGTCCGGCGGGGCCTTCAGAGGAGGAGGTGGGCCTTCGAGCCCCGGGCTCGTCGAAAAGGGCGTCTGGGTGTGGGTGCGCCGGGTTGTTTCCCAGCGCAGGGGGGAGGCCCAAACCCGGGGGAGTCACGGTCGGGCCGGGGTGTTGTCTTGGGGTGTCCGTCTTTGGGGTGAGGCCCCGGCAGCGTTTAGGGGCCGGGGTCTTTCCCTGGGGGATTTTAGCCTGTGAGGCCACGGAAAAGCGCTGAGGAGCGGGGTCATCCGTGGAGGGGTCAACCCGCAGGGTTCCCCCGACAGCGCTGAGGAGCGGAGTTTATCCGTGGAGGAGCGTCCCGTGAGGGTCCCCCGGGCAGGTGCCAAGGACTGGGCTTTCCGGGGGCCGGGGGAAAGGTTTTTTCCCCGGGTTTTTGTAGAAGGGTTATGTTAGGCAGTAGGGTTAATGTGTAGTGTTTGGTTTGTAAATTTAAGGGTGGGGTTTGTTACTGCCTCCTTTTGGGGTGTAGTGGCCAAACCCCAAAATGGAGGGGAAAATTGTCGTTTCCTCCCGGGGGACGCAGTGACCAGTGCGGTAAATAGTCCCCGGGGCCCAAAAGGGGAAGGGGGGGGCCCCGGGGAGAGGTGTGGGTGGTAGTAGTTTAGATTTAAGTCCCTTGGGTTTGTCCTTGCCCTAGTATTGGGGTCCCCCCCGTGTCGGGAATCTCGCGTCCCGGTCGCGTGAAAACCGCAACCGGTGCTTTACATAGGTTGGGGGTCTCGGGTCGAAAACAGGGTGTGTGGGTCGGGGAAGAAGTGTGTAGGTGTAAGGGGTGGAGGACGTGATGGGGCGCCATAGTGTGTGGGGAAATAAAAAGTCCCAAATGTGTAAAGCGTGTTTTGTGTGTATTTCTGCTCTAGTGTGTAATGGGTGTGGGAAAGGGGGGTAGGGCGCCCGGGCTTAGCGCCGTGACTTTGGGGGAAGCGGGTACTTAGGGGGGTTCTGGGTGGTGTAGGTACTGAAGGGGGGTAGGAGGGTTTGTGTCCGGTGGACGTCGTGTGTGGGTGGTTGGGGGACGTACCAGTACCCTGGGAGGTGGTACTTTGTCCCTTTTCACTTCGGGCGTTTTCCCAGTGGCCTGGGCGGGCCCCTAAGAACAAAAATTGCCGACTCTACCCCACGCCCTCCCCCGAGTTTTCGGGCGAAAGTCCCCTTAAAACGATTTACTGTTCTCGCAAGTAAGACGTAAAACCCCAAAAAATAACGATTATCTACAAACAAACATACTGTGCGGGGGTTTCCATTTTAATACAAATTTACTAAAGTTTTAGAGAGTAGCGTGGGGAAAGTACCCCGGGACTGAACCCCCCATAAGTAACGTGGGGAAAAAGCACCGTGACTGAACGCGCTTCATATAAAAACGGTGTCGTTCCCAGGCTCTTTTTCAGTCTGTCAACTCTGTCAGGGCGGTGTAAGCTTTTAATTGCTTTCCCCGGCCTACCTGCCCCAGCAGGGGGGGTTCAAAAAAAAAGCGCAGTTTTGAAGAATGCGGTTTTCTAAGTTAAAAAATTTTTTGAATCAAAAATTTTTTTAAACACTTTATAATTAATTGTGCGGAGCAGGGTTTTCAGCTAAAAAACTTTATATATAACCCAACACAAACACATACACACCAAGAACACAAACACACACGCACGCACACACACGTACAAAAACCCCCAACCACCACACATACACACACAAACACGTTGAAAACGGCTAATAGAAAACAGCGCGGGCCGGGCGCTTTTTTTGCAACTGGCGTTTTCCTATGTTGACCAAAAAAATCAAAAAAACCATGCCTCGCGAGCTTACTGCGTTCGCCTTTTAAATGGCCAATGCCCACAGGCAACTTGCCCATTATTGCGTCAGCAAATGTTGGGAATTTTCTAACTGCTACGGGCACTCCACGCCAACATACTACGCCGCAAGACCCGCCATTTTAGCCATGGTTTCATGGAGACAGACGTGTTTTGTTTACAGAGGAACAACGTTTTTTAGGAGGAGCTATGCAATACCACGGCTTATGGTGGAGTATATAAACTCAGGGGGGGCCCTTTTTTTTACCTACAACCCAAAGAGCAGTATTGGTTTTTGAAGGGGGGGGGAGAAAGAAAAAAAACGTGAACAAACCCTTGAAAAACTACACAACTACTTGAAATTTGTTGGTTCAAAAAAGGGGATTTAAAAAAGGGGTTTTGGGTAAATTTTTACTAAAAAAAGTGTTGATGTTTTGAAACTTTTTGACTTTTGGCGAAATGTTCCATTTCAAAAGATGGGGGGGGGGTGTTTTTTTACAAAACTTACAAAAAAAAACCAACCCTTTATGCTCTGGTTATGGGTCACTCCCTTAAAAAGGGCAAAAACTTTTTCAAAATCAAAACCAACGAGATTGGCGTTCTTTTTTAGAAGAAACATGGATATTGATGACTGTATGCAAGAAAACTGATCAGTTTTTCAAAACTTTTTTATTATGTCCAAAATTTTTAACCTTCATCGCACAAGATTTGTTGCCAAACGAAGTCTGATCGCAAAGTACTTTCAAAAAGATATGTTTTTTCGAAACGCCTGAAAAATTTAGTTTGAGTTCCTTTAGTACACCTAACAGAAAGGGGGGGGTAGGGGGTGGCGTCACTATTCCTACAAAAAGCTCCAAATGTTCAGTGACAGGTGTACAAACTGGCGATTAAGAGCCGCCAAAAAGCTCTGCAAAAAAAAAAAAAACACTAACTCGCCAAATCCCGGCCCCCAACCCCGGATGAGAAAAGAGGGGGGGTGTGGTAAATTTTTTTGTGTGAAAAGGGAAAAGTAAATGAAATTTTTGTTGCGGGGGCGGCCCTGTGGTAAAGTCAGCCTTGCTATAAATACCCGTTTAACATGAACGGCTATTTTAGCAGAAAGGGGACTGGGGGAAAACCCCCGCCTTGCAAAAAAATACCGTTTTACATGAACGGCATTTTGCAAAAGAGGCTGGGGGAAATCCCCCTTGCTATAAATAGCCTTTATTCATGAAGGCTTTTTTTAGAGCAAGAGGACTGTGGGGAAATCCGCCTTGCATAAATAGCCGTTTATACGAACGGCTTTTTTAGCGCAAGGGGACTGGGGGAAACCCCCTTTGCTGCTGTACAAAAATACCGTTTAGTGTAACGCCCTATTTTGCACATGATTTAAACAGATGTTGGTGCTCGTAACTGGGACGATTCCCCCCACCCCCCCCCCACGCAGCACACCTCCCCCTCCTACCCCCACCCCACGCAGACACCTCCTCCTCCCCCCCCACGCATGCACCCCTCCTCCTCCCCCCCCACCCCCCCCACGCTCACACTTTTTAAAGCCCTTTTTTTAAGTTCTTAATTAAGTCACTTAAAGTCCCCAAAGTTCTTAATTAAGTTTTTTAATTAATTTTTTTAATTAATACTTCAATTTTTTTAATAAGTTCTGTTTAAATTTCTTAATTAATTACCTAAAGATAAACTAGTCACCCTCTAAGTACAAACCCAAGTTCTTTTTTTTAAGTTATTTTAAAAATTTTTAAAAAGCAATCTATGTTTTTTATCTTAAATAGTAGATGTCTTAAAAAATACACACAAAGCCCCAAAAAACGCGCATCGTTGAGGATGTTCTTCTTAAAGCCTTAAACCGGGGGTCGGTCAATAGTTTTAATGAAATTTTTTACATCCTAAGCAAAAGCATTGTTACAAATTTTTTTTCTTGGAAAGTCTTTTTTTGATCCATGCTTTAAAATTTTTGACTTTATCCCCTTTTTTATACGCCATGATCTATTTTTTATTAAAAAATTTTTTTAAAATTCTTTAAAAAATTTTTGCATTATAAATGGACAAAATGATGTTTTTTTTTGGGGTTTTGGCTGCATTGTCTTTTTCTGTATTTACGGTTAATTTTTTAACTTCTTTTGTTTTGTTTCCTTGGTTATATATTTTTTTAACCCTAAACAGCCCCCCACAGCAAGGGGACCAAAAAGGAACAGTTTTTTAAGTTCAAATACCTGAAGACTTTGGCGCTGTAGGGCTTAACACATGAAGTTTTTTAGCTGCATTGAAACAATTGTTTCTGGGGTTGGCGGGGTTTTTTTTCATGATATTAATTTGTAACATTAAATTTTTTTTGTCTGTTTTCCCTCTGCTTTTTTTTCCTGCTTAACATCCAGGATGAGGAGCTTTTTACTGGCCCCCCCTGATTCATGTTTTTCTGTGATTTTCTGGCTTGTTTTTTTTCTCCCCCTGTTCAATGTTTCCGTTCTGATGATTTTCCCGCTCGCCATTTTGAAGGGAAACAAAATCTAATGTTAAAAGTTTTTAACCCTGATTAATGGCGATAACAAAGTTCCAAAACTGTATTTAGATCACAACCTGAGCTCTAATGATTGTAAAACTGGATTTGCGTTTTAAAACATAGTAAGATCTTTTTCAGAAACAATGGGGGGGAAAACTACTGACATTTAGTGTACAAACAAAAACCCTTTGCCCCACACTTTTTACCCTTTTAGACCCCCGCTGGCTTCATACCCGTTTTGAACTTTAAAATGTCTTGCGGCGACATCTGTTGAATCTGTTTTTATGCGAATTCATTCCAAGGAACTGTTTTGTTTTTTTTCCCCATGCTGCCCAAAAAAATACACCTTCCTTTTTTGGGCATAAAAAGTTGGTCTCAAATTGGTCATTCAAAGTTTAGGGTTTAGGCCGCCTTTTGCTGTAGTAGATCTCACTGTTTAGTTTTTTTTAAAAATTTAATTATTTTATTTTTTAAAAATGAGCACCGAAAAAACTGTTACCAAACCCTTTTTACTTCTCTGTATTGGGGGGCTAATGTAGGATACTCAATGCTTGGTAAAAGCCTGTTAAGAATTAAACCAGCAGATCTGGCAAACTGACCTTGAGGGTTCACAAACTGTTGCTATTGTTTGCGCTTCGTTTTCACGAAAAATTTTTTGTTAAGCAAGGAATAATTCCCCCACAATATAAAATTTGAAAAAAAAAAAATACATTTATAAAAAAATGGTTCACTCGCAAAATGATAGGCGCGCTGTGGGAAGCGTTGCTTTTTGCGGAAGTAATTTCGCATTTAGTAAACTGGGGGTGACGGGGAGAAAAAGACATAACAAAACATGGAGCAAAATACAGTGCCAAAACGCCTATAAGGGAGAGACTTGAGCATTAGATTTTTTTAATGACACACTGAAAAAAACAGGGGGGAAAGCAGCTTACACATTTTAAAAAAGTTGACAAGCAAAAAACAATATTATCTTGTAAAAGGAAAAACCAATCGAGACATTGCCCCACCAAAATCAGTGACTTTTATCAACCATTAAAAAAAACAAAAGATGCAAGAAATCGCGTTTATTGCCTTTGGTATGCCCGTCGTGTATTTTGTTGCACATAATATTGGCTGAATAAAAATGAACAAAATCTTTTAATTCGCCCAAAGGATATTGGAAGGGTATCACAGCAATACAAAGCTAGCCAAGCGGCGGGGGTCAGTGAAAAAACAGAAAAGGAATGGTTATCTAAACAAGCAATTTGGCAAATTTTTTTACCTCCCCCTTTAGACGAATACAGAGACCGCACTTTGTCAATACAACTCCAAACGACACCCATCAAATGGATCTTCTTATTTACCCTTGATAGGATTAGACGAAAAAGTTTTAAGTACGCACTCACATCAATTGACATGGCTTCAAGATACAAAGTGCAAAAACCATTAACACAAAAGTGCTTCTGCTGTTGCTGTTGCCATACAATGATATCCCAACGAGGCCCGCTAACTTATCCCCACATGATTCAAGTTGATGTTGGAAAAAAAATTTAAAGGCCAAGTGAATCAATTATTGTTAAAAAACAGAGTTACTATTAGAAGAGGCAATTTGGGGTTCACAGATCACGGCTTTAGTTGAAAACTTTAACAAACAGTTAGCCGAAAGACTTTTTCCTACCAGTATCACAGAGAGCTGATTTACAATTCTCGCAACACAGAATGGGTTTAGAAGATGCCCCCAGTTTTGCGCGCAAAGAATAATGAAGAATTTAAAGGGCTAAAACCCGTACAAGCAATCAAAAGAAAAACAATAAATGTTGTTGAAGGAGAGGGCTTCATCCGGCAAACTATTACCGTTTGGTTTAAAGTAAGGTACCTTTATTTACCGGGGGAAGCAGAAGGGGGCACTCGCATCAGGGCAACCGATCCAATTTGGAGTGTTGACCCGTACGAAATAAAAAGAATTGTAAAAATGAATCCGCCCGTGTATTTTTTACGAGAAACTGACACAACAAAAAACACCCGCTCCTCAAAGATCTTTTGTGAAAGAAGAACTGCAGATAATTTCCGCCAGACACAGTTCCGCTTTAATTAATTTTTACGGTTCTCCCGTGCCCAATTGCATTGAAAACTCTGGATTAACAAAACACCCGTTTTGTGTTTGTTCTATCTAATGATTTCTTTGTTACAACTGTTGTGTTGATCTCATGTAGATTAGATCGCAGTTTTACGTTGTCATGATGAAAAGTCTTATTGCCAAACAATGCTTCTTTATAGTTGCCATGCGATATGTTTGACTGCACAACGCTGCGAGATATTTCCCTTTGCTTTCTTAATGATTTTCTCCTGGCTCGAATACTGTACATTTTCGATCTTAACCCCACATACTCCTTGATCACCTTTCCAGATAATTCATCCTTCATCTTTCCTAAAACCTTCTTATTAGTAATTGAATGCAAAGGCGAATCTTTAGGGTAATCAGATGTGTCGTACATCCTGCACGCCCTTTAGCTACTTCGGTTTCCATGTCTTTATAGATGTCTTCAGTAGGGATATCTATAAACAAAACTATCTGTATCTGTGTAAAGCACTCTGGACTCTGGATACGAGGGCTTAAAGTAGTCATAAAGAAACTCTAACATCAAAAGCTTTGATAATTCTAAAACAGTAAACCCAATAAATACAGGTTTGTCCAATTTGACTTTCTTTTTTTTCATCATTATGCCAAAAGGTGATCATGAAATCTTCTAAAGTCCTGATTAATTTGGTTTTGAAGTCAGCTTAATTGCTTCGTTCTCTCTGGTGACTATCTGACATCTTTGCGCTTGTGCGGATTCTCCATAGTCTTTCCGAAACAGCTGTTGTTCATCAGCTTGAAAAAGTCTTTTTCTGAAGCATCTGTGGATTTGTTCTAAGATCAGTGTTCTTCATGATGTATGGTTTCATGAACTGTTCTGATCAAAGCATTATGCGATGAACTGCTGTCAACTTCAACCCATGTCTTAATAAAATTGTAGAAGCTGTAATGACAGACATAATTTTTTTTGCCTCGAAGATTAGGCACAAGTTTAGGCGGTCTCTTGGATCCGTCTTTAGACTTTCTGCTGCTAAGGATAGTCATTATGCAGGTCATGGAGTTCATGAGGATATTCTAAGTCAACTTCTAGAATGAAACCACGCTGTTGATCAGGCGTTAAACTGCCCAACCACTTTAATGCCTTTTGAATATTATTCGGATCGCCGCTGTGTACATTTTAAAGTTGCGTAACGGAAGTGATTGCGCCCATTGCCCATCCATACAGATTGTTTGCATCTAAATACATGAGATAGTTAGACCTTTTACTCGGATCATTATCATCTAGGTATTTGTTGTTTGCTTTACAGTAATGATGCGACGCCATACTAATTCCTCCACGCAATCCGTTTCAATCATCTGAATCATTGGTAGGTCAGACAATAAATCAATCTGTACTCCAGTAAACTTTAAGAAAGCATCCCAACTCATCCCGGGCGCAGAAATGTAATGCGCGGGATCCAAGCTATAATGTTTCATGCAGGTCTTTCTATAATTTTCAAAGACGTCCGCCAACAAACATACATCAGCCATCAAGTATGAGTCATGATGTCTCCCATCGTTTTACATTCTAACTTCTGCCACGCATCTTGAGCATGCTGGTAATCGGAGTCGTGATGTCCTTTCCTCTAAGACTAGAAAAGAACGCGCCTTTAGGCGGAAGTGTATCTTCGTCAAACCTTTCCCAACTGTTCATGTACTCATAAGGGTAAACGCCCTTTCTAACGAGAGTTGGGTCAAAGTATTCTTCCGTTATTGGGGCAGGACTTTAAAGGACATAGCCAGTGACTCTAATGCCCCCATCATGTGCTGCAAGGTCGTAGAAGACATGTTATTTAAAGGAAAAAATGTACTTTTCTGATAAATGTGCAATGCATGCTACCTGAAGGCGCTGGTTTACTGCTTGCATTATAAGGTGAGAGTCAAAAACCTCGCAAGTTGTGAAAGAATACAGGCAGCTTCCATGTCTTTGGATCAAACTTTGTTGAAGATTGCTTTTTACTGTGCGCTGCACCCTTTTAAATTTTCCCACTAATGTGATCATGGTCTCTTACTGTGGGGTTTACACTCTTGGGCGTTAGCTCTAAAACCGCAAATCCAACAATGCGTGGCTGAGTCATACTGGTGTTGGTCTTCAGGCGCCATTATGATTTCAGATAATTTAGATTATTAGAACAGGCGTTACGCACTTGCTGCTTTGCTTTTTAAAGAATGTTTGCAGCATCTGGCCCTCTATATAATTCTGGCTCTAAATAAACGCCATCCGACCTAACAATAATGAAGGCAAATGAACAAATTGATGATTACTCATTAAGACTGTTTTTCGAAGTTTTTGTTTGGGGCTGGCCCTTCATAAGGAACAATAAGCGACTCGAAGTCTGCGTAAACTACGTATGGAGAATTTTGCAGCCGTTTCCCGTTCTTAAAACTAACTTTTGATCCTGGCGGGGGCGTGGTTTTGTTCTGTCTTACTGTCTACAGAACTTTTACAATGTTTTATATGTTCAAGCGCGGCTTGAGCGGTTGGAATTCTTGTTAACATTTTCTACAGAATTCTTGTTTATGTTCTTTCTTTGAAGTATGCGCTAATAATCTGTCATTGTGCGTATCAATGTGTAATGGGGCAGCCCTGCTGGCGAAAACATTAGGAGTAAATCCACATGATTTTGGCTGGTTTTGCCTATTGTTGGAATGTTCTTGGACACTTTAATTGGCACCAAATTTGGTTTCCTCATCCCATGTGTATACATTAACAGTTATTGGGTTGTTTTGTTCTTCAAAATGATCAATTTGGTCTACACTAACAGGAAAGGATATTCCATTGAAGTTAAGATCTTTGGGGGTATTGCCGATAGTTAGTCACTCTTTCTGCGTGTTCGCGGACTGATGCAGCCTTGCAAGAACGCACCACATGAAACATTTGTTGTCTGAATTTTTTTTGTTTAAAACTGCTTCTTTAAAACCAACTCTCGGGGTAGCGGAATGTAAGCCTTGCCTACAATCGGTGCATACTTAGCCTGTTTTTTTCAAAATTTTAAAGCTTCCCCCTCTAAACCAACCAGGCCTTCATTTTAGTTCTTCAGCGGCAGCGTCAAACTGTGAAAGCAGTTCGTCTCCCCAACCCGGGTGTTAAGTCTTATGAGAAAGAATGTCTGTTTGTTTAGTTGGCCCCCGCTTCTAGATTTTTTCCTTTTATTGTTACATAGTGGGTTTTAAAACAGTTTAACTTTTATTTTTAAACTGGCGGGTCTATTGTTAGTTTGCCGGGAAACTTGAGAAATAGCATAAAACAACACTTGCCTGTACGTTTGTTGGGTCTGACTTCAAAATTCAATATCATTCAGTGCTCTTGATAAACGCTTTTCTCGAGCTTTCCTTAAAAAATTTCATCTGGGCCTTCATTTATCTTAGCCTTGCTGTCTTTCTTTTCTAAGCCCAAAATATTTATTTAAATTTAAAAAAAATTTTCAACGGCTTTAATTTAGACTCCAAAAAATCAAAGGTCTTTTTTTTGCTTGGATCATAAAATAAAAATTTTAAAACCCTTTTTGGGGGTTTTTAATGTGAGTGTTTAGAAAAAGAGGTTTTTAAAGTTTCGTTTAAAATTTTTTTAAAACATTCCTTTTTTTCTGCTCCCGGGTCTGGTTTTTTGTGAAAAAGTTTTTCCCGCCCTTTTTTTGAAGGGTAAAATTTTGTTTTTGTAGTCAACAAAATCAGCCTTTGGGAAAAAACAAATTTTTCCCTCCGTGATGTTTTATACTTCCAATTTTTTTAACAAAAAAATTTTCCTTTTTTAAAAACCTTCCCCTTAAAATTTTTTAAATTTTTTTTTCCCCACCCAAATTTTAAATTTTAAAAAAAAACAAAAAAAAACCCCCCCCCCAATAAAACTTCCCTCCCTTTTCCCCCCCCCTTAAAACCCCCACTTTTTCCTCTAAAAAACCCCCCCTATTTTTTTCCCCCCCATATTAACCTTAAAAAAAATCCCCCTTTAAACCCAAATACCCCTTGTTTGGTTTTTTGTATTTTTGGGTTTTTGTTTGACCGGGTTTCATTTTTTTTTAATGTTTGGTTTAAATTCCCCGAAATTTTTATTTTAGGGCTTTCCCCCCATTCCCCCTTCTTTTGGCGGCGCGAGGGAAATTTGGATAAACCTGGGAAGGAACATGGCCCCCCCCCTTTTTATAAAATTTAAAAAAAAAATTTTTGTATATAAGTTTTAAACTGTTAGTTCAATATTCAGCTGCGCATCTATAAAAAAAACAAATGTACATTAAGTGGGTTTTTCGGTTTTTTTTTTACCCAAATTGAATGTTTATTAGTCTCTCCCCAGTTCTCCGTTTCCCATTTTTAACGTTTATCCTCTTTTGGCCTTGGGTTTAACCATAAACGTATTTTGTTGTTAAAAATATCAAGTTTACACTGGTGATGGTGAGATCTTTACCCACGGTCAACTGTTGGATTTCTACACCCCCCACCTCCAAACAGTTTTTATTTCATAAAAATGTGTTTGGGTTTTAAAGCCCGCTAGCTAGATTTGGGTTTTGGAAATCCCCTCAATCGAACATTGACTTTCGTTTTTTGGTTTTTAAAAAAATTTCCCTTTCCCTTTTTTGAAGGGTTTTTCTTCATCTTCACACAGCAAAAAAAACCTTTAAAGCGATCTTGTTTGAGACGCTCTAAAATTTAAAATTCCATTAGTGTTGCCCTGCTTTTGGATATTTTTGTTGATGAATCACTCTTTCGTAATATATTGAATTTTGCGGGTATTGGTGTTTAATTTGGGGGCCTTTGGGAAATTGGGTTGTAAAAAACGCAAATCAAAGTGTGTCAAAAAAAATGTTTGTACTTTGTTTGGGGTTTGTCTGTTGATCTAAAAAAAACACGTTTGTATTCGTTAAAAGTTAGTTTTTATGAAAATTGTTTTTAATCCCTTTTGAAAGTATGGCGCATGCGCTTTTAACAACTCAAAATCAAAGGGGGAATGGAAAAGCGTTTTCCAAACGCAAAAAAAAAAAAAAAAAAACCCAATATTTTTTTGCCGTCTTTAGTATCGGGGCCCCTATTCTATTTTTTATTTGCTTTTTCTTTTTCTATTCCTTGAAACGAAAAAGTCAGCCCTTTCTTTCGCGGTTAGCCTTTGACCAGAATGGGTTTAAAAAATTTATGTCTGCATTTTTGGTAAAAAATTTTTTTTTCTTGCCCCTCAAGTTTTTATAGAAATTTTTTTAACGATTGCCCGCCCCTTTGGAAATTTTTGGGGGTTTTTTTTTTTTTTAAAAAAACCCCCAAAAAAATTTTTTTTTTGGGGGTTTTTTTTAAATTTTTTTCCCCAAAAAAAAATTTAAAAGGAAATTTTTTTT
>CM031618.1:36868194-36890694 GCA_018398815.1 Conus ventricosus
GGTCACTCAGGTTTTCTCAACAGGTGGCGGGATTAGAGCACGTCTGAGTACGAATCAGCGTCATCTTTGCGTTCTTTTTGAGTTGGCTGGCAAGACTGCAGGAGGTGTGGTTCCGAGCCAGATAGTTTTCTTACGGGTGATTTGTTCACCGAGAAGATTAGACTAGTGTCTTGTGGCGTATTGCCTAGCTAGTCTAAGTAGTCCGTGTGTCCACGTTCTGCTGTGGTAGGCGGGAAGAGGAGCCTGCAATACCAGTAGCTGTACTGTTTAGTGTCAGAATGGAAGTGAGTCGTGGGTAGCTGTTACGTAAACCTCACTGGGCCTCAGCTGCGTGAGCGGCTGACAGAACCTTGTTGCGGGTGTCTTCGTCCTGTGCGCTGCAAAGTGTTGCTGTTGTCGGCGCATGGCGTTACTTCTGGCTTGTTGCTGTTTGAGTGGTAGGTGTGGTTTTCATTTTCCGTTCGTCTGGTGCTTTGGGTATATACGTTTCGTGCATGTGGTATGGATGGTTCGTATGTGTGGTGTGGAGGTGTCGACTGAGGGGTTATAGGTGTTCGCTGGGATATGGAGTTATTATGGAGAGTTCGCATCCAGTTCAGGACAGGCGCTTGAATGTATTATGCAGGAATGTATAGGGCATTAGGGTTGTGAACTAGAAATGATCATTATAGGGTGTTTGCGCTGTGACGGCTGCATTATTGTTGACATCGTGTGTCGGACGTATTGTTGTTGACACTGTGAGTGAGCAGAGGGTGATGTATAGGGCTGTCTACTTGGTAAATGCAGTAAGCGGAATGTTGGGGCTCTTCGTGAGTGCATTGCACTGTGGTAGTTACCGCAGGGTGTTGGTTAGGCTCGCAGGGTTCATGATTGGAAATTTTGACAATGCTTGGTAAAACCTATTGCTTTGAACTCTGTCGATTCTGGTCACGCGTTCGAGAGGATTGAGAGAGTTATTATGTATTGGGGAGGAGATTTGGTGGTAGTTTTTATTATTTGCTACGGGTTTGGATTGAGTATTTTGGTTGTGTTGATGGTATGGGATGTATCTGGGTTCCACTGCCAGGTGGGGTTATTGCTCATTGTGGGTGATGACTTTGGTACGTGTGAGCCCATGGTGTGAATGATGTTTGCGTGGACTGAGCCCCGTTTGCTATGAGCGGTCTAGATTCGTATGGGGGGGGGGGGGGGGGGGACTCGTGCACTGATCTGACCATTGACTAAGTGTTTAGTCAAGTTGGAGTAAATACGGGATTTAGACTAAGGATCTGTGCTCTTTCTCTGATTGACCTGCCAAGACCCCCCTGTTGTACGACGGGATCCTATGTTGGGCTGCTGCAAATCTCCGCGGAGACTCCTGTCGACTCCATCGAGGAACCCGCTGTGTCACCTGTCGTCCCAAGGTCACGTGTCATCTCGGGGTCAGACAGATCCCCAGGGTCATCCGTCAGGTGGTGACTCGTCCTGCGTCCTCTCCGACCCTGTCCCCGCTCCCATTCTGATGCCCTTGACCCTAACAAGGTTTACCCTGGTTTGTCCTCGGCAACCCCCCCAGACCGAGTGTCCAATTGACCCATCAGCCCCCCTGTCCCTGTCCTCCGCCCTGCGTCGCTGCAGCTTGGGCGTAAGGAGGGAGCGTATGCTGGCCACAGTGGGTGGCTGGTAGGCAACTACTCGCCTGCACCTTGTGGCGACCGGCAGGATTGGGACTGAGCACGTGGCTTGACCCTTGGGGACTTCGTCCGAGAGAGCTGCGGGGAGGCACTGGTGTTGTGGTGGAGGACGTCCTGGACGCTGTGTGGTGTGGCCAGTGGTCTGGTGTGGCCAGTGAACTGGTGTGGCCAGTAGTCTTGTGTGGCCAGTGGTCTAGTGTGGACGGTGGTCTGGTGTGGCAGGGAGCATCGCGCAGCTGACGGTGAGAGTCCAGTGTCTGGTGGATGTGATCGGATAGACGTGCGTGTGCAAGTGCTTCGGGCTCACTGAACAATAGTGAACAACAGCACGAGCGTGACACACAGGAGATAGTGTTGGGAATCGTGGACGGTGGTGAGTCGTGTGAAAACCTGTGTGCTGTGTAAAATGTTTCTCATGAACAATAATTAGTAGTTTGGTCAGCGTGGTCGTTGGGACTGTGGGGTATACATTGTATTGATGTTATGTGTCATGTGCCCTATGACCTATGTGGTGTCTCCAGGTGCTGGAGGCCATTGAAGTCCCTTTCAGGGGTTGATTTTGGCACTGTGCTGTATACATTGTGCTGATGATATGTGTCATGTGCCGTAATGTGTTTCTCATGAACGATAATTAGTAGTTTGGTCAGCATGGTCGTTGGCACGGTGTGGTATTCATTGTATGATGATATGTGTCATGTGCCCTATGACCCATGTGGTGTCTCCAGGTGCCGGAGTCCATTGAAGTTCCTTTCAGGGGTTGACTTTGGCACTGTGCTGTATACGTTGTGTTGATGATATGCGTCATGTGCCTATGACCTAGGTAGTGTTTCTAGGTACTGCCGGCTGCAGGAGAGGGAGCTGGTGTCAGGTGTGGATGCAGTGTGATTGAGTGTAAATGAGCGAGGGGTTTGGGGTGGTATGTGTTATTGGTGTGAAAGGGATTGATTAGAGTTGGAAGGTTGTAGTTTGTTATGGTCGGGAAAATGTTCATGTCACAGTCGCGGTCAATAATGTTGTGTGAGTGTTAATTTATGTTCAGCAGTCTTAGATCTGTTTGGAAGCGACTAGATAGGCTGTAAACTCTGTCTGTCATTCTATAGCAATTAGTTCAGGTCTTAGCGAACCTGACAGTTCACTTTGTGTCTAAAGGTTCAGTTTGATTAAATCCTTGTGAATAAACCGTTGTCGATTAAACTTGACTTTTTAAAATTTGTCATGGTGGGTAAATCATCAAACCATACCATGGGTCTTAGGTCCTTTTAAATCCTGTAAAGTCCTTATATTTAGAATTCTTCAGAAAAGGCCTTTAAAGTACTTCAATTTGACCAAGAGGTCCTTTAATATTGTGTCAAGGGTCTTTAAAATGCAATTTGGTCAGTTAAAGTCTTTTAATTTTGCGATGCAAAAGAATATTTTCGGTTGCGGAAAAGAAAAAAGAACTTTAGGTAGGAAATCAAAAGATCGGCATTTCGTCGGGTCGTGCAAACACGATACTTCTTGCAGCCAGTTTCCTCGCAAGTCTCGCAAGTCTCGCAACGATACTTCCAGGCGTCATCTTGCATCGTTCACACATGTTTACCAGCTGAAAATTTTAAGCCCAGTTTTTCGTATACAGTGCCGGGCAAATGTTCTTTACAAGATCATAGGCTGAGAGACAAGGATTACAAGGACTGGGTGCAGAAAGTTCTGAGCGACAATCATGTAGCACGCTGTGCGTTTTGCGATTGTTCTGTAAACATCGCCTCAGTGGGATTATCCATGCTAAAGCAACACGCAAAAAGCGTGAAGCATCAGAAGAAAGAGAAACAGCATCAAAGTGGCAGTAGATGCAGTGTTGCTGATTTTTTCGCTGGTGGTTCAACGCAGCCCCAGAGTCATGATTCACAGCCAACTCGACAACCTGAACCGACACATGTTTCAGCATCCACTCCAAGCACGTCTGATGAGAGACCTGTGTTGTGTGTGTTTTGGTGTGTCAGACCTGTGTACCTCTACAGAATCATGAATAGTTTCCACGGAAATAAGCTGTTGATTATGGTCCTACAGTCATACAATCTCGAACCATGGAGAGGGGGAGGGGAGGGGGTGGACAAAAGAAAAAAAAAAAGAAGAGAGTCGATAGTGACAGCCCAAGTAAGGGAAGTAAATAGAGTAGATAAGCTTGTTCTGATTATGCCCCCTTCTGTCAGACATGCATGCTGGTTCCATCCCTTTCACACACACACACACACACACACACACACACACACACACACACACACACACACACACACACACACACACACACACTCACTCACTCACTCACTCACTCACTCACTCACACACACACACACACACACACACACACACACACACACACACACACACACACACACACACACACACACACACACACACACACACACACACACACACACACTACAGAGCAAGGCAACCATCATGAGTAAGTGTGAAAGGCCTGCCGTGGGGGAAAAGGGTAAGAGATAGGATAACAGATAAGGGAAGGGGGAAACTGAAAGGGATAGTTGGTGGATCCAGAATATGCAGTGGCTGTGACTACTGACAGTTGAGCTCCAAAACTATGACTTGGGTCGCCTTGACTACTGAAAGGTTAAGTGGGGGATAAACAGGTCTGGTGCGTGGAAGTGTGCGTGGTGCTTGCGTGAGTGTGTGTGTGTGTGTGAGGAAGAGATCCACACCCTCAAGAGGAGAAAGACAGCCACTGAAAAGGATGGCAAACAGTTGCTGTTTGAAGCTGATGCACTATGCCTCAAATCCCAGCAGTAAAACAGCTTGAGGCTCTTTGGACAAGCCAATGAACTGTGTAGTTCTTCCAAAGATAAACAAGAAACGGTGACCCTCTTAGAGAAGGAACTTGTCAACAAACAAGAAGAGCTGAAGCAAGGGAGGTGAACACTGTTAACCGGGTGAGTCGGACGTCTTTTTGACAGCTCTGCTCTTGATTAACTTATTTTAGTTAATTAAACAACCGATCGGTCACCAAGAATGCCACGAAGTTAACAGTGTATCTACTGCCCACCTCCATCCGAGTTTTTGGAACTTTTGGTCAGCGTGATGTGAAGCAATCGTTGCTGAAATGACTGTCCGTGATGTTGTCAGTGTGCAATGTTATGGCCCGCCATAAGAAGAGAAAACAGCGTACGCAGACTGGTGCAGGTTCAGGCTCTAGTTCCTCCAACAACTCGAGTGTTAACAGTGACAAAGACACCCCAAAGAAACAGAAGGTGGAAACTAGTACTCCACTGTCCGGCCAGTGAAAGAGACTCTTTCTAAATTTGTTTTTCGACCGCGAGAGGACAAAATGGAGGACAAGGGGAACGACTCGCTCCCAAACCAATCAAACGAGTTGGACATTGTTTTCTCCCCTACTCGCGATTCTCACCGGCAAAAAGAACCCCAGCAATGTACGAATGCCGATCTGATGGCAAAGCTCTGTGCCAACGGAGCAGAACTTGCCAGGCTGGCTCTTGCGGTGGAGGAGCTGAGGGCTGCCCTGTTCTCAGTCCAGACTGAGAACGAGAAGCTTCGTCGAGAGCTGACCGATGCCCGGAAGCGAGAGGAGCAGACAGCCACCCAGCTTGCCGAGGTTCGGCACCTTGCAGAGCTGGCCGATCGTCGTACCGAGGACGTTTCCGCCTACGTACGGAGGAACAACCTTCGTATCTACGGGATGCAGGAAGCGGAGAGTGGGGCGTCGAGACGGGGGTACAGTGTGAGGAGAAGGTGCTTTCTCTGTTCAACCGTAAACTGAACATTGAGGTGAAGAGAGAAGACCTTGAGGCAGTGCATAGGGTCGGTTCCAAACAGGGTTCCAATGCGTCTAAAAACTCTTGCCGCGGGATTATTGTTCGTTTTGTTTCCCGTCGAGTCAGGGACTCTGTGCTCTACGCGCGCAAGAAATTGAAAGGAACCGGGGTCACTATGGTGGAAGATCTGACCCCACGGGCCTATCAGCTGCTATGTTCAGTGCGGAACGAGAGGGACATTTGCCAGCAGGCGTGGACGAAGAACGGTGCAGTGGTGGTGAAGACGGTGTCCGGACGAATCTCGACAGTAAAATCTCTTGCCGATTTTAGGCAACTGCGTTAGTTTTGTTTCTTTCCTCTTTTGTGTGTCACGGCCGTTACTTCCACCTTTGCTTTGACATTGTGTCGTCTGCTCGAACTGTAAGTAGATTATTTTCTGTTCAAAATCGTGAAAGTTCGTGAATTCTTAAAGGTTTGTAATTTGGAATCTACTTGATGTAATTTCTGTATCTGTGCGCAATTTTTTTTTTTATACATATAACGACTTTGGCGATTTCTTTTGTTGTTGTTGTTGTTATTGTTTTGTTTGGGTTTGTTTCCCCCCACTGGACGTTGTTTACATCTGGGGTGAAGGTCTTTTGGGATTGGCAAGTCGGGGGAGCAGTCCTTGCGTCGAAGGTAGTAGTGTACAAAAGTAATGAAAGAAAACCGAGCCTTGTGGTACTATTCTTGTTTTTTCCATATATTTCTTCTTCTTCTTTCCTTTGGTGCCCACGATCATGAGGATGATCATTCTGGCACATATTTGTATTTGGTCTTTGCCCACAGACAATGTGATTGTATGGAGGGATAGTAAATTTTTGATCACGTATAAGACAGTCATACAAGATGACCATGACACGAGTTGTTTGAAGGTGTTTTCTTTTCTTTTCTTTTTTTTTTTTTCTTCTTCCATATCATTGCGCTAGATTTTGTAGTAGTAGTTGTAATAGTTGGCATCAATGCTCGTTTGGAGCAGGGCGGTGGGTCCTTATATAACAGGTTGGTGTGTGTATGTATGTGTAGTTTTATGTCATTGCTTTGTAAGCTGGTCTTTATGTTATACATTACTTTTCATTTTCTTCATATCAAGGTGATAGGCTTGTGTGTGAGAGTGAGATTGTAACTGGGTCATGTACACTTTATTTGTGCATTTATAAGATGTTGATATTAATGATGGGTGTGAAATCTTGCCTACTATTACATTGGAAGGTTGAGGCTGAGGTAGCTTCTGTTAAACTTTGGGATGTGCAACATCACTGTATTTCAAAAAGTGTGTCTCTAGTGTTAGCAACACTTTTGAGTATTTCTTACTTTTTTCTTTTGTAGACCTTTATATATATATATGTGTGTGTATGTATATGTGTGTATGTATATATATGTATATATGTGTATATATGTATGTATATATGTATATATGTGTGTATATATATATGTATATATATATTTTTTTTTTGGTATTGCTATTATCTGTTAACTACTTTAACCTTTCTTGCCAGAACTCAACATGGCACAGGATAGTTCATTTAAAATTTGTTCTTTGAATTGTAATGGTCTAAATAATAATAAAAAAAGAAAAGATGTATTTGATTTTCTTAGAAAAAAAGCAGCTCATATTTATTGTCTTCAAGAGACACACTTAAAGGAAGACTCTGAGAATTTTATTCGAGCCAGCTGGGGATATAATGTATGGCTGTGTGGTACGGAAACTAATAAAAATGGTGTTGCTGTTCTGTTTAATAATAACTTTGAGTACAAGATACATGATGTTATAAGAGACCAGCATGGGTGTTACATTGTTATGAATATTCAATTCTTAAAAAAAAGGTTTACTTTGGTGAACTTATACGGCCTAGCAGTGGTGATAGCCCCGAATTTTTTGATAGTGTTTGTGAACTCATTGAGAGCTTTGGCAACCAACATGTAATTATAACTGGAGACTGGAATTGTGCCCTTAATTTAAAAATGGATGTTAGAAATTATACAAGTGTCACCAATCGGCCAAGAACCCGAGCAAAAATCAATGATATAATGACAAAATACAATCTGTTCGATGTTTACAGAGAATTACACCCCGAAAAAGAAACTATACATGGCGGAAATTTCACTCTTATAAACAAGCAAGACTTGACTACTTTATGATCACTGAAGGATTAATGATGGAAGTTAATGATGTTTGCATCGACCCTGGATATCGATCCGATCATTCTCTTGTCACATTGCTTTTAAAAAAAGATAATTTCAAACGCGACAGACCTTTTTGGAAATTCAACAATAGTTTATTAAGAGATAAGCAATATGTTTCAAAAATTAGAGAGCTGATCAGCGATACCAAGAAACAGTATGCATTACCTGTATACAACTTAGATAATATACATAAAATTAGTAATGAAAACCTCTTTTTTCAAATTGATGATCGTCTCTTTTTTGAGACATTAATGATGGAAATAAGAGGCAAAACAATCTCTATAGTACTTATAAGAAAAAAATGGATACTCAAAGAGAACATGACCTAGAAACAAAAATAAAAAACATTGAACAGAATTTACAAGAGGAAACTATTCCTCATTTAGAAAACCTAAAAACAGAATTGCAAGAAATCAGGAATCACAGACTTGAAGGCATGGCAATGCGCTCGAGAGTTCACTGGCTAAGTCAAGGGGAAAAGGTGAATAAATATTTTTGCACTCTTGAAAATCGAAGTTTTATTGATAAATCTATCCCTTTTTTAGAAAAAGAGGATGGTTCAGTCATTTCTGAACAAAAAAGTATCCTCCTTGAGATAAAAAATTTTTATGAACAATTATACAGCTTTAGAGATGTAACTGATATGAATATTTCTGAAGAGCTTCCGGATGCTCCAGCATTATCTGAGGAGGAGAGCTCCTCACTAGAGGGTTTGATAACACTGGAAGAGGCGCTACTGTTTTGAAACGGATGAAAAATTTGAAGAGTCCTGGGCCTGATGGGTTTACTGTTGAATTTCTTAAGTTTTTCTTTGTAGATATTGGAACTTTCCTTGTACGTTCTATTAATGAAGGTTTTGCTAAAGGCCAGTTATCAACTACCCAGCGACAGGGAACCATAATATGTATCCCCAAGGAAGGGAAGCCGAAAAGATTTGTGAAAAACTGGCGCCCCATCTCTTTGTTGAATACTACATATAAGAATAGCTTCTGCTTGTGTTGCTAATCGATTGAAAAATGTTCTTCCAAACATCATACATGAGAGTCAAAGAGGTTTTTGAAGGGCAGATTTATTGGAGAAAATATAAGGTTGATGTATGACATGTTATTGTACACTGATAAGGAAAATGTTCCAGGTATGCTTTTTTTAGTTGACTTTGAGAAGGCGTTTGATAGCGTCTCATGGTCATTCTTACATAACTGCCTGAAATTTTCAAGTTTGGACCTCACTTAATTAATTGGATAAGAACATTTTATTCACAAATTTCTACCAGTATTTATGTCAATGGCCAGTACTCCCCATGGTTTCCGATTGAAGAGGGGTGAGACAGGGGGACCCATTATCTCCTTACCTATACCTAATTTGTGCTGAGGTTCTGTCATTAATGATTCGTTCTAATGAGCATATTAAAGGAATTAAAGTTGTTAACAAGGAAACATTACTGTCACAATTTGCTGACGATACTAGTTTATGTCTAGATGGTTCAGAGAGATCTTTTACCGAGGCGGTATCTGTCCTTACTAAATTTTTACAAATTTCAGGTTTAAAAATCAATTTTGACAAGTCACAAGTAATATGGTTGGGGAGTAGAAAGAATTGTGGAATTAGATTTATGAGGGACAAAAATTTTGTTTGGGATCCAGGTACTTTCAAAATTCTTGGTATCAAATTCTCCACTAACACAAATATTATTGTACAGATTAACTTTGAAGATAAACTTTTTGAAATAAAAAGAGTCCTAGCTTTTTGGAAAAAAAGAAATATAACTCCTTCGGAAAAATAACTATTATTAAAACTTTGGCATTTTCTAAAATTGTTCATTTATTGATTAATCTACCAGACCCCCCAGAGGATTTTATTGTTGCTTTGGAAAAAGAATTGTATAGTTTCTTATGGAACGGTAAAAAAAGTAAGATTAAAAAATCTGTGGTTCGAAAGCAGTACTGTGAAGGTGGATTAAAAATGTTAAATGTAAAAAATTTTATTTCTTCTATGAAGGTAAGTTGGCTGAGAAGATTAATGTATGAGTCGGGTTGGCGGGAATTTACCATTAATATGTTCCCTAAGCTGGACAATATAAAAAACTTTGGTGCTGAATTTTCTAATGTTATTATGCAAGATGTCAATAACCCATTCTGGAATGATGTGATGAAACACTACAAGAAACTGTGTTCAAAGTGCTGTCCGACTACAGTACATGATTTCATGTCAGGGTGTATTCATTACAATATTAAAATTTTAAGAGATAAAAAAGTTATTTTTGTACAGGAATGGTGTAATTATGGCATTTTTTTCATTAAACACTTGATAAATGAAAATGGGCATTGGATGACCTTCCATGAATTTTTAATTAAATATCAAGGTATAAGAACAAACTTTCTCTTGTATGAAGGCATAATAAATGCTATTCGCAACTATTGCCAAAAGCTTAATATTATCACAACTAAACCAATATAAACTCTTAGACCAAAAAGTCTGGTTTTGCATTAAAAGAGGCAACAAATATGTACGAAAAACTTTAAATGAAAATAATGCCTCTCCGCTGCTATTAATAAATGGAATAATCTATTTGTAAATCTGAATTGGAAACAAATATTCCTTCATAGTTATAAAGTTTCTACTGACGTCCAGCTTAGATGGTTCCAATGTCGACTTCTACATAGATTGCTGCCAACCCAGAAATACCTGTTTCAGTGCAAAATTGTGGATTCACCATTATGTAACTTTGTGATCAGGAACAACAGACGATTACACACATGCTTTTCGACTGTAATATTGTGCAGCGGTTTTGGAGAAATCTTCAAAACCTGCTAATGGAGAAATGTCAGCACTGCGCTAATCTGTTTTTTGAGAAAGAGTTAGTTCTGTTTGGAATGAAACAAAATGTGGAAACTGACAAAGTTCTTAACTTTATTCTGCTGTTTGCTAAGTTTTATGTTTACAAATGTAAACTACAAAATAACCACCCAGACCTTCATGTTTTCCTAACAATCTTAAGCTATAGATTTAAATTGGAAAAATACTTAGCCTTTCTTAACTATGATTCAGATCAATTTGACAAAACCTGGTTTCCCTATTCCTCTATCATTTCCTAGCATGATTGTGACTTTTTTTTTTTTTTTTTTTTTTTTTTTGGACAAATCTTATGTACACATGGTCCCAACTTGAGTATCCCAACCTAGATAATGCTACATAGTTGAGAATGGTAAACGCTGGTATCTTTTAATATAACTAGCCATCCCTTCTTTTGTTGTAATTACCCATCTTAATTTTTTTTTTCTCCCTCTCTCTCAGCCTCTCACCCATGCCACCCCTTGGTATTTTCCTAGTTTTTGAGGTATTTGTATATGTGTGTGTGCAAGTTTATATATCCTGCTTACAATTCATGTAATGATGTATATGTGTGTGTGCAAGTTTATATATCCTGCTTACAATTCATGTAATGATGGTTTTTTTTTTTTTTTTTTTTTTTTTTTTGGGGGGGGGGGGGGGGGGATATGCGTGTTTGTTCTTTTATTGTGTCTGACTTCTTTTGGGTTCTTTGGTACAATTATTATGATACGTATGTCTTTTTGTGTGTGTGCGTGCATGTTTGTTTAAAAACAAAAAACCTCTTTGCTAATACTTTAATAGCACAATTATACAATTCCAACATACATGGGGTCAGTTATTTCAACTCATTCTCCCATTCATTCCTTCAAACACAAAGAACACCATGTCAAATGTCATAGGATATTTTGATTTGAACTCTTTATTGTAACTACCTTTATATCTGTACATACATGAGTTTATAATTAATTTGTTTAAGTAAGTAAAAAAAAAAAAAAAAAAAAGTTTTGAAATCTGTTACATTGTCTGATAGTGCCATTCATGCAGTGTACCAGTCTTTCAGTGATAATGATAGTCAGATAGTTCCACCCAAGCAACAAACAAACAGAAAAACCTTGGCAATTATAGCAGTTTTGTCAGATAGTATCATGCCTCGACAGGAAGGTGCAATGATCTTCAGGAATCAACGGTAATATTGTATTCACTTGATGTCACACACAGCAGTTGATCTTTCAAAGGTTGAAATATCTGGTTGCAGATGTGACGGTAAATGTCATGAGGAGACTAGCATCAATTATCACTCAGGAGCAGGTTGTATAAGACTTTCAATGCAGGGTTTGATCAGTATTCTTCCCCACATGCCTTTCAGTTAATTGTGTCAGCCCGCCCCTTCCCACTCCTCCGTTTTTACCATTTTCTTGTCAGTGTACAGCGAAGTAAAAGGGGGCTTTTAGACAGTACACAAGTCTGAATACACCATGATTTCTTCAGCCAATACAGGTTGATCAAGTGCTCATTGATTTTAGGGCGATGTGCACCGTTTTTTTTTATTGGCTGTCAAATGGCCTTTTCTCAGCTGGTAATGCATTTTACTTCCGTTTTTGCTTCATGACATCAGTTATGAATGTGTGTGTGTGCGTGTGTGGTGTGTGCATGTTTTGAATTATTTAACACTGTATTCTATAGCATTGCAACACACAGACACTTGTCAATATAGTGTAGTCAGTGTATGCTGCGTGGTCAATGTGCAATGTTCTCTAATCAGCTATACATGTTCCTCTAAATAGCAGCTGGCTTGTAGCCAAATCCTCAAGCATTTGGCTGCTGCCTTTCACAGGCTGCAACATTAGGGAGAATTTTATTGCATAATATGATGTGTGTGTTGGTGTACTGATATGTCTCGGCTGTATCTAGGTGATGTTGTTACACATATGTTGAGCCCTTGTAGTGGTGCAATTTGCATTGAGAGTTCCGTCTGTGCGACCAGTTCCGGTGAATTGCCATCCAGTTTTCGTCCTGTCCATGATTATGTCACCAGTCACTGTACCTCGTAACTACACTGCAAAGTGTTTAACATTAGTAAAAATGTGTTAACCTAAAAAAAAAAAAAAAAAAAAAAAAAAGATTCAGGGTAAAGAGACTGGAGGCAAGGCTCAATGTTAACTGGACACAAACAGGTTGGAAAAGAATGACATACAGCATCATCCTGCACAACAATGTCAGATTTGTGTTTATTGAATCTTCTTCAAAATGACAAAATGCATAACATGATAAATACACTGTACACACTAATCAATGCATTTCCATGGCTGGCTAGAAAATATTCTTTTTGATTCATCATCAACACAGCTGAATACTACCCACAGAAGTTATAAGAGCTTCAAATCAATGACATTTTTCAATCAAAAAAAAAAAAAAAAAAAAAAAAAAAAAGAAGAGCTGAAGCAAATGTGAAAAACACAGTAGAAAATATTCCGGCAGGTGCTGTTTTATTTTGGTACAGTCCTTTATTGGTCCTTTAAAGTCCTTTTTTTACTTCGTAAGGGATACCTGTGATACACAATCCCTTTCCTTTAAATGTGTACCTACGGGGGAAAAACACTCAATTTTGAAGCAGCCTTTGCAGCGAAAGCTTTAACTTCTTGCAGTTCGCTCCTGTAGGAAAAAATCATCACGTTTTTGAAGTCTTAATGTTATCCAGAGAATGTCCTGGTATTATTGTGTTGTATTGCCACACAGAGATATTTTCTGTGAAAGTATATGTCTGTCTGGCTGTTTTTTTCTGTCTATTTCTGTCTGTATGTCTGTCTGTCTATCTGCCTGTCTGTCTGTCTGTCTGTCTGTCTGTCTGTCTGTCTCTTGCTGTCGTTGTTTGTATTCAGTATACTCCCTTGATTTGGTTTCAGTACCATGAGGATTGTTTGTTCAAGAGCCTACCTGGTGGTTTTCATTCAACTCCTTTCAAAAAAATCCTTCACGCGATCTCTCTTCGTCCAACCCGATTTGTGTATGGGCTGAAGAAGCTTTAACACAATACACTATTCACATTCATTCACACCGATCCATTCACCCATCCGTCCATCGATCTATCCACCCCCCCCCCACACACACACACACACACACACGCACACACACACACGCACGCACGCACGCACGCACGCACGCACGTGCGCGCGCGCAGAGAGAGAGAGAGAGAGAGAGAGAGGAGAGAGAGAGAGAAGAGAGAGAGAGAGAGAGAGCAGAGAGACAGACAGACAGACAGACAGACAGACAGACAGAGAGAGAGATTTACAATAGGCCATGGCTGATTATAAACGGGTGTGTGAACATTATTTGAGCAATCAGTCACCAAACTTAGCAAAAATACACATAGAGAAAGGTGTTAAAATACTAACCAGCCCAAATCTCTATGACTTGCTACTACCCGTAAAGTTGCCACTCACAGGCAGAGTGGAACGTTTTGTACAGACTTGATCGAGGACATTAGTAAGCCAAGTTTGAATAAAGAGGCTTGTCAAGAACATTTAGGTTTTATAAAATTTTCAGGAAAATGTTGATTTCTTGACAACACAAAATTGATATGCTTCGCTTCTTTCTGCTTCTTTGTGTGATGGAACAATTAAAACACTTCTTTTAACACTATTTCAAGTTATACACCAGTAAGATGATAATCTAAATCCGTATCCTTTTGTAACACATTTCAAGTGTATGTTTACAGCCAATAATGGGCAAGGGTTAAAATGAGAGTATAACTAAATGCTCTAAACATGTCGGATTCAAACGCCTATCTTGCACCGAATTAGATGAAGATAAGTGATTGCTCATTCATTTTCGCTGACCTGAGTGTTCTGTATCTTGTGTAAAGAAGACCAAAGAGGTCGAAACGCGTCGTGTTTTGTCTTGTGATTCGTTTGTCTACGTGTTTTGGCGGTGCTTTATCACTAACATTCCAAATTTTTGTCAGATCTGTTATGTTCTGAATATGTTCAGTCTACTTTTCTTCCCAACTTGTCTGTCAACCGTTGGCGAAATGAACAAATAAAACCGTTAACGCTTCAAACCTCCTGAGTATACTAGACGAACTAAAACCAGCATTCAAGCAACCAAAGACGTAGTTGTGACACCCAGTTTACTTAACATTTCGAATCTAAAGTATATAACATATTACTCGCTTTACAGGAAACTGTATGTCTCAGGTAATGGGCCGATACTCTGACTCATGGATAATGTTCGTGTAAATAGACACACACAATCACTAGAAACTGTAGAAATATTCATGTGGAATGTGCCATAAACTGTTCGTAAGGAATGTAGGGATAACAACGGCACCATACCCCTTTAGTTTGGTCTCTAGATTGATGCCTCATCTATTCCAAATATTGGTGCGTAGTCTGCAAAAGGTGTTGCACCTGCTTTTGCAGTTCTGGTACTCACTTCGTCGCCGATGAAGACGTTTTAGGACAGAGTGCTGCAAAGGCAGACACATTACTCATCGCAGCAAGTCTTCCGTCTTCTTTGTATTTATGGTGAGACCAAAGTTAAAGCATGCTATGGAAGACTTGTCGATGCAGGACTGCATTTCAGTTAACGAGCCAGCATTGAAAGTGCAGTCACCAGCAAACAGAAAGTCCCTGATGATGACTGTCATAGCCTTAATTTTTGCCTGGAGCCTTATGAGATTAAACAGCTTTGCATCTGTTCTGAATCTGATATCTATACCTACGTCTCCTTCTCTGAAGCGTCAGTCAGCATTGCAGAGAGCATGATGCTAAATAGTGTGGTCGTCAAAACACAGCCCTGCTTCACGCCATTTCTAATAGGGGATAGGATTGATGTCTCCATTGTCCTGGATTCGGGCCTGCATACCATCATGGAATTACCACACCATAGAGATGAAATTTCAGTGGGCATCTGTATGTGGCCAAGATCTTCTACAGCCCTGTCTATTGACAATATGGAAGGCCATGGTCTGGTTAACAGAGGTAGAGAACAGGTCGGCATTTTGTTCCTGGCAATTTTCTTCAATCTGTACATCAGCAAATACCATGGCAATGGTTCCTCTGTCTTTTGTGAAGCCGCACTGGGTCTCTGACAAAAGCTCTCGTTCAAGGCGTGTTATATGGATGATCAGCAGAATCCTGGCAAGTATCTTGCTTGCTGTAGAACGGAGGGATATGCCTCGGTGGTTGTCACAAGCCTGCGAGTTCCCTTTGTGCTTGTGCAAATAGATTATGGAGGCTTCTTTGAATTCCTCAGAGATCGTCTACTGCTGCCACATCAGAAGAAACAAATGATGAAGCTTTTCAGTCAAAGCTGTGCCACCTTCTTTTTGTTGATTTCAGATGGTATGGAGTCTGAACTAAGTGCTTTACCAATGGAAATAAACAGATCGCTTTCTGGGTCTCAAAGAGCTATGAGACTTTTAGAAGAATGTTTAAGATAATTCAGAATATGGAACGGTACACTCAAATCACTCTAAAAAGACATAGAAGTATATGAACAAAGCTTAGATTTGGTGTGTCACGAATAACCTGTCACCAGTTTATATGTAAAATTGGGGGAGTTCTATATATTTATCCCGTTTATAATGATTCTCGGAGAAAAGCAAGCTACAGGGTCGAACTTTAATTAAGGACCACTTATACACAGTCTCACAAAACATAGAAAGAAAAACCGACAAACGACAGAAACTTTATAAATGTTTAATTTCATTATCAGTGAACAACATTTTGTCACTTTCATCGAAAAAAAATCATTCTTTCTGATTAGACAGGGGAGCCTGAATGAGACTACCCCCCAAAATGACATTCACAAAAAGAGTGTTTCTTTACAGTCTGATCAAAACCGAGTGTGCCCCTCGTGCTGCCACACAATCCACACAGCGCTGCCTCATGGTGTTGACTGTTCTTGTAATGAGTGCCTGGGGGAGGTTTGCCCACTCCTGCTGCAGGTAGTGCAGCAGCTCCTGTCGATTTGCCGGAACAGGGTGATTTTCTTGAACTCTCCTCCCAAGCTCGCCCCAGATGTTCTCAGTAGGGTTCATGTCCGGGCTGTTTGCCGGCCATGGCATCCTGGTGATGCCAGCTTGCACCACAAAAGTGTTCACGGCTTGACAACGATGTAGGGTGGCATTATCGTCCATGAACACAGCCTGAGCCCCAATCTGCTGGAGTGCTGGGACAACCAAAGGCCGTAAAATCTCCTGCAGGTAGCGTTGGCCGTTCAGGTTGCCATCCACATGGTACAGGGGAGTCTTCTGGTGACTGCTGATGCCCCCCCCCCCCCCCCATACCATGACGGAGCCACCACCAAAAGCGACGACCTCCTGGATGACGTCATCTGCCAGCTGCTCCCTGGGACGCCGCCACACCCGAATGCGTCCATCTCGTGGCTTCAACTGGAACTTGGACTCATCGGTGAAAAGCACCATCCGCCACTGAGCCCGAGTCCATGTTCGATGAGCTGTGCACCAGGCCAGGCGACGTGCCCAGTGGGCCGCAGTCAGTTTTGGTTTCCGGACTGGGCGCCTTGCTCGAAGGTTGGCAGCATTGAGGCGCCGCCGTATGGTCATCTCACACACCGCTGTGTTAGTGGCAGCTTGGAGCCGACGCCTGATGGTGTTGGAGGTGGTGGTCCTGGTCCGAAGAGCATGTCTGCGGATGAACCTGTCATCTCTTGCAGTAGTCTTCTTTGGCTGGCCTGGACGGGGTCTCTCTTTGACAGTTCCAGTGGCTTGAAAACGTTCTCTCAGCCGAATGATGACGGAGTAGGACACTTGTAGTCTTCTGGCCATTTCTCGAACGCCAACTCGATCCTGCAGCCATGCAATCGCCCGGGTCCGTTCAAAATCAGACAGCTTGCGTCGTGGAGGCATTTTTGTGTTATGAAGAATTATGCACGTTGGGCTGCTTTTAGGGGCATTCCAGTCAGTAAAATGCTCTGCAATGCATTGGTTTTTGCACGTGCATTTGGAATTTCAGTGCAAAACCGATTGAAGCAGTGTTCACTCTTGCTTAAAAAACAAGCAATGTTGACAACAATCTGCAACTTTCAACCCCCCCTCTGCATGCCGCACGTGACAATAAGACAGCTTTGCGGAACACTCTATTAACCCCTTAAACCTTTCCCAGTCGAATTCTTCGAAAAAATGCATTGCTTGTATTTTGGCCAATTTAAAAAGAAAGGGCCTTTTTCGGGGTGGTCCTTAATTAAAGTTCGACCCTGTAGTATATTAACTCATGTAGTTGTGTCAATGATTTACTCATGACATAAATAAATGAGAGTTATATTTGATGTTGATTTGAACATTTGAGACGATTACATATCAAATTGAATCAGTTTCTTATTACATTACTTTATGTATTCTAATTCCTGGTGTGTGTTTTTTTTCGGGGACGAACAAAAGTTACAAGGTTTGTTAGGATATATTGTTGATTTAGCCTCTCCCTTCATGAGGTTAACAAAAGTTTAAAAGGTTAAACTTTTCTTTTGCTTGTAGATGCAGTGAGCTGTCACAAGTTCACTGTACCTGATACACAGCATGACGGAAGGCGGAGCCCATCCTTCTTCCTATGCTGCCTTTAAACTTTCCTGAACTGAACCAGGTAACCGTTTTCTGCTGCGTGCACAGATATAATTTTCAAGCAGAAATCCAACCTTACATACTGTTCGATCCCATGACACGACAGCTCTGCAGACAAACGCTTTGACCACTTGACTGCAGATAGTGGGGTAATCTGGGTAAATATTTATATTCATACTCTCTCTCTCTCTCTCTCTCTCTCTCTCTCTCTCTCTCTCTCTCTCTCTCTCTCTCTCTCTCTCTCTCTCCTTTATCAGATGTTGGATTCGTGTTCCCCTACATCACATCTGCAGACTATACAGACCATTAAGTTGGCATGAAGAGCATTGACATTTTGAAACACTTCAAAAACCACTCACTATGCCTGTTTTTGCTTGCTCGTTTGACAGGTTTAGCACCAAGGCAAACATTTGTATTCCATTGATCATCGACAAATGTGACATAAAGAAGACAATGTCTTATACGAGTTAAAATAATAAACAAAGCTCAAACATGACAACTGAACTGAATCAATCCACCTCAGATTTTCAGTATACGGGTAGCAACTTGACGGTAAATCCAGACCTTCTCAAAAGGCGTTTTTTGATGGAACAATTCGCATCATTCCGAAAGGCCTCTTTCCTGATTGACAGATTCAGCAATCCATTTGTGTGTATCTTTGGCATTTTGGGAAATTTTATGATAATTCTGATCATGCTTCGTCTTCCCGCATCTCCATCTAACGTTTTCTTCCACTTGCTGGCCTGGTCTGACCAGCTGGTGATGATGCTAGGTCCTCTGAATATCTTGATCCACATGGAGCTTGGCGTACCATATTTTGAGAAACAAGGTTCCTGGCAGTGCAAAGTAAAATTCATGTTGGGATATCTGACGGCAGCTTCATCTCCGTGGCTGCTTGTAGCACTCACAACACTAAGAGCAGCGTCTGTGCTGTGGCCACTTCGCGTCAATGCTGTGTGGACGACAGGAAAGTCGCGAGTCACTGCTGGTATACTAATTGGTGTTCTTTTTCTGATCAACTGTCACCCTCTCTTTGGAGTCGATATAGGATCATGTGACTACAAATGCTGTTATGAGTCTGTGTCGGAAACGTACATCTGGTTTGTCAAGACAATTCTGCCTTGGACTGATATGATTCAAAGTTCTTTCCTACCTTTCTTGTTGTTGATACTCAGCAACAGTGTTCTTCTCCGGGCACTTATCAGATCTGTTGGAAAAACAACGGGTCTTTCTGTACAACAAGCCACCCAGGAATCCAGACAACAAAGAGTGTCATCATTGACTGTCACATTGATTGTTACAAATGTCTCGTTTATCCTTCTAACGTTACCGATCACCATATATTTCATCACTTCTCCATATGTTGATCGGTTTGATATAATTCTAGTTGGCCAATATACAGTCTTCTATACGGTCAGCATAGCCATGTTGCATGCAAATCATGGAATCAACTTCTATTTATATTGCCTAACGGGAAGTAAATTTAGAACTGAGTTTACAAACATAATTTCCCTGGTTTTCGTACCATTCTATGTGATAAAAAGTCAGTTTGATCACAGATCCGCTCCTTCAGTGGCGACGGCATCTTCTGGTACTAGTTTTGTAGAGAACGTACACAAGTAAACGACGGGAAGAGAGCTGTTATCTAGGGTGATTTTTAGAATGTCAGTCAACGATGATAAGACTGTCAAATCGGAACGAATGCTCAGACCTGAACTACTTCTGGTGCAAGGTAAAGGAACAATAAGTGCATGAATAAGATTCTCCGTCTCTAGTGTGCTTACAATTTTAAACAAAATGCACAAGACATTCCTGATTTCCTGCCTGAGTAAATAAATGCATAATTGAAAAACAGAAGCACCCATTAAAAGGAAATATATTATAAATCATATGAAGATACAAAATACATACCAGAGCTTGTGATATATACCCAAGTCTAGTATGTGACAATTCTTGCCACTATGATCTTATTTCCTGCCATTTTGCAGAAAGATGTATACCAAAGACAGGTTTCACACAAGTGTGGTTAGTGCTGGTCTTTGAAGTTGGATCTTGCTGGAAACTCGAATAGCAATCTTCCCTACCCGCTCCCAAATCCCGAGGAAATACAGTTTGTTCAAACAAGGTAATGAATTTCTTTCTTTAAACTCACAAAATGTTAAAGTTTACTCTACATTTCGTCGTAACCATGATGATTGTAGAATTGCACCAGAGGACAAGAACCCACGGTTCAGAAGAAGAGGTGACTCAGTCAGTTTTGCACCTTAAGATTCTTAAAAACTCGACACAGCTTTGCATCAAATCATTGTCAGTCTTTTAAAACGAAAAGATTACTGCGATATACCGATCACAAACTTAATTATTTTTCCATAGATGGTTTAATATGGGATTTGGTTGCTCTTCCAATGTGGACAAAATCGGCTTATATTGTGGTGGAGACAACACCTTATCCATTTATCTATACATATTTTTACGAAATCAACCTGATGGTTTGTTTGACGCCACTATGAATTCCTGCTTCAAGTCAGAAAGATATGTACTACAATACTTGCAGCTTCTTCACCTTTTTTTTTCCAGAGGTACTACAGCCATTTTCAATTGGGCTGAGATCACGCGATTGTGCTGGTGAGGGTAAAATAGGAACGGACTGATGTCGCTTTCACTGTTCTGTATCACGGGACTCGTCAATGGAGGCGTTGTGTTTTTGAAGGATGTCTTGCCAATTTGGAAATAATCACTTTATACATGGATGGACATGGGTTTGTATGAAGTGAATGCATTCTTAGAATTCACACTTCCTTCCACGCCGACAACAGTACGGACACCGAAGCATGAATGACAGCTCCTGTAACATGAGTTTCAGACTACGTGCTGGTGGATCATACACAATTGCGCTACACTGTGTTCGTCACTTTTTAGAGGACTTTAGCCACACTGTTATTCATACCCACCTGGTATTTTCTACATTCTCAGTCAGCTGTAGTATTGTTTCAAGCCAGTGTGCAGTACGTCTTTGCTTGTCTTCCCTATCACGTTTCTTTACCCATTGGATTGAGTCGCCTTTCCACAGCCCTCCAAAAAGCTTAAACGTGTTTCAGTGTTGAACTCAACAGTAGGGTCTCTTAAAGTCTAGTCTGTCTGCAATCTGCAACAGGTAGCCAAAAGTGGAGTCATACAGCACTGTAGTGTGTGTGTGTGTGTGTGTGTGTGTGTGTGTGTGTGTGTGTGTGTGTGTGTGTGTGTGTGTGTGTGTGTGTGGAATTCCAGGACAACAGCAGGAGGTTTAACATCATATTCCCGCATATTAGTCGGACGAAATCGTCACGAACTTTCAAAATGGTACTATCAGATATATGATGTGCTATTGAAATATTCTTGTCAAGCTAGCTTCTTTTTAAAATTCCTGAGTAAATTACATTACCCACTTTTTGATCATCACAAAAGTTCCTTACCTTGCTTTCACGTGGCCACAAACTCCCTGACAGTTAGATCTAGGCACTGCTGTTTTTATCAATAGATCGAATATGTTGAGTTCCCGATCCCAGTGCTTGTAAGGTCAGAAGCAGCATGAAACTGGCGACACGTACGAAGGGTTTTCGAGTTTATTGCACGCCACCATGATGGAAGTTGATCATGATTTGGCATGAGTCTGTGACAAGGAACATGGACCTTGTCGTCAATGATGTGGTCTGCTTTGGACAGAGTTGCAGGTTTCCTTTTTTTTCACGCCTTTATTATTAAGTCATTGGATGAACAGATGTACAAGCATAAACAACAACAACAATGATAATAATAATAATGATAATAATTTGCGGTGTGTGTGTGTGTGTGTGTGTGTGTGTGTGTGTGTGTGTGTGTGTGTGTGACACACACCTCCATGAAGTGTAAGCATTGTCCAAAGAACCCCCGCATTCGCTTTGACCTATATAAGTTGAAGAACCCCGAAATTGCAGAGGTGTTCCAGGCTCAAGTTGGACGGGAAGTTTGCTGTTTGGGTTACAAACGAGGTCTTAGATCTCTGTGACAAGAGGCGGGAACTGAGAGGAAAGAAACACTCCAGCGACGAAGCCAGGATGCAGTACCAACAAGTGAACAGAGAAGTCAGGAAGAAGATGAAGACAGCTGAGATAAATTGGATAGAGGAGCAGTGCGAAGCAATCGAGAAAAGCATGGAAGCAGGGGACAGCAAAGAAGCCTACAACACTCTCAAGACCCTCAATAAGATTAATCAGACAAGGTCAGCGGTCATCGAAGATAAGGATGGCAAGCTACTGATAGAGAATGGAGAAGTCCTGAAGAGGTGGACAGAATACTGTGAGGGTCTCTACGATTTTCAGCTCAACCCAGACATCCATTTTGGAGGACAACCAACGACCCGCAGACAGCAAGAACAGTCTCCAAGTACTGAAGGAAGAGGTTGAGG
>CM031618.1:36900694-36903194 GCA_018398815.1 Conus ventricosus
TTTCAAAATAAATTTCAGTATTTTTATTCTTTCAACTATAGAGAAAGGCAGATTGTTTTCATTTATTATCCAGCGCATTCTTATAGCTTTGGTTTTATTCATATCTAACTTAAGACCAGAGAACTTTTCGAATGCTTTCAGAATATTCAAAGATTCAACCATGTCATTTTTGTTATCTAAGAATAAGGTGGTATCATCAGCGAGTTGTTTTATCTTTATATACTGCTCATTTGCATGGTGCCTTGTTGGCACTTGGATACCTGTTACTTCACTTTTTCTAATCTTTGTAACCAAGAGCTCCACAGCTAAAACAAACGCTAAAGGGGAACAGGGACAGCCTTGCCTTATTCCACAAGTTACATCAAATGGCTCATGGTTGATGCACCTTTGGTTACCATTTGTTAAAACGTGTACCCATCTTTGGAAATCGGTCCCAAATCCCAATACTTTGAATACATGTAGAAGATTTTTTTTTTGATGTGGAGTCAAAGGCTTTTTCATAATCTATAGCTAATAAGTACCCTGCCTTTCTGGTCTTATTTAAATAATTGATGACATCATCGTTGGTTCTTAGCACTGTTGCTATATATCTCCCCTTTATGTATCCAACTTGAGCTTCGTTAATTAAGTTATGGATGATTTTCCCTAGTCTTTCTGGAAGTACTTTTGCCAAAATTTTAGAATCAGAATTTGTGAGAGTTATAGGTCTCCATTATTTAAGTTTATTCTATCTAGGTCTTTACCTGTGTGAAAAAAAGTTGTAATGCTTTGCCGTTGTGTAAATGAGAGGCTTCCCCTGTTAAAGGATTCAATAAAGGAGTTAGTGACAACATTGCCTAATTGTGACCAAAAAAAACTTGTAAAACCCGGTTGTTAAGCCATCACTTCCTGGAGCAGAGCCATTTTAATCTTCCTGAGAGCAGATATCGTCTCTTCTAGTGTTACTATGCCTTCACATATTACTGTATAATTTTCTTCTAACTGTCTTATTTCTGCATTTTCAATAAAAATGTCGGCAGTTTCTTCTGCATTCGATGCTTCAGTATTCTGGGCATATAACTGTTTACAGAATGCAATTTGTTCTTGCATATTTCTCTTTGGTCAGTAATAATGTTACCTGTCTCTTTACACAGTCTTGTAATAATCCTATTTCTGCTTCGTGCCTTTTCTAAACGACAAAAAATATTTTGTGTTCTTTTCTCCTTCTTCTGTCCATGTAAGTCTCCATCTTACTTGAGCGCCGCTAGCTTTGTAAGTCTGCAAAATCTCTAGGTTCTGTTTTACTGTCATAAAGCGTTCATTAATATTTTTGTTTTGGGGATCATTGGCGAGCTCTTTTCTAGATTTTGTAACTTTGACTGCAACATTAGAGATTCGTTTATTTTCTCACATGCCAGATTTCCCCCAAAATCTATACAAAACTTTCTTCTTTCAACCTTACACGTTTCCCATTTTTCTAAATAATTCAGACCTTCATGTGGAAAAGAAATGTATCTAACATATCATTCATTTGTTGTACAAACACGACATTTTTAAGATAACTATTATTGAATCTCCAATACCCTGGTCCCCGGATGAAATCATTTTCGTTCAGTTCAAGGACAACGGTCTTATGGTCGGAATTCGGAACATAAAAATGTTCACAGAAAGTACAGAAACGTAAATGTTATCAGAAACAAAACAATAATACAAACTGCGCGCAATAAATGGGTTAAGATAAATCCATGAGGCATCTTTTTCTTTGGGACGATAAAATCTCCAGGCATCTGTTGAATCTAATGTATTAATAACATGCTGAAAACTGACAGTTTCGATCCGTCGTGGGGTTGACCCGCCACAATGTCGAGGTCACTGTTCAGAGTGCAGTTAAAACCACCAAGAATAACTAAATGTTCGTACTCCATAGAATTGAAAATTTCAAAAAAATTTCGATAATATATGATTTTTTTCATTTGTGTTGTTGGGTGTATAAATATTGGCAACCATTATATTATAGTATTCATTTACCATTGAAATGACTAAGATTCTGTCTTGTGCTAGCTCTAACTTAACACTTCCCTTAAAGTGTTTTGAAATCAAAATAACTTCTCCCCTGCTTTTGTTCGTTCCTTATTGGCAAAAATATTTCCACCCCATTGCTTTTCCCATTCCTTTATATCTCCGTCTGTTATGTAACATGCTTTTAAGCAAATAACATCAACACGTTTTCCTTTGAAATATGCAAACAATGATTTACTTTTACTTTTTTTTTTAAACCCTAACTTTTAGTGAAACAATATCAATTTCATCCATGGAAAGAAAAATTCAGTTTATTTAATCAATCTATTGGCAAATTCAATCAGATAAACACTGTTCAAACTCATAGTTTATTTTGATCTTTCTTTGTTCATCCATTTCCTCCATCTTCCCATGAGACGTAACTCATTAGTTTAAAACGACCTGAAAATTTCATCTTCTGATTTTCAATTGACTAATTACATGAAAGCAATGACAACAGAAG
>CM031618.1:36918194-36923194 GCA_018398815.1 Conus ventricosus
CACACACACACACACACACACACACACACACACACACACACACACAGTCAGTGCTCCCACGTGTGTCCTCTTTCCCACCCACAGCAGCTCTTGGCTAGCACTGAGGCTTCATACCAGGCAGGCTCGTCACCAACACAGACCACAACGGTGGACCTGACCCCAGCCATGCCACGGCCAGCTGTGACCCGCTATAGCAGAGCTGAGATGTCAAACCCAAAATACGTTGACTTGTAGCTGCTTGTTGCGATCCCCCAAGCCACAACCCTTAGTGGCGAGACTTACTATTTAAACGAATGGATCACTTTGATCTGAGTTTAAGACTGCTTTAGGAATCTCAGTCATGCTAAAAAACAGTTTAAGACAGGAATTGGAAAATAGTTAAGTTCGTGATTGGCGTTGCTCACTTTAGATCACTGGAGATATTTCAATCATGATCTGTGAAATTATTAATTTGTTAGTGAAAAGAAAAATGGATTATTCACCATATCCTTATGTAATATGATTATTTGAATTGTGATGTAACTATCACATAATACCAGTTCAAACTGAACGGCAGTTTTATCTATGAGAAAAAAACGAATTTGTTGTCATTGTGAAATGGGTGCAATTTCAGACAGGTTTCATTGAATAAAGAAACAACAAAAGTTCTTCTAGACAATGTTGATTGAAAATCTAAGCCCACTTGACTTACTTATGACTTACGCCTCTTGCTTCCTTGAGGAACATAGGGCTGCGACGACACTCCTCCAATGCACGCGATTCTGGCAGGTCCTCCTTCGCTCGGCCCACGTCATTCCGGCGGCCTTCACCTCAGCGTCGACACTCCTGCGCCAAGTCTGTTTTGGTCGACCCACTTTCCGCTTGCCTTGTGGATTCCAATCCAGAGCCTGCCTGGTTACGTTGGATACAGGTTTCCGTAGCGTGTGGCCGATCCATCCCCATTTCCGTTTCTTTATCTCAGATTCAATTGGGACTTGTCTTATCCTGTCCCACAGTTGTTCGTTGGAGATGACCTCCGGCCACCTGATGTTGAGGCTGTTTCTGAGACATCTATTGATGAATGTCTGTAGCTTGTTGGTGTTGGTTTTGGTTACCCACCATGTTTCTGAACCATATAGAAGAACAGACTTCACGTTGCAGAGTGAGAGGGCTGTTGATCTCTAGATCTGGCGCAGGGTGCTGAAGGCGTGTTTTGCTTTGTTGATTCGGCATTTGATGTCTTCGTCTGTCCCTCCATCTTTACTGACTACACTGCCCAGGTAAACAAACTTGTCAACTACCTTGATGTCTTCTTGGTGAAGTCGGACTGGATCTTGCTGTTTGTTGTTCACCCTCATGACCTCTGTCTTCCCGATGTTAATTTGGAGCCCAGTCTTCTCAGCTTCTTCTGCAACACGACATAGCTTCTCTTGTGCATCTTGCTGCTTGTGGGAGAAGAGGCTGATGTCATCCGCGAAGTCCATGTCCTCCAGCTGCTTCGTGAAGATCCACTGGATACCTGTCCTCTGGCCTGCTGTAGACTGTCTCATGACCTAGTCAATCACTTTCAGGAAGATTGTCGGCGAAAGTAGACAACCCTGACGGACGCCGGTTTGTACAGAGAAGGGTTCTGTCAGCCTCCCATCGTGGATGACTTGGCAGGTGGCATCTTCGTATAGTTGTTGGATGATGGTGACGAACTTTGGTGGAAAGCCGTAGTGGTACATCAGTTTCCAGATGACGTCTCTGTCGACACTGTCCAAGGCCTTCTGAAAGTCGACGAAAACTGTGTACAGGGGTTTGCCACTCTAGGGACTGCTCGATGATGATCCGCAGTGTCGCAATATGGTCTATACATGATCTTTCATGGTGGAAGCCTGCCTGTTCTTCCCGGAGTGTCTGGTCAAGGGGGGTCTTCAATCTCTCTAGGATGATTCTTGTCAATACTTTCCCCGGGAGAGACACCAGCATGATTCCTCTCCAGTTGTTGCAGGATGACAGGTCCCCTTTCTTCGGCAGCTTTACAAGGTGGCCTTTCTTCCAGTCTTCTGGCACTCTCTCCTGTTCCCAGATCTTGTGTAGGAGTGGGTGTAGCATCTCAGTCGAAGTCTGGATGTCTGCCTTTAGTGCTTCGTGTGGTATGCCGTCAGGACCCGCTGCCTTGCCTGACTTGAGGAACTTCCTGGCTTTGGTGATCTCTGTCTTGGTATTGATATCAAGGAGCTTGGTTGGTGGTGGGATGTCAGGTGGGGCTGGTGGTGCGGTTTTGTTGAGTATTTCTTTGAAGTGCTCAGCCCATCTTGCTCTCTGGTTTTCATTGCCTGAGATGGCATTTCCGTTCTTGTCCTTGAGGGGCGACTGGGATTTCTGGTCTTACCAGAGAGTGTTCTGGTGATCTCGTATAGTCTCTTCATGTTTTTTTTGGCCCGCTGCATTTTTTGCTTCTTCAGTCAGTTCCTCCATGAAGTTTCTCTTGTCTTTTCTTGCACTTCTTTTCACTTGTCGATTTATCTCCCAGTAGTGTGCTTGTAGTTCTTGCTTCTCTTCTTGATAGTGTGTCTGGTTGATCTTGTCTTTCAGATGATTTCTGTTTGCGATCAGTGTCCATGTCTCCGTTGTTAACCATTCTTAATGTTTCCTTGTCTTCTTCCCTAGGACTGTTTTGCCTGTTGTCTTCCAGACCTCTCGCAGACTGTGCCATTGCTCTTCGACTGTTTCCTCTGGCAGTAGGGAAAGCGCACTGAACTTGTTCCTAAGCTCTACCTTGAATTCTTCTGCTTTTTCTTTCTCTTTTAGGCGGTGTACTTTAAACGTGTACGATGGTCTTCCTGCCCGGTCAGTGTAGGCTTTCAGTTTGGTCTTGAGTACTGCCACAACCAGATGGTGACCTGATGCTGCGTCCGCTCCGCGCCTAGCCATGACGTCATGCAGGCTCCGCCTCCACTTTGTGCCGATGGTAATGTGGTCAGTCTGGTTCTCGGTCTTGCCGTCTGCGGAAATCTATGTGGTCTTGTGAATGGTCTTATGGGGAAATAGAGTGCCTCCAATCACCAGGTCGTTGAAGGTACAGAACTCTGTGAAGAGGTCGCCATTTTCATTCTGCTCTCCCACACCGTGTCTACCCATGATGAGTTCTTTGTCTGTGTTGTCTGATCCCACTTTTGCATTCAGGTCTCCCATGAGGATCTTCAAGTCTCTCCTTGGTGTTTTGTCCAGGGTTGCTTGGATTTGCTCATAGAATTCTTCTTTGACCTCTGTATCTGCCGTGTTTGTAGGAGCGTAGCACTGTAGGATTGTGACTTTCCTGCCCTTTGAGTTAAATCTTGCAGTGAGGATCCTTGGTGACACTGATTCCCAGGACAGCAGTGCTCGCGTTGCCTCGGGTGTCAACATCAGCGCTACTCAATGTGTGCATGTGTGGCTGGCCTTCTTCCTGCCCAGAGTAGATGATGGTGTCTCGCTCGTAAGTCTTGTCTGTCCTGTTCCTGTCCATCTTGTCTCGCACAGGCCAAGTATCTTCAGATTATATCTATTCACCTCTCTACTCACTTGAGCACTTTTTCCGGTCTCATACAGGGTTCGGATTTCCAGGTCCCTATCCTGGTCTTGGCTTTGGTCGTCAGAAGAGTAGTCGGCGCACTGGCTTCCCGAAGGCTTTCACCAGCTCGCGTCGACTGGGTCGACTTTATCACCGAGTGCTATTGAAATTCAAAACAGCTACAGTAGTGATCTAAATTAGTATAATAAGAAAGATGAAGATGAAGATGATTATTTTTCTCTCTCAGTTCACTCTGATACAAATCAAATTCCTCAGATTGATTATTTTGTTCCAAGAATTGTACAAATGAATCAATGAGAAAACAGAAAAATGTACACCGTGTGTGTGTGTGTGTGTGTGTGTGTGTGTGTGTGTGTGTGTGTGTGTGTGTGTGTGTGTGTGTGTGTGTGTGTGTGTGTGTGTGTGTGTGTGTGTGTGAGTGGCTGTCGAGTGAATGGTGGATGTAATAATAGAACTGGCATGTCTTATTTAGACTGGATTGTAAATGGATTATTGTCGAAATTAAAGGACTGCAGATTTATCGAATATGTTTTGTCAGTCGATTTCACAAGTCTCGTCGAAACTTTTTGAAAAATTTCATTCTAGACTTAGTTTTAAAACAAAGTGACTGAGAGTAATATGGGTTTGCTGAAAGATGTCATGCAGATCTGTACTTTTATACCCAAGAAAATCCACGTTTGCGTTCCTTCTTTGCTACAGATAATGACATTAGTATGCTGAAAAATACTATTGCTGATAAAATTTCGGAATTTCATGATGTTTTTTTTCTATTACTAAATGGGCACTTAAACGGTAGAGGAGCAAATTTGGATCCAGAGCGTTCTTGTAATGGGTATGCTTGTTATTTTAAGTCAATAGTTCTTCATGTTATGGCAACAGGTTTTCTGAAGGCAATGACAAGCATGGAAAAGTTTTTTTGAATATGTGTACCGCGTTAGAATTATGTATCATAAATGGTGTGTGTAATGGCCAAGGTCATATCACACACATCACCGATACAGGGATTAGTGTCAATGGTTGTGTTTTTATATTCCATTGACTTGTATCTATACATACACTCATGTACGCATTTGTATGTAGCAGACCATATTGAGTCTGACCATTTCCTTTGGAACTGTACTTTGGCCGTTCACAAACTGTTGGTCCTGTTGTGAAGAAGTACAAGGAGGCTCAATATATTGCGAAACAAAAATGGGATGGTGATGATGCAAACATTTTTCATCAATCCTATGAATGATGATGATACCCTGCAAGTACTGAAAACAGCGATGTGTTCCATAGATGAAGAAACTAATATAGCTTTATTTATATTTAATAATTGTGTTATAACGATGCAAAAATGAAGACACTCAGGTGCGAGGAAGGGATTATGGTTTCGTCGAGAATGTAAAGTGCCAAAGTCAAATAGGATGACACTCTAAGAGCGTTTTGCACAACCATGATTGTGAAGACCACATAAATA
>CM031618.1:36928194-36950694 GCA_018398815.1 Conus ventricosus
TTCTGCAAGCTTCCAGTTTTTCATCGCTTTTTTGTCAAACTTTGTAAGGATAACATAATGAATTATGGGCGCTTGCTTTCAAAAGGGGTGTTTTCAAACACGACTGCTGAAAGCATTTTCACCTGGTTTTAAAAGACTTATATTTTCACAGAAAAAAAAAACAGAAGAGTGGATAGTTTGCTGTTTGTGTTACTTAAGTTTTCAAGAGATAAGGATGTGACCATTTAAATTAAATGTCAAAAGGGGACAGTCACGCACAACTACGTGAATTCGAATAGTTCATAAGCTGCGCAAGATAAAACTCATCTTGTGGTCCGTATCATAATCAGGTTGAGTGGATTGTGCCATCAAGTGCAGACTGTGTAATCGGTTTACTTTGTCAATAGAATTCCTGATGTCAGCAGTGTCATGCAGACAAGTTTGTGAAGAGTGTAAGATATGTGTGCATAAGTTTCCATGTACTTGTTTTGAATATGTAACTAGAGAGTTGTCATGTAAACATCTACATGCAGTGCAAATCGTTCTTAAACAAACATCTTGTCAGGAATCTCGGAGTGAAACACAAACTGAAGAAAAGAGGTCTGATGGAAATGACTAGAAGCTGACAGCATGAAGAATGTGAAATAGATAGCAAGGAGTATTTAGAGTGTCAGGGTTTTCACCGGTTAAGGGTGAACAATGACGTAGAGGGGGACGAGGGAGAACCCGCAAGTACCTGCCCTCAAGCGCACAAATCAAACACAGGCAAAAGATAGACGAACCACAACTTTTATTCACTTTTAAAACAGATATTGTTTGAGAGATGAAGGGCGGGGCCCAAAACAAAACTAGATAGAACAGTGATGATACTAAATCTCCCACCCTAACCCAATACAGCCCCAGGGGACCTGAACACCCAACCCTACCCCACATACTGAAGCCCGCAGGGAAAGGGAAATGTGTACAATGATAAACACATGAGAAAAAAAAACAGTCCTTTAAAAAAAACTATTTGGAAAAACACTAATGCCCCGTCGAAGAGAAAAAAAACAAAAACAACAACATCAAAACCTCAAAAAAAAACAACATTTTCCCAGCGTTCACTTCTTTGATACGCCTGTCTGTTTCTTGTCTCGATTCGTCTTTTGGGGGCTACTTGAGTCTACACCTCTCACCCACAAACTCGACTCAGGGCGCCCCCCCTCACTGCAGTCGCCTCATGATGTCGGGACAGGGAAGAAGTGCCAACTCACAATGGGAAACCTCCGGGTCCAGGGCAGCAGGCTGTGTTGTCTCGGCCAACAGGAGCAGGTCAGGGCGTGGACGACCAGGGGTGAGGTGGCAGTTGAAGACCCGGGAAAAAAACGGCGGAAGGAAAAGGAAAGGGAAAAGTGTGCACTTAACAGTGAACTCAGAGTGAGAAAACCTATACGGGCTGGTCGGCGGGAAACAAGAAAAGGGGGGGGGGGGGGGGGGGGGGTGCGAGTGAAGGAAAATGTGGGGAAAGGAGGTAACCATGACACAAGGAGCCCCTTCACCTAACTCTATATTATTCATTGGTCATCAGGCACAATAAGCCACATACAAAACCTTCTACTTATAGTGGAAACTTTGAACTGGAAAAAGATTAATGGGAATCACCTTATGAATGGCAGTATTTAAAAGAAAAACGGGTGGTTACATTTAAACATACAGACGGTAATACGGAGTTAAACCCAAAAAGAAAAACCATGGCCTAAACTATTTTCAATCAATCAATCAATTATTTTTTGATTTAGGCCGCCGACAAGTAGTCTATAAGACTGTCTCTGAAACACATCAATCAAACATCTTTGAAAGAGGATGTTTATGAAATAAAGCCGAAAATGACTCACCATTCACTCTCCAATACAACCCAAAACAAACAGACAAGACAAGGGCGCCTGGTCACCATAAGGGAAAGGGGGAAGAGGGGGAACACAAGAGACGCCCGCAAAACAACTCCCTCCCAACCAACTTCCCCGCTCGCCCATTGGGGCGCCAAAAGGTAATGCCATAATAAAAATTTACGCTGGAATGTTTAAAACAAAAATAAAGAATCCTTGTGAATTTTGAAAATAAATGAATAAAAATAAAATAACGATTTCAGCGCAAAAATGTGGTAGCAAGTCGACACCGAAAATGGGGAGGAGGAAAAAGGGGAACGAATGGAAACAGTTCCTGATATGTATGAATTAAAACTCGCAATAAGTAGGTTTCCCACTAAAGAGCTGTGACCGTTGGAAAACGAACCCCAGAGTCAAATCGAAAAAATGCCGAAATCTGACCAAAGAAAAAAATCTTCAACGGGGCCCAAAACGTACCACCAAATATTAATTTAAGAACTCAACATCACCACAACCACTCGTGCAAGAGGACGAACCCGCCAGGTTACGTGGGGGAGAGAAACAGCCATGCAGACCGCCCTCCAGGAAGTTGTCACCCCAGTCTGACCCTCTGTCCTTAGCCCTCTCCAGTCTTCCTTTACAGGTTCCTCCTCCGTCTTCTTAAGTGTTTTTTTTTTTATGTCTTCTTCTCAGGGTCTTCCTTCTTCCTTCGCTTCCCCAGATGAAAGATGATGTGGGGGGTAAAAAAAAAGGATGGTGATGAATAGCTCCGCAAGATGACGAGTCTGCCCCAGTGGGCTGATGCCCACTCCAGTTGATATTTTAGAATACAGGGACGGGGCCCCTCTCAACAAGATGATCAATGAATAAAAAAAACGAGATGACTCGTCACCCCCAAAATCAGAGTGTCAGAACTCACCCAAGCCCAACTTTTGTCCACCTTCCAATAGTGACGTAGGCGAGCGAGAAAACTGAGTGAACGCAAATGAATGGGACGCACGTGCAAAGACAGTGCACGCGAGGGGCTGGGGTGAAATAGAAAGCGACTGCTAAAAAATTCAGTCGAGCAGTGTTTGCCCAAGATTGGCCCCTTTTTAAAAAAATGGCATTTAGGATGAAAATAATAGGGACAGAAATCTCCTCGCAAAGGGGGTGGAAACGAAGGGTCACGCTTGACGCGTGAACACCCCTCCCCAAAAGCGTCGTTTTACTGAAAAACGACCCACCCAGCCTGAGTGTTAAGATGGAGCTTGCCCACAGTCCCGCGTGAATCGCAGTCATGGAAGGGTGGTTAAAGTTTCGTGCCTGATCACGATACATGGTCGTCCCAGGGTAGGGTTATAGTCCCCAGGTTCACTTTGCACAGAAGTCCTACCGGGGTAGGGTCACAGTGCTTGGCTCATTTTTTTTTTTTTTGGTCTGGGGAAAACATCAACGGGACATGCGACTAAGGTGTCTCCCTCCACTTGCTTGGACATGATGTGTTGAAACGTGAAAGCATAGCTCTGTAGCTCAATAGCCAGCCCATCAGTCGCCTCGCCAGGACGAATCCGATCGATGTATTGCGGGGATGATGGTCGCACGCAGAGGAACTTCCGCCCTTAGAGTAGGGTAAAAACGACGTATTCCCCACCACCGCCAAGCATTCTTGTCGATGGTGTTGGAAAACGGCTCTCTGCTGCAGAAAACTTTCTGCTTACATAGGCCACAGGTGAACCCCTTCCCTGATCCTGAAGAAGCGCTCACCAATCCAGTAGCTGAAGCTTTCCGTGCGTTAGCAAAAAGGGGTATTGCGGGATAGGTAGCAGAAGGATGGGACCTGTGGTAAGAGCCTTCCTCAGTGCCTCAAGGCTTGCTGGCAGGCGTAATCCCACTGGAGTTTCTCGGGTAGCTTGCCTTTAGTGCGGTCGGTAAGTGGAAGCGCACGTCTGCAAAGTTTGGGACAAACTTCCTGTAATATCCTGCAAGCCCTAGGAAAGATCGTAGCTCCGCTTGGTCGTTGGTGGCTTGGCAGCGGACACCTTACCCACTTTACCTCCTCAGGCTTGATAAATCCTTGCTCCAGCCGGTCCCCCGGGAAATGAAATGGAGCTTCTTCCCAGCTGACATTTGGGGTAGGTCGGGCGGCTAGCTGCACCTCTTGGGCGGGTAAACAAGCCCGCAAAACAATAACGTGTCTCTCCCAGGTGGTAGTGGTAACAAGAAGATCATCCATTGAAATTATGGGCTTCAGACAAATAAAGAGGCCCCATACCCCCCTCATGACGCGGTTTGAAAATAGCCCTGCAGTCTTCACCCCAAAAGGCATCAACACCCATTGGTTTTGCCCCTTGGAGTGGTAAACGCGTCTTGGTTTGTCCTGGGGACATAGGTACTGCCAGTATCCTTGGCGAGATCCAGCTTGGAGAAGAAAACGCCCCTCCACCTAGCTCGCAAAAATCTGTTCCACATCGGCTGGGCTCTGCATCAAATTGTAATATCTTGTTGAGCGGCGGAGTCACGCAGAATGCAGCTTGCCTCCTTCTTCTTGACAAGGAGGATGGGAGCGAATAAGGTGACTTGGCTCTCTCGATGCTCCCTAGCCAGCATAGACTCCACCCCCTTCTTAATGTGATCAGCCTGGGAATGGGGTAGGGTACTGTTTAACTCTGGATGGCTCATCCTTCGAAAGAACAAGCGACATGTTCCCACGCGGCAACGCAAAGGAAGGTCTGTGAGGATGTCAGCAAATTCCGGCACATTTCCCGAGCCTCATCCTGCTGCGCAAACCCTGAGGGTCTCTGAAATCTCGACGTGCTCCCCTGTTTTCCTCGGCTTGTAGGGGAACGGAGGGAATATCAAAAAAATTCTGAATCTGCTCCGACTTTTCCACCCCCCTGGAGCATGTCCCGAAAACATGTTTTCCGGTATAACGTTTAGGAGATTGGGTGGGTTAGATCTTTTCCTTTCCTCTGTGTGATCTGTAGTCCGTCTCCCACACGCTTCGACGATCTTGAAGGGGCCTGCCACTCCGTGAGCTTATTCTCTTTGGGGAGCAAGAGTAGTACCCGTCGCCGGCTCGAACCAACGCTCCCTGCAGCGTCGGTTGTGAGTTCCGGTTACTTTCCTGGCATTCGTAGGTGTGTGAGCAGCTCACATGTTTCAAAACCCTATTTTGAGGTCGATAATAGCTGGATCCCCTTTGACACAGGGTCAGTCTCCTTCTGTTTTTCCAAAGTGTTTTAGAATAGCATAGGTCCCTTGACGGTTCTTCATGAGGGGGCTCAAACGGGGAGAACCCCCATACTCTTTGTGGACCTCTCTGTATGCGAACAAGACGGCAGGGTGAACGTCCCACTCCTTTGGCTGCTCGCGGCACGGCGTCGTAACTCTGTTGAGCTGGCGTTGAACTCTCCACGGTCCTTAGCTTGCGCGTGTCGGGGGGGGTGGTTCTGACCTGAATGGAAGCAGCTGGTGACCGGTTCATGGTGTCAGACATGAACTGTGTGGGCCGGTCCGACAGCACCTTGTCCGGAATCCCTGTCTGGTCCACATCTGCCACAGGACCGCCCTGTTGCGCATCGATGTGCGCAGAGGGATGGCGTCGGGGTAGCGGTGGCCGTAGTCAACCTGGACCCGAAAGTACGGGACCACGAACGAGGAGGTGAGTGGGACTCAGTCGACCCCACCTTAGAAGGGTTCACCACAGGGGACAGTGCCAGAGGCACTTGGTTTTTCCTTGGGTTTCATCCCCTTTGGGACACGTCACATGCCGGCAGTATGCTTGATATCGCGATCATGCCAGGCCGTAGAACTCCCGTTGAATCCGTTCTTGGTCCTCTTACGCCCCTGTGCCCCGCCATGGGCGAGTCATGGCAACTCGCAAGTCGTGGGAGTAAGTCCTTGGGTCGACTAACTGCGTACCTGATACTCTGGTTGGAGTACTGGCGGTGTAGAGCATCCATCCATGCTCCACCATAATAGGGTGCGTCCCGGGGCGGCCGTCTTAGAAGGCCCCACCCAAGCTCTCGAAGTGCCTTGGATGATGGTCCCTTACAGCAACCTTGCGTTTCGGGATGTCTGGGTTGCCCAAAGGGGTCCACAGGGGGTTGGTGATGGGCCGAAGCTCTTCATCACCCTTTCCTGGCCATATTCGGGTGACAGCAGCCCAAATACCCCTCGGGTAAATTGTGGACATGCGACGTTTCCTCTCCCCAGCGAATGTCACAGTTCCCTGGAGCAAGGAGTATGGGGGGATCCTAAGGGCTCGGCCAGACCTTTTCCCCAAAGTAGGGGTGCTCATGGGGATGAGTACTGGGCCTTTTGAGGCAATCCGCCCCTTTGCGGCCACTCACAAACAGGGCCCCGCTGTTTCACCCCGGGCGGAACGCGGCTGATCCACAAAACACAGCGTGGCTCTGAGTGGGATGTGTCGACAATTGGGCCCCACCCCGGGGAGGAACACAGGGCGTGACCGTTGCGCGGTGTGACCAAAGAAGCCGGGCATTCCCTGGTCCGTCGCCCTGAGGCACGGTAGGCGGACCCGTGTTGGGACACTCTCGCCGATAATGCCGGTTGCCCACAGTTGAAACCGGGAGCAAAAGTGGCGGCGGTCGAGGGGGCACCTGACCCTGAGGGAGGCCAGGAGCAGCAGGCTGTGGGGGTGTGGCCATCCGGTCTTCCACAAACGGGTGTGCAGGATTCTGTCCGTCCTCCCAAGGGCCCCCCTGGCCTCGGCGAAAGGGTTCAGCAATTCATGGCACTGGCAAAGGGCTTGGGGTCAAGTCGGTGAGACGAAATTCCTCGGAGTTACCACATTTTAAGGGTGTTCCACAACACCCAAACCTCAAGAGGGTGTCGGCAACTCACCCATGCTAAGGGACCTCCGCAGCCCCTCACCCATTTTTGGAAGAAATTCTCCTCCGCAAGTTTCTTCATGTCCGGAGTGACGCGGTTTGATTCCGCTGTGAGATGAAATCGTTTGCGGAGAGCGCCTAATTTCTTATAAGGGTTCTCCCAAGATTTAATATGGCTTTTCGCTACCCGCAGTCCACTGGAGAGGTACAAAAACTTGTGCTGATCGACAAATGATAGCTGTTTGCCACAGAGTCGAAGTGCTCTAGAAGTCATGTCCTCTCCGGACGCAGCTCTGGCAACGCAGAGAGGAGGGCAGACGGATGGCTCCCCCCTCACTCGGTTCATTGGGACTGGAGGCAGCTGAGCCTGGTAGGGGCGTTTATTTCCTCTTCCGTCTCTGTTCTCTCTTTCCTCTTCCCTTTTATATCTTGTTCTCCCTTTCTCTCCCCCCTAGTCCAGTTCTTTTCTTCCTTTTTTCCTTACGCTGTTGTTCTTTCCCTTTTCCCCTTCTTCCTTACGCTTTGTTCTTTCCTTTCCTTTCTTCTTACACTTTTGTCTTTCCTTTCCCTTTCTTCCCTTTCGCTTTTGTTCTTTCCTTTCCTTTTTCCTTCGCTTTTGTTCTTTCTTTCCTTTCTTCCCTTCGCTGTTGTTCTTTCCTTTCCATCTAAGAGATTTGTCCTGTCGCTGTTTCTGGCCCCGGGCGGAATCTGGTATCGGTTTCTTGGTGCCGGAAGAGAAACACATGTCGCTTCCCAGCGGTTGCTTGGACCCGGGGGGCGCTAAGGGGCGTCTTTGGATAGTCATCGTCGGCGTCTCCCAACCCCGGGAACTGCGAGATGACGTTAGTCTTAGCTTTCGCAGAAGTTTTCAGTCCGAGTAAGTATGCGTACCGCGTGGGGCGTATGATAGCTACAGTGGGACCTTGGGGATCGGCCATAAGTCCCACATTGGCTTGACTAGGGTGACTGTTTGTCTCCCCCGGGCGCCCTCTGACTACGAGAATTTTTCCCCTAAATCCTCCTGGAAGTAAATTCATTTCCCCGTGGAGGAAGGAAGACAAAACGGCCTCCCAAAGGCCCCAAAGGGAATGAAACTGACAGGGCTCAAAAGATGGGCATCCAAGTCGATGGACCAACAATTGGAGTCGAGGGGGCTTCGCAAATCAGATACCCCGGGTTTAACTCAAGGTGTATGTACGACTTTTGATCACCAGAACAATCGGACCTCCTTCGGTTCGTGAGGCGGAACCCCTCCCCACAAGATGCGGCACGAATTTCTCATTGACACGACCGTCTCCTGAAACGACTGACTGGTAATCCCTGACGCTTAACAAAAGTGGGAACCGCCACTCCACAAGCGGGGAGAACAAATCAAAATTTTTTCCCCCCTCTTATTCCTTTTTTTTTCAACACGCAAACGCGGCCACCTACCGGCTGCAAAATTTTTAATAAAAAAGCTGCTTTTTACCTTTAAACCAAAAATAATTGGCCAACGCCTGGGCGTTGCGACAAATAACTGTCTATATATTACGAAGTAATAAAAACCAAGCGTTTTTTTTTTTTTTTTTTTTTTTGTTTTTTTTCGAAAAAAAATCACTTCAGGTCGGGTCGTCTCTCCTCGTCACAAGATATCTTCACAGCTCTTGTGTTTCTAAAAAGACCAGGTTGAGAAACACAACCAGAACTGTGTGGTTCACAAAGGGAAAGCCGGCTTCCTAAAGTTCATGGTAAACACCCTCACCTTGGTAGAGACCTCTGACCGACCCTAGATCAGCACAAATACTGGCACCGCGACCTACCTGGAAAACAAAACCTAACCTTTCAAGAGAAAGTCCCCATCCTAAATTAAACAACGGGCGCGCCGAAGCCCAGCTGGAGTAGGGGCCAATGTGACAAGGATAAGGGTCTCCCGTCTCACCCCAAATCCCGACCCACACAGGATCCGGGCAACCCTAGAAGGCCCCCTACACACTAAGGCCACCTCCAAACCCCCCACAACAATTAAGCAGGGCAGATGCCCCGGGGTTGACTGCCCCGTGTCAACTGGGGCAGGTTCCCAAAAACCGGACGAGCCCCAAGAGTGGGCACGGTTCACCGGTTAAGGGTGAACAATGACGTAGCATGGGAAGAGGGAGAACCGCAAAGTACTTTACCTCAAGCGCAAAATCAAAAACCAGGCAAGGGGATGACAAACCCAAAAATTTATACCATTAAATGATATTGATGAGAGAATAAACCCCCGGGGGGGGGCCCTAACTAAAAAGATAAACAGTGATGATACTAAATCTCCAACCTAACCAATACGCACCCAGGGAGGACCTAAACCCCAACTACCCCCACTATGAAGCCGCAGGGAAAAAAAGGAAATGGTTCAATGATAAAACAGTGGAAAAAAACGTCTTTTAAAAAAACTAAATTGGAAACAACACTAATGCCCCGTCGAAGAGAGAAAAAAACACACAACAACATCAAACTCAAAAAAAAAATATTCCAGCCGACCTTCTTTGATACGCTGTCTGCTCTTTTTGATTCGTCTTTTGGGGCTACCCTTTGGGCTAACACCTTCATCCCAACCCTGATACGCGCGCCCCAAGAGTCGCTCAAGGATCGGGGCAGGCGAAGAAGTGCCAATCAAAAATCGGGACCCCGGGTCCAGGGCAGCAGGTGTGTTGTCTCGGCCAAAAAGGAGCAGGTCGGGGGGGGTGGACGACCAGGGGTGAGGTGGCAGTGAAGACCCGGGAAAAGAGGGGAAGGAGAGGAAAAAGGGAAAAAAATGTTTCACATCTACAGTGAATCAGGGAGAACACTAACGGGCTGGTCGGGGGGAACAAAAAAAGGGGGGGGGGGGGGGGGGGGGGGGGGGGGGGGGGTGGGGGGGGGGGGGGAAGGCAAAAGTGGGAAAAAGGGGTAAAAATTGAAAAGGGCCCCTACACTAACTCTATTATATTCATTGGTCATCCAGGCAAATAAGCCCCACATACAAAACTCTCTATTATGTGGACACTTTGAAACTGGAAAAATTAATCGGATACTTATGAATGGCAGTTTTTAAAAGAAAAACTGATGGTTACATTTAAACATACGACGTGTAAAAACGGGGGTTGAACCAAAAGGGAAACATGGCCCTAAACTATTCATCAATCAATCAACATTTTTTGATTATAGGCCAGCCGACCAAGTAGTCTATAAGACTGTCTCTGAACACAATCAATCAAACATCTTTGAAAGAGGGATGATATGAAATAAAGCACGAAATGACATTTACCATTCACTCTCCATACAACCCAACAAAAACAGACAAGAAAGGGCCCCCTGGTCACCATAAGGAAAAAAGGGGGGAAGAGGGGGAACAAGAGGGCGCCCCCAAAAACAACCCCCACCAAACCAACCTTTCCCCCGCCCCGACCATTAGGCCCCAAAAGGTAGCCAAATAAAATTTACGCTGGAATGTTGAAAAAAATAAGATCCCTTTTGAATTTGAAATAAAGAATGAAAATAAAATAACGTTTCGCGCAAAAATGTGGTACGCAAGTCGACACCCAAAATGGGGAGAGAGGAAAAAGGGGGAAAGAAAGGAAAACGTTCCTGATATGTATGAATTACAACTCGCAATAAGTAGGATTCACCCAAAGAGGCTGTGACGCTTGGAAAAACGAAACCCCAGAGTCGAATCGAAAAAATGCCGAAATTGAACCAAAGAAAACATCTTCAACGTGGGCCAAAGATACCCCCAAATATAATTTGCTCAACCCCTCCCACAACCATCGTGCCAAGAGGAGAAGCCGCCAGGTTACGTCTGGGAGAGAAAACAGCCATGCAGACCGACCCCTCGGAGAGTCCCCAGTCTGACCCTCCTGTCCTTAGCCTCTCAGTTTCTTTACAGGTTCCTCCCCGTCCCTTTTTTAAGTGTTTTTTTTTTTGTTTTTCAGGGTCTTTTTTTCCTTCGCTTCTCCCGGAAATGAGATGTGGGGGGTAATAAAAACAAAGGATGGTGAGAATAAGCTAGCAGAGGCGAGTCCTGCCCAGTGGCTGATGCCCACTCCAGTTGATATTAGAATTTCAGGGCAGAGGCCCTCTCCAAAAAGATGTCAATGAATAGAAAAAACGAGAGAATCGATCACCCCCAAAATCAGAGTGTCAGAACTCACCAAACCCAATTTGTCCACTTCCAATAGTGACGTGGGCGGCGAAAAACTGAGGTGAACGCAAATGAATGGGACGACGTGCAAAAAAGTGCACAGCGAGGGCTGGGGGTGAATAGCAAGGCTGCTAAAAATCAGGTCGGGGCAGTGTTTGCCCAAGATTTGGTCCCCTTTTAAAAATGGGCTTTTAGGTGAAAATAATAGGGACAGATATCTCCCCGCCAAAGGGGGTTTGGGAAACCCAAGGGTCACTTTTACGCGTTTACAAAGAGTTTCATTTGTAAAAACCCAAAAACTGATGTTTATAAACTCAGAACTGCGGGATGTCGCACTCAAAGTAATGAACTTGTCTCTATAATTATAGCATTGAAGCTCTAAAGAGTGTAATTTCAAAACGTTAAATCTGCCAAGAATATTTTCAAATGGTTTGGAAACAGTTGAGATCAGTAAAGGGTAAAGAAATTGAAAATGCATGAGAATTCCCTGGAAACAAAAATTTTGAGACCAGAAACGGATGATGTTTTTTTTCCACAAAAGAAAGTCCAAAAAGAAAGGTTTGAAACTGTGCAAGCCAGATGCCAAAGAATGTGAACTGTTAACCAAAAAGTTGAACTCAGTAACACCACCTAAATGTGCCATTTGCTTCTGTGAAGAGGATAATGGTTACCAGCGAGGAAATATTATGGCAGCAGTGTTTGATTGTCAAAGTTGGGTACATGTTATCTGTGATGGACATCCCCAGTGCCAATGAAACAGATATTTATCACTGCCGCCCCTTTCCGAGACAAGATGAAACCAAAATTTTTTTTTATTTTTTATGTAGGTAGCCGCATTTTCTGATCTGATGAAACCAATGGTCACTTTTATTGAAAAGTGAAGTCAGACTAGTCTTCCATCCCTTGTAGCTGTATATAATAATAATAATAATAATAAAAATAATAATAATAATATAATAAAATAATAATAATAATGAATACTTACATAGCGCCTATTCTCGGCTGGTGGCCAAGCTCTAAGCGCTTTACAATCCACACTCGTTTACACAACGGGCTGCCTACCTGGGTAGTGCCGACTGAAGAGTGCCAGCTGGCGCTTCATTCAGTCGTTTCCCGTGTCATCCAGTCAGTATCGTTCAATATCGATCACTCATTTTCCTTACTTCCTTCATTCTTTCCATTTCTTTCGCAGGGTGCATGGTATGTGTAAAAGTGTCATCCATACCAACGGCCAAACTGGCCTTCTCTTCCGAAAGTTGGTGATGGGATTTTACGTGTGTGCAAGATGTTATGCATGCGTTCACACACGGAACCTCGGTTTATAGTCTCATTCGAAGGACTGTATGGGAAATGGAGTCAGAACCAATGTTAACTCCGAGGAAAAAAAATCCCCTGTACCGAAACGCCCCGGCGGAGGTTCGAACCCGCAACCCCAGGATCACCAAGATTACGAGTCAGGCGCTCTACCAACTGAGCTATTCCGGCTCCCGAAATGTATGTTGAAACAGTTAAAGTGAAGTCAAACTAGTCTTCCATCCCTTGTAGCTATATGTTGAAACAGTTAAAGTGAAGTCAGACTAGTCTTCCATCCCGTGTAACTGTATGCTGAAACAGTTAAAGTGAAGTCAGACTAGTCTTCCATCCCTTGTAGCTGTATGCTGAAACAGTTAAAGTGAAGTCAGACTAGTCTTCCATCCCTTGTAGCTGTATGCTGAAACAGTTAAAGTGAAGTCAGACTAGTCTTTCATCCCTTGTAGCTGTATGTTGGAACAGTTTAGTGGGAGATGCAGAGGGCTGTAAGACATTAAGACACAAGATGATTTATTTGTCCTCAAAAAAGGAAATGGCTGTGTAGTGGCAAAGTATTATCATCGTAAAACACCCAGATCTGCACAATGACATGCACATAAAGCAGCCAAGCTCATGTAATCAAGTCACATTGCACGTCCACATAAAATACACTTCAAAGTATTTCCACATGTTTTCCCATTTGTAATACCGTCAAATAGAATATTTACACTGTAAGTATTAAAACACACACATACTCACACACACACACACACACACACACACCACACACACACACACACACACACCACGCACAGGCAAGTAGTATGTCAACTGACCCAACCTTGATACACAATTTCACAAAGTTTTCTGCTAGGATGTTCTTCAACCCCTATTTACAAATGGAAAAGTCAGCAACACTGTACAGGTATGTCACATTTTTTTGTTCAAGGCAAAATTAGGTAAAGGTATATCCTTTTAATGAACATATTAAAGGATATAAACTGCACAAACACAAATATGTCTCCACCATAATAACTCAAAGGACTTGATTACAAGCATCACCACTGAACTTGGGATGAGATTTTGTACCCATGTTAATTGTTATTGATTGTGAATGCTCTTTCTTTTCTTTCTTTCTCAATTCTATACATGAATTGCAAACTTCACCTCTTGCAGCCACAGTTTATAAGATGTGTTGAATGGTCATTCTGGATTAGCATGATTTATATTCTCAATGACATTTTCTGATATTTTATGGCATGTTGTTGTGGCTTTCCGGGTTCATGCCTTCCTTCCCTTCCTCCTGGGTCAGCCCTGATATAGCCCATAGCGGTTGGTGGGGCTATAAACCACATGACTGATTGACTTAAGTTAAAATCAAGGATGGAAGGTGCTCATATGGGACCGTAGTTACATGTCCTTGGTAAACTTACTTCTACAACGAGATGACCTCCTGGGTACAAACCCTGTGGGTTCAGCGCAATCTACTTTCATATCTATATTCTCTGGGTTTTGTCTCGGTTTCTACCTACGAAGTGTCCAGAAAGCAAAGGGTGAAGGTCAGATAAAAAGATGGATTCCCCCCTTCTCCGCATGTCTAGAATAACCCCCAACCTTCTGCGCATGCCCGCAAACACGCTGACACAGACACACACAAAGACTGAAAAAGCAGCTGAACTAAAACAAGTTTGATAAAACTATTAAAAGGCCATAAACATGATGAAGTAGTTTGAAAAAACTATTGAAAGGCCATAAACACGATGAAGTCACGTTCACACGCAAACACACATACACACATTGACACAAAGTAACAATGACACACAAAGGCGCGATGACTGATTTAGCCTACACACACACACACACACACACACACACACACACACACACACACACACACACGCACGCACCAAGAGCTAAGCCAGCTATCGTAGCAGACGAACTTGGGAGCTACAGACACACTTGTGGAGCAGGAGGCCGAGTTCCGTGTCTCAGTCTGTGCAAATCAAATTCAATGTTTTCTCGGAGAGTGTCTGTCAGCTGGAAGATGTTGTGACGACGAAATCTTAACTTTGTGTGAAGTTCGTGATCATTGAACGTGTCCAATGGCTTTGTTTTGATCTAACCCAGGGCGAACTCATGCCCTGTTCTCGTCGTACGTTACCCACCCCTCACCCACTGCTAAACACGACGTTAAAGGTTACTCTCGAAATATGGATCCACAAGTAACGGCCCTTCGAGCTTATAACGAGGTACAGAGGTCACTTCCCCGTCACCCACGATATGTATGTACGGCCCATGGTTTTGGTTGGGTCGTTTGCTCAGTGACAATGTGTACATTTTCCTTTTTTTCTGTTGATTATATTGTCTGAATCCTGTTGTGACCAACAAGGGTATGTTTGAAAGTATTACTGATGACGTAATCAAGAGTTAAGAATTAAATAGAAAACATCTGTGGGCCATACCCCTGTCTTTTAAACTCATAGTCACAGTCATACATTTTTACTTGATAGCAGTTTATCACATATCATTTTTCATTTTTTCTGTTGCTACCTTGCACATACCCGGTAGTGTTCAGGGTGGACACCAGCTGTCCATCCTGCAGTGTCTGTCCATATGTTTGTCTCTGTATACTGAGAGTGATATGGGCTAGCACTTTGGATATCAACAGATTAGCCATTGAATTTTGCTAACTGATGTGTGTATATGCATGCGTGTGTGTGTGTGTGTGTGTGTGTGTGTGTGTGTGTGTGTGTGTGTGTGTGTGTGTGTGTGTGTGTGTGTGTGTGTGTGTGTGTGTGTGTGTTTGCAGGATGTGTGTATGTGTCTCTGTGTGTTTGTTTTAACTTGTGACCGTGTGAATTGGTTTTAAGTGTTGGATAGTCCTGAAAAGACCATGTGTACATGGCTGGGCTGCAGTGATTACAACTTGAAAAAGACTCTCCAGCCCACACATCATTTTTTTTTCTTTCTATATTATCATGATGGCAATGTCATGTGTGTGTACTATCATGGCATGCAGCTTCTTGTTTGTTTACTGGCTCACTGTACAGTTTAACTTTGGAACAATATCAACACACCAGCATGCCCCTTTTGAACTTGAACTTGAGGTGTTTTAGGCCTCGTTGGAGGCCTGTTCACCTTCGAGACTTGTAGACAGTCCACACCTAAGAACTTGCATGCGTGAGGTACCTAAAGGATCTGGTACTACCACTACCTATTTATAGCATACTGGATTAAACTTTGAAGGCAGGCTGTTTCAGTGGGCATCCAGTCCGGACTTAAAGGTGGTCATTGATGGGGCTGTGACTATCTGTTCTGGGAGGCTAATCCAAGAGTTGATGACTCTCTCGGAGAAACACATTCCTGTACTTGCAGCCTACTGTGACCTTTGACTAGTTTCAGGCTGTTGCCCCATGATCTCTGCTATCAAATAGCTGAACCTGATGGTTCTTCACCCTGTATATTCTGTGCACATACTTGTACAGGTCAATCATGTCACCTAGAGCCCGTCGATGTTCTAGACTGGGTAACTAGAGTATGGCCTAGCGTTCTGGGTAGGATTTGTCTTTGAACGATGAAAAGAACTTTGTTGCTCTGCGCTGAACATCCTCCACCTCGGCACACAAAGTCTTGTGGTGAGGTTGCCAAGCCGAGTGCCCATACTCCAGGACTGGTCTTACAAGTGACGTGCACAGCTGGGTGAAGGTCTCATTTGTCCAGTGGTCGAAGGAGTGTCTGATTATCCCGACAATTCTATTTGCTGATATTCTTTATTGCTTTATTCTATTTAAAAAAAATACATTACAAAGGAACAGAATAATAAACAGGTCTAACAATGCAAGGTCTTTTCGCAGTCTTTTCAGAGTGTGTGTGTGTGTGTGTGTGTGGTGTGTGTGTGTGTGTGTGTGTGTGTGTGTGTGTGTGTGTGTGTGTGTGTGTGTTTGTTGTTGTTGTTGCTGTTGTTGTGTGTGTGTGTGTGTGTGTGTGTGTGTGTGTGTGTGTGTGTGTGTGTGTGTGTGTGTGTGTGTGTGTGTGTGTGTGTGTGTGTGTGTGTGTTTGGTGGCGGTGGTGGTGGAGGTGGTGGTGTACTATGTTGTTCATTAAGATTATTGACGTCATAAGAATCTCTTCTCTTTAAAATAAAAATTTTTAAGTAACAAAAAAAAAGAAAAAGAAAAAAAAAGGAAAATACAATTTTTAGGTTTCTTGCATTGATCATACTCATAGTGCAAAGCCAGTTAAAGGTGCCAGAATAATCAAGAATGATTGTGGGCCCTCAACACTGAAGAAGAGAAGAGTGCCATGTGAATTACAACAAAGAACATAAATTAATGCAGGGTGCTCGGTAAAGGGGGTGGGGGTTGGTGTGAAAAAGTACACTATCAATAGTATCATCTGTGTGATTACAATAGAAATTGATGAAAAGTGGATCGTCGAAAATCAGCTTTACATTTTTTTTTAATGTACCTGCCACCACCAGACTTTCTCCAACGATCGGCTTACGTCAGTTACGGCACATGTGAAGTGCATAACACCGATGATAAGCACGAACAAACGGCCATTCAGATATCAAAGCAGAAATGAAAACATAAGGCAGCGACTTGAACAGCTGAAGCACTAATTTATGAACTGACCTGTAACCACGGGTCTCAAACACCGACAACATCAAGTATCAAGTATGAATTTCGCTCAACTTCAGCTGCGAAGCAATCGCAACACTTTCTTGGTGGATGGAGTCCACAGTGCGATAAATAGACGGAATCCCGAATGACATCATCTTTGAACAGCCAATCAGAATTGGGTGTATGGGTCTCAGTTTAGCTGCATGTGGTTCTGGGGGGCTGTTGGTCGGAATGGCGACCTAACCAGATGATCGCCCAGGTTTCGGTCTCGTTTGAAGGCCATCAGAGGAAGGTTTTGAATGTCTTGCCAACTTTGGGATCAGTCTGTAGGACAGGAAAGTTCTTGAAAAGAATTTTCTTGACTTCCAGGGATGTCAGACTCACAAGGGTGTGGTCACATGCATTACGTCATAATGAAGTGATAATGAAAACGTGATCTTTACGTCGTAACTTTGAAGACTCTACGCGTCGAAGTACTCAATTCCTCATCTCTCTAGTGGGTTCGAAGTTTTGTTTTCCTCCGTTGTTCTGTTATCCTGTTTTGAAAGAACTCAGGTAGTCTAACTTCTTTTATATCTATACATTAAAGAGAATTGGCATTGCCTTTCTTCGTCATTTCAATGACCCAGAGACAGAACAAATTCCTCATACACAGACACACAGACACACACACACTCACATACACACACACACACACACACACACACACACACACACACACACACACACACACACACACACACACACACCACAGAGAGAGAGAGAGAGAGAGAATGAATGAATGAATGAATGAATGAATGAATGAATGAATGAATGAATGAATGAATGAATGAATGAATGAATGAACGAACGAATGAATGAATGAATGAATGATATGTCATTCATTTAGGCCTTTGCCCATCATGGAAGGGGTACTAAAAGTACAACACAGTATTATTGGCAACGACAGAGATCACTAGACTCCCTCCGTCATGAAATCATTACAGAACGCAAGTGAAATGCTTTGCATAAATAAATCATAAATTTCTCACAGCGCTATCTTTTCCAGAAGCTAGAAGCAAACTTAAGCGAAACTGGTTAGGATCATTATAATATTTTTGTGGTATATATTTAGCATTCTTAAATCACTTAAAGCAGGGCAACACAAAACAAAATGTAATTCATCTTCATTTCCTTTTTTGCAAAGAGGACAACGCAAATTAATCTCAGGGTTTCCTGTAGCGATAGTTATGTACAGCAATTTCTGAAACACCACATCTAAGCCTTTTTTTTAAATACATTTCAGATGTTTGTGTAAATCCATTTTCAAATATGGCTTGACATCATGTATGGTGCAAAATGCCCTATACATATAAAACCTCTCACTGTTTTTAATATGGAAATCCCAATCTGTCATCGACATGAAATAAGTCTGTCTTTAAATTCATGCAAAATATATTTAACATAACTGAACTCCTTGATTTGCCCATACATATCTAAAACCAAGCTGATAAACTTGCAACGAATGTTCGATACCCAGTTTCTTTTGTCTCGTGTATCTAAATCGAATAACATTTTGTAAGCCTTCTGTGGTAGTCTGCTATCATCCATTGTCGTTAATTTTAACCCGTAACGGATACAGCGTATTGCACAGTTTATAGAAATTGGATATCTATCAGGTTCACCATATACGAAGTCATGGGGCGTCCGTATTTCAACTCCCAAAACCTTCTTTAAGGAAAATAAATGTACCTGTTCACATAGACGTGCTGCTTCATCCAAACCCCAAAGTTCCACGCCGCACAGGGCTATTGGCTGAACTGGAGTATCAAAATATTTCAAAAAGAGATTCAAACTATTATTATTTAAAACACAAAATTTCCGCAAGATACACAACGCCGCATTTTTCGCTTTACGTTTTAGGTCATTACATGTTGAAGTGAAACTGAGTTTGGTGGGAAACAATATCCCTAAGTGTTTTATACGCATTTATAACAGGCATGTTTGTATTATTATATGCCCATCTTTCCCTTGCTGATAAATGATCACCTTTTCCAAAAACAATAATGTTGCTTTTGTTCAAATTTACCTTCAGATCAAGATTAGATGCAGCTCTTTGCCGACTATACAGCTGTGCCTGTAGACCTGCTATTGTTTCTACTAATAACAATACATCATCTGCTAGTGATAAAATTAACAATTCAAAATAATCGATCGTGAATAAGGCTCCATGCTTACCGTACTGAATAACCTCTAAAGCAAGTTTATTTATAAAAAGGGAAAAAAGAAGTGGACTACAAACATCGCCCCGTTTTACACAATATGTACATTTGACATAGTCTGTTAATTTAGAACCACATCCAACCCTAATTTTGACGTTACTGTACATGCTTTGGATACAATGATACAGTTTGCCTTTTATTCCGTTCTGTACGAAAATGCACCAGAACATTTTTCGATTTAATGAATCAAACGCTTTTTAAAAATCTACGAAGGCCCCGTACAATTTCCGATCAAATGAAAACTGTTTTTGTACCAATGCTAATAATGTAAATATGGGGTCAATGGTTGAGTAATTCGTTTTAAAACTAGCTTGGTGCTCCCAGGTGATGTTATTTTCTTCAACCCATTCCTGTAAACAACGATGTACTGTAAAATTAATGTTACTACTGATATCACACAAAGTAATGCCCCTAAAGTTGTTCGGATTATTGACATCACCCTTCATGTATAATGGTTGCACAATTCCTTCAGTCCAGCATTCCGGAAAAAACTCCTTTTTGAAACAAGGCGTTGAAAAATAAAACGAAAAAATGCAAGATATAGTCACTTGCACTTTTAAATAATTCTCCAGTGACACGATCTGGGCCAGTGGCTTTTTTTAATTTAATCTTTTTCAGTGCTAACGTAATTTCTTAAACTGGACTTGGTCTGTTGAAATAGTCATTGGACTCCGCAGCCAGATCCATATCCTCTTCACGAACTTCTTTTTCCAACAGTCCTTTAAAATGATGAAACCATTCATCAACAGAAATATTGTTACTAATGTGGTTCCTCTTCGGTGATAATTTATGTACATTATCCCAGAATTGTTTCTGGTTCTCAAATGAAGACAATGTTTATCTATCAAAGCCTTGTGGAATTCTTTTTCTTTACGTTTTAACAAGTGTTTATATTCCCTTCGTGTTGTGGAAACTACGTTTTGATCATCAGTGTTACTGGTACACTTGGCTTATCTGTATACCCATCTCAATATAGTTTTTGCTTTTCTGCATTCTATGTCATACAAGTCGTCTCCGTTCTAATCAGATCCTATTTTGATTTCTTTTCTCATACATTCAGCACTTTGTTTAATGCAGTTGTGAAAGGTATGTAATGCTAAATCAGTGTCAATGTCTATCTGGCTAACAGCTAATTCTAACATTTTACGAGCATCACTAGCATCCATTGAGCTAATAAATGTCCCCTCCATTTCACTGTTCCACACAATCGTATTTGCAGTTTGTATCTCTGCATGTGTGGTGACTTTATCATTCTTGTTTGAAGGATGTTGGCAAAATTCAATGGGCATGGGTCTGACTCAAACCTTTCATTTATACTTAGTTCAAATGAAGAATAGTATATTTACAGAAAACATATCACTAGACAAAATTCAATAATCGTTGATATTGCTACCAGAATCTGATATGAATGGGTAGCAACCCTGAAGGTCGCCATTACATGCACCATTCGTAATACATAAGTCCAAAGTAGAACACAAATCTAGCAAGCGTTTTTTTTTTTTTTATAAGTGTTTACGACTTTATCCTGAGAGTTTCTTTTTACATTCAAAGGGTTTCTTTTTCATAATGAGCTTACAATACTTTCATCTGAGGAATCAGCAGAGTTCACATTGGCAGTTCTGCTATTCACGTATCCAGACAATATAATATATTCATCATCAAAATCCAACAGACAATCGATTACGCATTCCCCAAGCAAATTAATGCCATTGTCAAGATCAAAATAAGAATAAAATGGCGACCCTTCCGGTGGTACATAAATGCAAACATAGAAAATATTTTTGGTAGTGCTCAACATATCTTTGTTAATAAGGAAAACCATGAAGTTTGAGTAAGGAAGATCAATATGTCGTATATACGCGGCATAGGCGTTTTTAAAGAGACACACAATGCCGCCGGATGAACGACCCTGTTTTTTAAATTTAAGTGCAGACTTACAGAAAATCGAATATTCTGCAAATAGAACGGAATGTGTTCAAAAACGTTTCAACAAACAAATTTAATCGAAGGAACAGATTTATGCGATGCAATCTTTGTTTCTTAACTTCTTATTGTTTCATTAATATTCCAATGCAACATTTTGAGCATGTTCGTTACAAATGTAAAAGAGCCTGTTGTCACGCTATTCTCACCTCCCTTAGCTCGTGTAATACCACGCTCACCCAAACACTCGCCCCTACAATTAGCACGGGTTCGATTGTCACTGTCGCCTTCACTGTCACACTCACGGGACTCGCACACACCCACCAGTGCCGCGGGATCATCACTCACTGTTTCCACAACCGATGTTATGTGTGAAAGAGTTCCCTTTAAGCTAACCGGCAACAAGGGATTGTTTATTACTGGAGAAATGTCCCTGCTGGAGGAGCGACCAGTAGACTATTTCCAGTCTCTAAGATTTTCTTCTTTCTCGACTGTAAACTTCGGTCCATTTATGACAAGATGATCATAGACTATCGCCACCCTGATACCCCCATCCCTTGTTTTTCTCAGATGAGGAGTCAACTTCCGTCTGATTTCTCTAACCCGCCATGAGAAGTCTTCACCAATGAAGATACCTGAGCTTCGCAGTTTCCGCTTGGCTTTCAGGACCCGCACCTTGCCCTTGAAGAAAGTGCAGCACTCTATTACTAGGGAATTTTGCTTTCCATTCAGGCGGCGCAGGCGGTCAAAAGGGACGTCCCTGATCATATCCATCTTGTCCGTAAACAGCTCAGCGACGGCTGCCTCAAGGTGTTCAGACGTTTCATTGTTTGGCCACGTGAGTCTGTGAATAATTACATTATTACGCTTGGACCTACACTCCGGGTCGTCTGTCTTCTTTTCTCTGTCGATCAGTCTATTTTCTAGCTCGGAGTTTTTCCTCCGGAGCTCGTTATTTTCTTGCCGCAGGGAAGCACAGTCCTCCCGTAGATCGTTTAACTCTCCACACAGTGATGAGTAGCAGTCTTTTAAGCTTCTTATATCGGCTTTCACTTCATTGAACTTAGAATTGAGACTGTCAAGTTTTGTCACAACGTCAGTGAGAGTTGGGCTTTCCAAGCGTAAACGAGCGCTGGTCGAGGAACTGCCCACTCTAGCACGCGGAAGTGGTGAAGGCTGGGACCCAATCTGCATCTGACGCATAGCACTGGGGGAGGGGGGGGGGGGGGGCGCTGGGTTAGACTCCACGTCCCCACACTGAGGCAGACATAAACCGCCCAGAAGAAAAACGATATGAGGAAACCACAGTGACCCCGTCCACCTTCCTCTTCAATCGGAGACAAGATTTTCCACTCTGATTCCCAACACGTTTATACCTGAAAAACACCCTAAAGCAAAACGACCACACCGCTGTCTAAAATACAGTTTTTCAGATGGCATAGTCCTTTATTTTTCTGTACCTCACAGACGTAATTGAAACTCAAACCTTCAACATGCACAACACTCTGATTCAACGAGGAATGGCATAGTCCTTATTTTTCTGTACCTCACAGACGTAATTGAAACTCAACCTTCAACATGCACAAC
>CM031618.1:36955694-36970694 GCA_018398815.1 Conus ventricosus
ACAAACAAAATCCGCATTCAAGCAAGCAAATACGTACTTGCGACACCCAGTTACATACATTTTGAATCTAAAACAATAAACAGATTACACGCTTTACAGAAAACTGTATGTCTGAAGTAATGGACCGATATTTGACTTACCACAAGGACAATGTTGGTGAAAATAGACACACACTATCACTAAAAAACGTAGAACTTTTCATGTGGAATGTGCCACAAATTTCGTAAGGAATGTATGGATAACAACTGCTCCGTATCCCTTTAGTTTGGTTTCTAAGACTGGTCTATTCCAGACATTGGTGTGTAGTTCGCCAAAGGTGTTGCACCTGCTTTTGCATTTTCTGGTACCAGTTTGTCGCCGATGAGGGACGTTTTGGGACAATGTGCTGCCAAGGCAGATACGTGTAATCATCGCAGCAAGTCTTCCGCCACTACTGTGATGTTAGGCTCAGCGTAGGGTCTGTCGGGGGTGGGTTGATGCAAAACTTCCGCCTTCTTTCTATTTATGGTGAGACCAAAGTTAGCGCACGCTATGGGAAACTCGTCGATGCAGGACCGCATTCCATTTTCCGACCCAGCATTGAAAGTGCAGTCACCAGCAAACAGAAAGTCCCTGATGATGAACTGTCATAGCCTCAATTTTTGTCTGGAGCCTTTTGAGGGACAGCTTTGCATCTATTCTGACTCTGATATCGATGCTACGTCTCCTTCTGTGAAGGCGCCAGTCAGTATTGCAGAGAACATGATGCTAAACAGTGTGGTCGTCAAATCACAGCCATACTTCACGCCATCTATGATAGGGAATAGGGGTTGTCCTGGATTCGGGTATGCATACCATGAGGGAATTACCGCACCATAGAGATGAATTTCAGTGGGCATCTGTATTTCCCCAAGATCTTCCACAGCCCTGACTATTGACAGATCGAAGGCCATAGTCTGGTTAACGTAGGTGGAGAACAGGTCAGCATTTTGTTCCTGGCAATTCCCTTCCATCTGTACAGCAGCAAATACTATCAAGGGGATCCTCTGTCTTTTATGAAGCCACACTGGGTCTCTGGCAAAAGCTCTCGTTCCAGTAGTGTTACAAGGTTTGTTCAGCAGAATCCGGGCAAGTATATTGCCTGCTGTAGAAAGGAGGGATATGCCTCGGTGGTTGTCACAAGCCGGGATGTTCCCTTTGTGCTTGTGAAAATACATTATGGATGTTTCTTTGAATTCCTCAGAGATCGTCTACTGCTGCCAATCAGAAGAAACAAATGATGAAGTTTTTCAGTCAAAGTTTGTGCCACCTTCTTTTTTTGACTTCAGATGGTTAATACAAGTGCTTTACCACTGGACAGCAAACGGATCGCTTTCTGGTCTCTAAGAAGTATTATTTTTAGAAGAATGTTCAAGATAATTTAGAATATGGAACCATAGACTCAAATCACTGTAAAAAGATACGTCAGAAGTATATGAACAAACTTGAAGCATAGACTCAATCACTGTAAAAAGATACGTCAGAAGTATTGAACAAAATTTGGGAAACCCATAGACTCAAATCACTGTAAAAAGATACGTCAGAAGTATATGAACAAAACTTAGATTTGGTGTGTCACACATAACCTGCCCACCGGGTTTATGTATAATATTAGGGACTTCTAGAAATTTGTCCCGTTTATATGAGTCTAGGAGAAAAGCAAACTAGTATATTAACTCATGTAGTTGTGCCTATAGTTTACTCATGACGTAAAGAAATGAAAGAGTTATATTTCATATTGAATTGAACATTTGAACGATTTCGAATTTAGTATAGATCAAATTGAATCAGTTTCTTATTACATTAGTTTATGTATTCTAATTCCGTGTGTGTGTGTGTGTGTGTGTGTGTGTGTGTGTGTGTGTGTGGTGTGTGTGTGTGTTGTGTGGGTGTGTGTGTGTGTGTGTTGTGTTTCGGGGCTAACAAAAGTCGCAGGTTTTGTTAGTATATGATGTTGATCAACTTCTCCCTTTATGAGGTTAACAAACAGTTTGAAAGGGTTTAAATTTTTATAGCCTATGCTTGTAGATGCAGTGAGCTGTCAAAAGCGCAATGTACCTGTACAAAAGCATGACGGAAGGCGGAGCCTATCCTTCTTCCTATACTGCCTTTAAACTTTCCTGAACTGAATCAGGTAAACCGTTTTCTGCTGGGTAGACAGATATGGTTTTCAAGCAGAAATCCAACATTACATATTGTTCGATCCCATGACACGACAGCTCTGCAGACAAACGCTTTGACCACTTGACTGCAGATTTAAAGAGGTAATCTGGGTAAATATTTATATTCTCTCTCTCTCCTCTCTCTCTCTCTCTCTCTCTCTCTCTCTCTCTCTCTCTCTCTCTCTCTCTCTCGAGTCACCCAGCGGCAAGTGTACTGATGACAGTGACATAAAATTTTGTGACTATCAGTGACCATGCCTGTGGACAACGTGCGATTTCGGGCAAGTTGTGGCCTGTTTTCCCTTTGGGACGTTTCTGAACTTCATGGCGAAGCGTGTCAAGTTCGTGTGAAAATGCGAACTAGAGGGGGTGGGCCGTACGGAACAAACTGCAGGGTGTGTTGTTCGTGTTTGTCGCTGCATACCTCTTATGTTGTGGGGATGTGGAAATGAACCCTGGGCCTACAGACAACGAGTGCCGCACAGAGGAGGCTACTGCAAACAGTGATACAGTGACTGAATCCCGCAGTGACAGGATTACCATGACTTCCCCTTCCCAGCTCGCCGCAGACTCAGGTTTCTCCTCTGACGTAGCATCCCAGATACTGGACAAACCCCCAGACTTCAAAATGAGAGGTTCGAATCTATTGTCAGTCGTTTGTCCAGCATGGAAAGTAATATAGGCCCATCAGATCTGACATCGGACTGGTGAGAAGCAAGTGTGAGGAGATTGGGAGACGATGTGACAGCCTGGAAAAGAATATACAAGAGATGGGTTCGTCCTTAGATGAAACCAGAGAAGACGTTGGGGATTTTTTTTAGGCAGTGTGCCGAAAATTTAAAAGAATTCCGGAAACTCACCTCCCGTGTCGAAAAATGAAAAGTGAAATGGACTGTTTAAAAGAAAATCATGACAGACTGGAAGGTTTCTCACGTCGAGATAAACCCTTTGCTTCTACGGGGTACCTAGACGGCCAAGTCTGAAAACTATGACACTTGTGCCAGACTGATCGCCGATAAACCCTCAACAGTGTTGAGGGCCGATGAAATGGACAACCGATGACATCGCCCGAGCTCACAGGGTAGGGGAGAAAAAGACGGCCGACCCAAACCAATGGTGGTCAAGTTTAGTCAGTGGAAGAAGAAGATGGCAGTGATCACAGACCGTGGTTTTCAGAGAAAGACGAAAGCGAAAGGTGTGACAGTGTCCAACGACCTGACCAAACAAAAAGCCAGTAAATTTTGGCAGAAGCCAGGAAGGAGGGGAAAGTGGCCTACTTTAAGAGAGGCAGACTGGTTGTGGAACCAAACGACCGGACCCCAGAACCTATGCGGAGGTTGCAGCCGCAGACACGACCACGCCGACGCTGATGCCAGAGGAACACCTTCCGAGGCCAACGCCGATACCGCGAGGAAGCCGGCAGCTGACAGCGCAACAGAGGGCAGGGCAGCGGAAAGTACGCGGAAGCAGAGACGGGGATTCCCCTCGTCGCTTCAACGAGGTCAGCCAGTCTGACCCTGCCCCGGGGCGCACGTGGTGTGCGTCGTGGCAAAGGTGGGGCGGGACGAGGTGGACGTGGGCGACGGCAGTCTACACCGCTTCTTGTCACCCCCTGTCAACAAGAGCCTGCCAATGACGCACGACCCAGGCGAACTACCGGACGTACTACACGGTAGGACAGGCCGGATCATCTTGAGGAAGTGACATTTCTTGTTTACAATGTGGAAAAATTGTACAGTAAGCTTAATGACTTTTCTTTCATGGATTACATTTCGACGTTGATGTTGCGTGCTTGGGCAGAGACTTTTGGGGATAGTTCTTTTGATTTCAGTAAAATTCTTCAAGACTTTGTCAAGTTTACTGCTCCAAACAAGAAATTGTCACATCATGGAAGGGCATTCTGGTGGTGTTCTCTGTTAGTGCGCAAATCCTTTCCAGATATATTTCAGTAGTCAATGTTAATTGTGAAAATGTTGTGGCCATACGGATTGACAGATGTGTATTTAACTCGGATAGAGATGTGTTATTGTTCGCATGTTATGTTGTCCCTGAAAATGGTCCTTTGGACAATTCAATGGAAATCAAAGATGGGATTGTGAACTTGGAAGAATGTATCTTGCAGGCTACAGAAAATGAAAACGTAATGTTTTGATAATGGGTGACCTCAATGCAAGAACAGGATTGAACAACCCAAAACCCGAAGTGATGACTAATTACTCACCTGATATTGATGATGACGATTGTGTGACTGATGATGTTTGCACAGATTTTCAAAAGATGATGTTATAAATAAATTTCGGGAAAATCGTTGTTGAATTTTATGTTTCATGATCAACTGTGTCATAGTTAACGGTTGTGGTGAATGTGAGTCTGCTGGGATTTTACGTATGTTTCTCCTCACGGGGTCTAGTGTGATCGATTATGTCATTATGTCCAGGGATATGTTTTTTACGCAACATTGTAAGCTGATGTTGGAGACGTATTGACTCCTGGCATTTACCAGTTAAATTTCAGTGGGGCAAATGTTTGGACAGGATGTGGAAAAGCCAGCTGAAGCTGAACAAGGGTGGGAAAATAGGTTTGTGTGGTCAGACGATTGTTTAGTGTTTTTGAGAGGAATTAAGTTCTCATGAATTTGATGAAGCCTACAGAACGCCACCAAGCTCTAGATACAGATGTCAATATTTCCATTGAACTCTTCGTTAAATCACTTTGCAGCGCTGCTTCTTGCATGATGAGAACAATAGGAAATAAAAAAGAAAAACGGGCTGGGTTTGACAAGGAATGGATCAAAAAAAGAAGGCAGTTAAGGGGTCCACTATGGAAAATTTAACGAGCTTCAAAGAAATCACGTGCAGAAAAAAAAAGAAGAGTACGGAAAAAGAAAGAAAAGAATACAAATATTTGTTAAACAGGAAAAAAAATGAATTTGACCAAAGAAGATTAACCCAAAATTAATCAGTCGTTAATGATCCAAAGGGATTTTGGCAAACTATTCGAAACAGTCAATAGAAAGTCAGTCATATACAACTCTATTACAATTGAACAGTGGCATAACCATTTTTACAAAGTCTTTAATGATGTGGATGTATCATCTACTCCAGAGGAAATATCGAGTTTTGCCATGTGGGAGAAAAAACATATGACTCAGATGTTTTGTTCGATGAACTAATTTCCCGGCATGAGGTTCAAGCCAGCTTGGTAATCTCAAGGCCGGAAAAAGTTTGGTCCTGACAAAATTATTAGTGAGTGCTTTAAGCTGCCAGTTAAAAAATTATTGATTTCTTAGTTATTTATTTCAATAAATTGTTTGACCTTGGTGTTTACCCAGAAGACTGGTCGAGATCTATAGTTGTTCCAAATATAAAAAGGGAAATCCAAACCTGCCAGATAACTATCGTGGCATTGCCCTAACGAGTGTTGTAAGTAAGGTGTATACACATATTTTAAACAAAAGACTTTCAAAGTGGGTAGAGAAAGAGGAAAAATAATAGAAGAGCAAGCAGGGTTCAGACCAGGTTATAGTACCGTAGATCATATTTTCACCCTATATGCGATAGTAAAAAGTTTCTTATAAAAAAGTCTAAACTGTATGTTGCCTTTGTGGACTTCAGAAAGGCATTCGATTCTGTGAACAGAAATGTTTTATGGGCAGTTTTGAGAAAATGTGGTGTGAAAGGAAACTTTATCAAGCAATACGAAGTGTTTACGATTCTGTATTAGCATGTGTACGAGATAAATGTTGTTCTTTAGACTATTTGAAGCCCAAGGGGGGTGAAACAAGGATGTCTACTTAGCCCGCTCCCTTTTTTTCCTTTTTCATAAACGAATTTGGGTGTGGATTTGTCAAGCAATGGAAAACATGGTATTCAGCTCATTCCTGGTGCAGTTGAAATATTCTTATTATTGTTTGCGGTGATGATGTTATTTTGTTATCTGACTCTGTTATTGGGGTCCAGAATCAAATTAATAGTCTTAGAGAAGGGGCAGATCGATTAAAGTTAACAGTCAATCTTGACAAAACAAATGTAATGGTTTTCAGAAAAGGTGGGTACTTAAGTGACAGAGAAAGATGGTTTTAAAAATGAAAAAGTAAAGGTAACAAACTCGTACAAATACTTAGGGATGGCTTTTACCACAAAGTTGAGTGTTAGCAGTGCTCTGTCTGATGTTTGCAGAAAGGCAAAAAAAGGAGTGATGGAAATTATGAAATCATTAAGAAGACTAAACACTATTGATATAAATTTATTTTTGGGAAACTTTTCGATGCACAAATTCAGCCTATCCTAACATACGCAGCTGAAGTTGGGGATTAGAACAAGACAGTAAACAGATTGAAAATGTCCACATGTTTGCCAAAAAAGATATTGAATGTACCCCTACATACATCAAATAAACTGATATATGGAGGGAAAATGGGAGGTATTCCCTACGCGTTACAACTATTGTAAAATGCATCAAATACTGGTTAAAACTAGTCAGACTCCCCATGTTTGAGAATATGTAGGGAAGCCTACGAAATGCTTTTGTTACAGCACGAATTGGTCACTTTAATTGGTGACAGAAGTACAAAAGACTCTGACTGAAAATGGCTTTTGGTATTGTTTGGCTGAACCAGGGAGTTTGTTCCGAATATGGTTTTATAACAGAATTCAAAGACAGACTCATTTCCTGGTTCAAACAAAATTGGCATGCAGAAATAGATAATAACGATAAATATAGATACTTTCTGTTCCTTCAAAAATATTTTCAGGCAGAAAAGTACCTAACGTTAGTTACAAAAAAAATGGCACAGAATCAGTTTGGCCAGATTTAGGGTTTAAAGGGTTTTGTGGTCTAAAAAACTGTAAGCAATGGTTTTAAGTCTGAATATTCGAATGACACTATTTGCCCATCTTGTGGAAATGAATTAGAAAACGAAGAACTTTTTTGTTTTTATTGTACTACTTATGCTGACAAACGTAAAAACTGCAGTGTTTGAATACTCGTTCATTCCACCAAAATAATGCTAGCGTTGTTCGTGTTTTTCTAATAATAATGAACGTGTTGTTAAAGAAGTGGCTAAGTACATAGCTGAAGCCATGTATGTGAGAAAAAAGATAATTTAGCAAAATACCGGTTAACATAAGGATGATCCAATGTGCGGATGTTCTGGGGGGGGCGGGGGGCTGGGGGGGGTGTGTGGGCTGGCGGAATAGGGGGGGGGAGAGGGAAGGGTTAGTGGTCAAGTGTGTGTGATTATGGCGGTAAAGGATGTTGGGGGATGAAATTTGAAAGGAGCGGGTGGGGCGGAGGGAAAGGGAGGACGTGTGTGTGTGTGTGTGTGTGTGTGTGTGTGTGTGTGTGTGTGGTGTGTGTGTGTGTGTGTGTGTGTGTTTTGGGGTGTGTGTGAGTACGTATACGCATGAAATTTCTGCTTTTTTGTATCGGTGAATGCATTTGCCAACCCCCTTGTCTAAAGGCTTAACTGCTAAACGGACAATAAAAAAATGTCAGTGTCAGTGTCAGTGTCTCTCTCTCTTTTCTCCTTTTCTCTCTCTCTCTCTCCCCTCTCTCCCCCCTTTTTTTAGATGTTGGATTTGTGTTCCCCTACACACATTTGCAGACTGTACAGACCTTCATTCAGTTGGTATGAAGAGTATTGACATTTGAAAAACTTGAAATAGCCACTCCTGTACCTGTTTTGCTTGCTTGTTTGACAGGTTTAGCACCCAGGAAAAATTTGTATTCCATTGATCATCGAAAAATGTGACGTTAAAATTAAAACAACAAACAAAGCTCAAACATGACAACTGAACTGAATCAATCCACCTTAGATTTTCAGTATACGAATAGCAACTTGACGGTGAATCCAGACCTTCTCAAAAGGCGTTTACAGATGGAACAAGTCTTCCAATTCCAAAAGGTCTCTTTCCTGATTGACAGATTCAGCAATCCATTTGTGTGTATCTTTGGCATTTTGGGAAATTTTATGATAATTCTGATCATGCTTCGTCTTCCTGCATCTCCGTCTAACGTTTTCTTCCACTTGCTGGCCTGGTTTGACCAGCTGGTGTTATTACTAGGTCCTCTGAATTCCTTCATCCACGTCGTATTTGACGTACCATTTTTTGAGAAACAAGGTTCCTGGCAATGTAAAGTTGCATTCATGGTGGCATATCTGACGGCAGCTTTATCTGCGTGGCTGCTTGTGGCACTCACAATGCTAAGAGCAGCATCTGTGCTGTGGCCACTTCGCGTCAATGCTGTGTGGACGACGGGAAAGTCGCGAGTCACTGCTGGTATACTAATCGGTGTTCTTTTTCTGATCAACTGTCACCCTCTCTTTGGAGTCGATATAGGATCTTGTGACTACAAATGCTGTTATGAGTCTGTGTCTAAAACGTACATGTGGTTTGTCAAGACAATTCTGCCTTGGACTGATATGATTCAAAGTTCTTTCCTACCCTTCTTCTTGTTACTACTCAGCAACAGCGTTCTTCTCCGGACACTCATCAGATCTGTTGGAAGAAGTACTGGTCTTACTGTACAACAAGCCACCCAGGAATCCAGACAACAAAGAGTGTCATCATTGACTGTCACCTTGATTGTTACAAGTATCTCGTTCATCCTTCTAACGTTACCAGTCACAATATATTTCATCACAGTTTCATATATTGATCGGTCTGATATCATTCTAGCTGGCCAATATTTTGTCTTCTATACGGTCAGCCAAGCCATGTGGCATACAAATCATGGAATCAACTTCTATTTATATTGCCTAACGGGAAGCAAATTTAGAACTGAGTTTAAAAACATAATTTCCCTGGTTTTCGTACCATTCTATGTGATAAAAAATCAGTTTGATCACAGATCCGCTCCGTCAGTGGCGAAGGCATCTTCTGGTACCAGTTTTGTAGAGAACGTACAAAAGTAAAGGACGGGCTGAGAGGTGTAATCCAGGGTGATTTTTAGAATGCCAGTCAGTGATGACGAGTTTACCAAATCGGAATCAATGCAGTCTCCTGAACTACTTCTGGTACAGGTTACAGGAACAAGAAGTGCATAAGTCAGATTCTCCATCTTAAGAGTGCTTACAATTTTAAACAAAATTCCCAACACACGCATGACTTCCTTCATGAGTAAATAAATGCATAATTGAAAGAAGGAAGCAGCCTTTAAAGGGAAATATGTTATAAATCATATGAATATACAAAATACATACCAGAGGTTGTGATGTATACCCCAGTGTAACATGTCACAATACCATAATAATCCTATTTCCTGCCCTTTTGCCGAAAGGTGTATACAAAAGACAGGTTTCACAGAAGTGTGGTGAGTGCCGGTCTTTGAAGTTGGATCTCGCTGGAAGCTCGAATAGCAATCATTTGTACCCACTCTCAAATCACAAGAAAATACAGTTTGTTCGAACAAGGTAGTCAGTTTCTTTAAACTCACAAACTTTTAAAGTTTAAACTACATTTCGCGGTAACCGTGATGATTGTAGACTTGCACCAGTTCAGAAGAAGAGGTGACTCAGTCAGTTTTGCGCCTGAAGATTCTCAAAAACTCAACACAGCTTTGCACTAAATCATTGTCAGTCTTTCAAAATGAAAATATTACTGCGATATACCGATCACAATTTATAATATTTTTCATAGATGGTTTAATACGGGATTCGGCTGCACGTCCAGTATGGACAAAACCTGCTCAAATAGTGGTGGAGACAGTACATTATTTATTTATCTACTTATTTTTTTACGATATCAGCCAGATGGTTCGTTTGACGCCACTATGAGTTCCTATTTGAAGTCAAAAAGATATGTACTACAATATTTGCAGCTTCTTCACCTTTTTATTGCAGAAGTACTACAGCTATTTTCCATTGGGCCGAGATCATGCGATTGTGCTGCTGAGGGTAAAATGGGAATGGACTAGTGTCTGTTTCACTGTTCTGTTTCACGGGACTCGTCAGTGGAGGCATTGCGTTTTTTTTAAGGATGTATCGCCAAGTTGGAAACGTAAAACGGGTAACAGTAGTGTCTCTAGTCTGTCTGCGGTCTGCAACAGGAAGCCAAAAGTGGAGTCGAGCAGCATTGTAATGTGTGTGTGTGTGTGTGTGTGTGTGTGTGTGTGCGTGCGTTCGTGCGTGCGTGCGTGCGTGCGTGTGTGTGTGTGTGTGTGTGTGTGTGTGTGTGTGTGTGTGTGTGATTCCAGGACAACCGCCCGACGTTTAACATCATATTCACGCTTATCAGTCAGACAAAATCGTCACAAAATTTTCCAAACGGCACTATGAGATATATGATGCACTCTTAAACTATTCTTGTCAGTCTAGCTTTTTTTAATTCCTGAGTAAATTACATCACCCACTTTTTGATCACCACAAAAAATCATTACCTCGCTTTCACGTGGTCACAAACTCCAGAAAAAAATGCCCTGAAAGTTAGATCTAGGCACCGCTGTTTCTATCAATAGATCAAATATGTTAAGTTCCCCATCCTAGTGCGTGTAAGGTCAGAAGCAGCATGAAACTGGCGACACGTACGAAGGGTTTTCGAGTTTATTGCACGCCACCATAATGGAAGTTGATCATGATTTGGCATGAGTCTGTGACAAGGAACATGGAACTTGTCGCCAATGATGTGGTCTGCTTTGGACAGAGTTACAGGTTTCCCTTTCAGAAGGAGGTTTTCTGTTATGTTTTTTTCTCTCACGCCTTTATCATTGTTTTAAGTCAACGGATGTTCAGATGTACAAGCATCAACAACAACCACAACAATAATAACGATAGTAATAATGATAATAACAACAACAATAATATAAAAAACAATTATCTCCTGGTTTTCAATTGACTAATCACACGAAAGCGATGACATCAGCTCATAATTCAATGCTCAGTAATTGAATGGCTAACAAGTTACGATCGTCACCAAATGCATTTTCATAAGGTCACATTTGCTTCATTCTCCCACATGCAATGCACGAAAACTAGTGTACGGCAAATATTAAACAACATACATAACTGTCATCTAGGCACACACACACACACACACACACACACACACACACACACACACACACACACACACACACACACACTTGGGCGCATACACATAAGCACACAGACACACACACACACACACACACACACACACACACACACACACACACACACACACACACACACACACACACACACACATACACACATGCGCGCATACACGCACACACACACACACACACACACACACACACACACACACACACACACACACACACACACACACACACACACACACGCACGCACACACGCACGCACGCACGCACGCACGCACGCACGCACACACACACACACACACACACACACACACACACACACACACGCACACACGCACACCATTACCAAAAAAAAGGGGCCTCAGGGAACCACTACAACTAATACTACTGCTTTTACCACTACAACAACAGCAACAACAGCAATTACAACACCCACTACAACTAGTAGTACAACTACTATCACCACTGCCAATAACAATGGCCATAACAATTGATAAAATCTTCTCCCTCACACACAAGAAAGCAAAAAGAAAGCAAGAAACACACACAAAAAAGAAAGAAACCCATCAAAGAAACATAAAATGATGGACCTCTGAGGTTCTTACCAAATATCCGTTGATAGATGACTTCATAATTCACTTGAAATCAGTCTCTCTCGATTCTCTGACACTTCACTCGAAACCAAACATTCTGTTCCTCCACACAGTTAAACGGATCACACGGAGGCCTAACAGTTGACCTAAATATTTTACAGTTCAAAGCAAGTTTCCTCTTTAATGTTGCCTTATTTTGAAGCTCGCTTGTTTGAGCATGTCACAATTAACTAGAGATTTTACCGTTGCAGTCTCTCTCTACGCCAACCCTGCAAGATGTCTGGCTGTACAAGGGGAGTGGGGGAGACGTAGCCTATTCCTCCAGCAGGGAAGGAGACAACAGCAAGCGCCATATCCGACGCCATAGTGCGATTGGAACCATATGGTATCTTCTCAAGTCCTCACCCAAGGATTTTAAATAATTACCCCAACCCCTCCCTTTGTCCGTCCTCTCTCTCTCTCTCTCTCTCTCTCTCTCTCTCTCTCTCTCTCTCTCGCTCGCTCGCTCGCTCGCTCAAAGATTGGAGGAAAAGTCATGCCAGGATTAGGAAACTTTAAATGCACATTGGAGTCGTTTTCTTTCGTAGAAAAAGTTCACTATGTTAAATCACGGAGACACTTTGAATTTCAGGTTCTAAAGGTCATTCACCACAAACGGCCTGACAGAGATTGACAGCAGAGGAGAATGGTCATGAAGCAGTTCACACACTGTGTGCAAGAACTGAGCGTCGCCAGTCGGATAGGGGGTCCTTGAACCCTTGTCACTGTATCAAATGGACTCACACCTCAATCTGTAACGATTAAAAGGCGGAAACGTAGCGACGAGAAAGCTGAAATAAACAGAAAATTCCTGGATTGGGATAAGAAGTTCTCTAAGTCTTGATGCACTATTTCGTAAAGTGTTTTAGACTCAGGATCAATACAAAAACGTACATGTGCATTTCCACATCAATTGCTTCTATCTGAAGCAACTTTTGTACTTCAGAGTGCTGCTAAAGACTGGGATGGCATAGTGAGGGTAAGGGGTGGGGTGTGGGGGGCAAGCTGAAACGTACCAGTGATTTTTTTTTTCATTGAAGCTGAATCCGAACACACTTTAGACACTGGAAGATGTAATTAAAGGACAAAGATGGTAGACAACCCTTCCCTGACAGTACTCGAAAACCATGTTCTATTTAATTCTAGAAATGCATGAAACTATGATGCGTGATACGGAACGTGGTTAGGGAAAACCTTATCTCCGTCATGGCTTCTGCCCATCTAAAATCCAGGTTGTCAACATCATTTGATTGTATTGAAGACACATTCAATCTGAAATGTAATGATCTTTACTCAGAGAGTACGTTGCTTAAACGGTTCCTTTCTATGCTTCTTAAATTGAGTCTTTCTCACGGTCACGTATTACGCAAATTTTTGCTCTGTACGTGAATTGCGCAGACATTATTTTGTTGTGTAACACATACTTTACCCAGTTTCAACATGCACATGTGTGTGTGTGTGTGTGTGTGTGTGTGTGCGTGTGCGTGTGTGTGGTGTGTGTGTGTGTGTGTGAAGCACATTGAAGCTTCATATCAGTGCTGACTTTGGGAGATACACTCACCATGACTGAAAATCATTAAGTATGGCGTCATGGAAGCGTACACAAGGCAGCGTATAGCTCATTTTAGGTTTGTTCATTTCTTTTTATGCCCGATGTTATTGCATGGAGAAAAAAACAATAAGGCTGTAAGACAAAAGAGGCATAGCCTAACCTGAGGGTAGCGTGTTGATTTGTCGTCAGCGATTATAAGAAAGCAGTGTGTGCGTGCGTGCGTGCGTGCCTGACTGCGTGAATGCGTGCTTATGTATATGTTTATTTTTGATTTTGCGTGTGGCCTGTTCAGAGATGGCATGCATGCAGATGCACAGAAAAATAAACATGCGTTAGTGACAGTTTGTGTCATCGATCAAGGCCAGTAACAATTTATTAGATCAGGACATGCCAGTTTTTCTGCCTGGGAAATGATCTGAGCTGTTAGTGAAAATCACAGTTCTGTGGATTTCTTCAGACAGTCTGGCAATATTTGGTTTGTTAGGAGAACATCCCCCCACAGCTTTATTTTTCTGTCCCATTCGAGACACTTAGTTATAGGGCCGAACAAACAAGCCTTACACATTTCTGACCCAACATTTTTGTTGTTGTAGTCCAAGCAGAGGCATGTATCAAACTTGTGTACTAGTTAACTAGGGAAAATTAAGTTCCCAGAAAGTGATGACGTCATTCTTGCACAATTGTGTGTGTGTGTGTTGTCATTGTTTGAATATCGCCTGACCTCTTGTGTACAAGCTTTCATGCCGTATCTACATTATCTACAGGAAAATAAACCTAGTCGAGTTTGGTATTAAAAGAATTGTCGGGAAATTCGCCTATTCAGTCATCTCAAGAGCACAGATATATTACATTTTTCATGACAACCAGTGATTATCAAACTAAGAGCCCCATTTGTAATGGCCGCTCATCAATGCCGAACACTTTGCTGCCAGACCAGCTGTACACAGATGACATTCAGTTGGTCGAGTACAGCACGGTTAGCTGGCTGGTGGGGAGCAGCCTGCAGAAAACACCCCTTTCCTTGACCTGCATTCACGGTTTGGCCTCTGCAGCTGTGGGAGAGCTGTAAACTCCCCTGCCTCTCAGAACTAAGTGGCTTGCTCTGAACAGGCCGTGCCCCCCCCATCCCATGTCTCTCTCTCTCCTCTCTCTCCTCTCTCTCTCTCTCTCTCTCTCTCTCTCTCTCTCTCTCTCTCTACACACACACACACACACACACACACACACACACACACACACACACACACATATATATATGATGACTCCGATCCAGCGGACGAAAGGCCTAGGAGCATGCAATAGATATAGATCTGCCTTCGAGATGGATTGCAATGCTTCCTTCATGCAGCTAGTGAAGGGTTTTCATATTCATAATAGATCTATATGTTTTCCCATTTTCTTCATTTTCATTTTTTATTTTTTAAATTTCAAATCTTTGCCAAGTCATTACTATAAAGATGGAAGAATTGTTAACCTGCACTTGTTTCCCCCCACGACTTAATTGTTCAGCATTCAAACAATATAATACTGAACAATTAAGTAGTGGGGGAAAACAAGTGCAGGCTAACAATTCTTCAGTCATTATAGTAATGACTTG
>CM031618.1:36975694-36980694 GCA_018398815.1 Conus ventricosus
AACGCTTCCTCAAAATCAATAAAAGATACATATAGTTTATGATTGCATGAAAACTACTTTTGAATGAGAGCGAAAAGTGTAAACATATGATTTTCAGTGTGACGATTTTCTTTAACCAGCTTGATATTTACTAGTAATGTTATATTGATCAATCCATTTTGCAATCAATTGTTAATAGTGGAGCTGGACAATTTGCTGCTTATATCAGAAAGTAAGATTCCACTATAATTACCAGGATCATTTACAGTACCTTTCTTTAGCAGTGGAATGATAATTGATTCAGTCCAGCTTTCTGGACACAGTCCTTTATTTAATACAGTATTGAAAAAAATTAAGAAAGAATCAATGATGATGTCCCCACCATTCTTAAATAGCTCACAAATCAAACCATTAGGACCAGCAGGTTTTCCATTCTTTAAATTCTTCATGGCAAATACAATCTCCTCTTTTGAAATAGGACTATCCAAGTAACTTGTCTCTATAATTTCTTTTGTGTCTGCTTCCCTGCAAACATCGTTTTCTAGCAAGTTTTTGAAATGCTGGTACCGCTTTTCAGCAGAAATGTTACTGTGCATATGATATATCCTTACAGAAATGTTACGAGCATTTAGCCAGAACTCCTTCAGGCCATGTACTGAGTTTATCAAATAATTCACTAAAGATTTGATGTGCTCTGTTTGCTTTATCTGCTAGAGGTTTTTGTATTCTCATCGAGCCTTCCAGTATTTTATACGGTCTTCACTATCACGGGTTCTGTGGAACACTCTTAGAAGTTTCATAGTATTTGATTTCGTCTATTTACATTCTCGATCAAACCGTGATTCGTTCCTCTCACCTGAGTTTATTCTTATTTTCTTTTTTCATACATTCTGTTTTCGTCATAATACAATTATTAAACACACTTTAAACTACATTGAAGCCTTCATCTATGCAACGAATCGCTGTTTTCAGTACCTGCAGGGTATCATTGTCATTCATCAAACTACGATAAAAATGTTTGGATTGTTATCCTTCCATTTCAATTTTTCAATGTATTGAGCCTCTTTGTACTTCTTCACAGCAGGACCTACAGATTGTGAAATGCCAAAGTGCCGTTCCAAAGAAGATAGTCAGACTCCATACGGTCAGCTACAAATGCATTGACGATTTTACGTACAGATACAAGTCAACGGACATAGAAAAATAATCATTGACACTATTTCCTGTATTAGAAATGTATGTGAAACAACCCTGGTGTCGCCATTATACACATCATTCATGATACATACTTCTAACGCTGTACACGTATTCAAAAGAAATTTTCTGTACTTATTAAGAACATTGTCTTCAACGCACATGTTGCCATAACATGAAGAACATTTTGACTTCAAAATAACAAGCATTCCCATCCCTAGCTTTCTGGGTCCACATTTGCCATTCTATCATTGGAAAACATCAGAAAATTCCAAAATGTTACCAACAATAGTACGAGTATATTCCAGTATACTGTTGTCATTATCCATTCCAAGGAGGGAATAAAAAGTTTAATGTTCTAGGGTATATAAGTACAAATGTGCATGCCATCTTTTGGTGAACCCAAAATGTATTTTGAAATGAGAAACATCATATCATTATTACACTCAGTGTATATTTTTGGTACATATTTAAATGGTTCCTTCTTTTTTCCAGACAAATTACTCCCCCCCCCCCCCCCCCCCCCGATCTTATCTGCGCTGTAAACTGGGTTGCTGGTTTGCAGAAGATTTTGTAATTATCAAACACACTAGACTGAAAGTTTTCAACAAAAGTTCAACGAGACCTATGGAATCAAATAACAAAATATAATCAATAAACCGATGGTCCTTTAATTTCGACGATAATCCATTTACATCGAGTGTAGTAAACACATGCCAGTTCTGTTATTACATGCACCATTCGCTCGACAGTCACTCTTGCACACACGGTGTACTGTACATTTTTCTTTCTTTTCTCTCTCATCGATCTGTTATTACTATTGTCGCAACAAAATCATCAACCCAAAGAATTTGATGTGTATCAGAGTAAACTGAGATAGAAAAATTATCAAGTTCATCTTCATCTTTCTTATTTATACTCACTGAGGTCACCAGTACAGCCGTTTGGAATTTTTATTGCATTCAGCGATAAAGTCGACCCACTCTCCGACTGACGACAGCTGAAAGTCGAGTAAACACGGCTACCATGAGCATTGCCGTTAGGCAGCAGTGACAACATGGCAGCAGTGTCACCCACCGTGTCACAATTCAGTGATTCGCCCGTTTAGCATATGAAAGCGAGGGGACAGAATTTTAGCGAGACAGTGACTTGAATTTATTTGTTTCTGTTGAAACAGTTAAAAAAATATGTACAAGAGATATTCTTGGAGGAGATATATGACTTACAATGCTTTTGAAATCGGGCCGGCCGATTGTTAAGTCATCGGTTTAAACATTTTGTCTCTGTCCAGGCAGAACCTCTCTGTGTCAATGATCAAAGACCATATTGGCTGTTCTGTTCTCTTTCCTGGCATTTTTAAACCAGGAAACAGGTTCTTTTATACTTCACTTACCCTTGGAAAACAAAAGCTTCACCAATGAAGGTTTTACTGCCCGGTAATTTTTGTCTGGCATTCAAAATCCGTTCTTTTTTTTAAATATAAAAATGTGCACATTCTGGCAGCAGGGGAATCAGGGTTTTCTATTCAAGCGATGAAATCTGTCGAATTCTATGTCCTGGGGCAGCTCTAGAACAAAAAACCAAAAAAAAAAAAAAAAAAAAAAAAAAACCCAAAAAACCCCAGACAATTTGGAGGGACGCTCAAAAAGGAACAATATTATCTTTCATGGAATGCGAAGACGTGACAAGGACTTGTCAAAGACGTGTTGACAAACTAGAGCTGACGATAGAAGCCATCTCAATTCGAGATTTCACCAAGCTGACTAACTCACAAATCTGAAGAAATGAATGTTGAGAAAATGCAAGTGTTACAATAACAGTATTTGGTAACGATATCATAAGTGATCCTAAATTGTGAAGAAAGAAAAAAAAGTATATACAGCGATGAACCCGTCCTCTTCACCAGTCTTAGTACAGGATGAAATTATATGGCTATCAGTCTTAGACACAGATCATACTGATCCATTCGTTTAAATAGCAAGTCTTGCCACAGAGGGGTTTGGATGAGGGAGGTGGCGGGGGAATAGCAACAAGCAGTGAGAATCAACGTATTTTGGGAAATCGTACAGACGCGCCGACGGCTCTGTATCGATTCGTAGCATCATTCCACGATGGGGGTGTAGGCTTACCGGACCATATTTGGTAGTTGTTGGGTTCAGGAAGGATGGTGGGGGTGTTGGATACCTGTATGTTCCATTCATATATTGGGTGTGCGTTTGCTACCATGCACAGGCAGGGAAAGGATAAGTGTGGGGAGAGAGGGGGTTAGCCTTCCGTCTCCTGTTTTGTTTCGTGTGGAGTCCCGTTTCACGTGCGGTTTGTGTAGAGTTCAGAACTCAGCAAGGAGTGAGTGCTGAGTCATCAAGCTTTAAAGTTTGGTGGGGCCGGGTGGCTAGCACTTCGGTCAAAATCCTTGGTGAAGAGCAGTTGGGCTCTTGTTCTGGTGCCAGCGTTTGTGCTGTGAGTCTGACTTCGGTCGACATGGTGAGCCGGCCCTCGTGAGCGTTTTGCTCTTGGTCGTGCAGTCGTCGGTGTTTCTGTGTGCTGCGACCCTGAGGTTCAGGTGCTGGGGTGGCCAGCCGCAGTTGTGGTCGTCGTTCTGTGTGGTAGCAGGTGAGGGCGCATTCCCACCATCCTATGGCCCGGTACACCAGGCGGGTCAGGGCCGTTTTAGTCGGGGAGCTGTGAACGGCCAGTTGCTGGCATTCCTGTCCCTGACTGCCCGGCAATCGTCGTAGGTGCCTGCAGTTATCCCACCTGCACTCCCCATCCTGCTGTGCCCCGACTGTTGTCCCAGTCCTTACCCCGTCCAATGCTACAACCCTTTTTCCTTTCCTCCCCATTTGGCCGGATCTTCACAGCCTGGCCATTGACGTCGCTGTTGCTGCCGGCGCCGTTGCTGGTGTCGCTGTTGCTGCTGGCGGCGCCGTTGCTGCTAGTGCCGTTGCTGGTGTCGCTGTTGCTGCTGGCGGTGCCGTTGCTGCTAGTGCCGTTGCTGTGTTGCCGTTGCTGGTGTCGTTGTTGCTGCTGTCGGCGCCGTTGCTGCTAGTGCTGTTGCTGTGTCGCCGTTGCTGTGTCGCCGTTGCCGTTATCGCCGCTGCTGTTGGCGTCGTTGATGTTGTCGCCGCCGCTGCTGATCCCCGTATCACCGACTCCTCACTCTGTGACCTCCGCCATTGAAGGGTATCGTCGCCGCCGTGGGTGTGAGTTGTCACTGTGGTTGGTGGCAGTCGTCGCTGTCGCTGTTGTGTTGGCGGTGGCGGTGAATTCCACTGGTGCTGTGAAAGCCGGTGTGTTACTGTCATCTGTCATCTCGTCTTCGGCAGGCAGATTTGTCTGGTCACCGTCGCCGTCGCTGTCGTCGTTGTGAGACTGTCAACGTCGTTGTCGTGTGGCCTGGTTTTTGTTTGTTTGTTTGATTTGTTTGCTTTTTGTGTTGAGTTTTTTGTTGTTGTTGTGACATTGAAACACCTGAAGACATTGGGTTTGGGCGTGCAAGCATGAAGGATGGATGTTGATTAAAAAGGGGATGACTGAAGGGATGAATGTGCGCAGTGAATTATATGCGAAATGAACATTGCTATATGAAGTTGGTATAGTTTGGTTGTTGTTGTTGTTGTTGTTGTTGTTGTTGTTGTTTTCTTTTGGGGAAATGGTTGTGGTCATGAAAAGGATTGACTTATATTACGTTATGTGTTATATACTGTTGGCCTGAGGAACTCTGAACACTGTAGCTGGATAGGGGGGTAAGATGGCTTATGGTGGCTGCCTTGGCCGTAGGAATTGTGTGCTTTCAGGCTTGGGTTTATGATTTGTTATTCATAGAA